>CM065386.1:17680000-17992500 GCA_033060915.1 Euryodendron excelsum
TCTATGTCCAGTGAGAATTGTCTTGTTATCATTAATGTCAATTATATCACATTTAGAGGATTCAAATACAATCTTGCATCCTTCGTCACAAAGTTGACTAATGCTCAAAAGATTGTGTTTGAGTTCTTTAACAAGTAATACATTTTCGATAGAGGTTGAGGAATTCTTACCGGCACTACCTATACCAATGATCTTCCCTTTGCTATTGTCACCGAAAGTGACAAGACCTCCATCCTTTGGTGAGAGAGATGTGAATCGTGCTTCATCTCCCGTCATATGCCTTGAGCATCCACTATCCAAGTACCAATGGTCTTTCTTGGATTTTACTTGAAGGCAAACCTGCAACAGGGTTTATCTTACCTTAGGTACCCAAATCATCTTGGGTCCTTAGGGGTTAGTCCTCAATGGTTTTCTAGGGACTCATGCATTGCTAGGAACTTTTGATTTTTGTAACGCATAGTATCTACTAGCAATATGTCCTATTTTATGACAATAAAAGTATGAGACTTATGGTTTTCCAGTCAAAGCAATAAATCTGCCTTTTGAAAATTTCTTTTTTTTAAAAGGATCAAAGCCAAGACCAATTTTGTCTAATGAACATTTTTGTTTTCCTAAAATTGCATCCAGTTTTTCTTTTCCATTTACACATCTAAAAAGAGTTGTTTCCAAGCCTTTAACCTTATCAAGTAAAATTTGGTTTTCTTTTGAAGAATCTTTTTGAAAAGAGTTTTTCTTAATCTTATCCTTCAAGACACATACTTCATTTTTCAAAACTTCATTTTCTTTTTATAAATTTTTATTTTCATTAGTAAGGGTGGAAACCATCTTTTTAAGAAGTCCATTTTTAATTTTCATTTTTCTGAATTCATAAATTAGATCATCAAATGCATCTTGTAATTCATTAAAAGTAAATTGGAAAGAGTCTGATACCTCACTATCATTCTCATGAGCCATGAGACATAGTTTAGCCACTTTTTGTGGTTCGACTTCTTTTTTGGAGCTTGATTCTTCATCATCACTTCATGATGTGGTTGCCATGGCCTTCTTCCCTTGATATTTCTTTCCTCTCTTTCTGAGCAGAGGACACTCTACCTTTATATGGCCAGGCTTCTTGCATTCATAGCATCTAATATTGGATTCCTTACTTGGTTCTCCTTTGGCTTCATGCTTCTTTCCACCTCTCCATTTCTTTTTCATGAATCTTCTGAATTTCTGAGTGATGAAGGCAATTTCATCCTCATCACTTTCTGATTTATCATCTTGACTGGTAGATTTGAATGCAACTACCCTTTTCTTCTTTTCTTTATCCTCTTAGGCATGTTGCTTTTGAGTGAGTTCATGAGTCATTAAAGAGCCCAAGAGTTCTTCAAGAGGCAGGGTGTTGAGGTCCTTTGCTTCTTGGATGGCTGTGACTTTAGCTTCCCAAGCTTTTGGCAAAGACCTTAGAATCTTCCTTACCTGCTCATTATTAGGATACACCTTTCCAAGAGATTTTAAACCATTAATAATATCGGTGAACCTTGTAAACATTTCGGTGATAGACTCATCGGGTTTCATTTTGAACAATTCATAAGTATGTACCAAAAGATTGCTTTTAGATTCCTCAACTTGATTGGTACCTTCATGTGTAACCTCGAGTCTATCCCATATTTCTTTGACTGATTCATAAGTGGAGATATGATTAAAATCATTAGAATCAAGTGCACAATATAAAATATTAATAGCTTTGGCATTAGACTGTAGCATTTCAAATCATCTTCATCCCATTCAGATTCTAATTTAGGGATATCAGTTCTATCTACTCTAGTTGTAAGTGTTTTGGGACCATTTACTATGAGTCTCCATAATTCATAGTCTACCAGTTGAATATAGATTCTCATTCTATTTTTTCAATAATTGTAATTAGTACCATTGAACATAGGTGGTCTATTTGTTGATTGACCCTCACCGAAAGAGCTACCAAAATTGGTTGCCATAGATCTATTCCTAGGATATTAATCCTAAATCAGGAACACAAGCTTTGATACCAATTGTTGGCCCAAAAGGCAACCCAAGAGAGGGGTGAATTAGGTTTTTTTGAAGATTAATGGCAATTAAGATTAATTAAAATTAATCTAATCAATCTAACAGTGATTAATCTATATATAATGCAATGCAATCAAAGTAAGAATGGAAAACATAGCAATAGAAAGAACACAAAGAATTACCGAGGTTCAACCATAATCCGTGGTCTACGTCCTCACCCCAAGATCCCCTTGAAGTCTTTCCTCCACTATATAATCTCCAATTACAAATGGATGCTGGTTGACCAAGTGCTTAGCTCACTCTTTACACAAGAACGTCTTCCCAAGTTCTTCAGCCACCAAGTGGTTTTGTCCAAGATCCACTCAAACTTACAAGAGTTTTTTTTCCACAAGAGAACTCTCAAACTCTCACTTACAAGTGTATAAAGATATACAAACGATTTACAAAATTCTCTAACAAGAGTGGATTAAACAATCAAAGCTCACAAAGTGAAGATAAAGAGAGTGTTCAGAATATTCAGTTTGATTAGTCAGTGGATATTTGTTTCTTGTCTCTCTTGTTTTATAAATGCAGTTGGAAGCTTGTATTTAAACCTCTGTATTGATTTCATCCGTTGGAGGTTGTTGGAATTCATTTAATGCATGTCCAGTCCGTTATAACGTTAGAAAAACTAGTTGTTATATCCTAGGGGTTGACTTTTCTAGTCTGCATTTTTCAGATGTTGTCCATTGTCTCCATATATCGACTCTTCATATCCATAAGTCGACTCATTGATCATTCTGTCTTCAAGTCATTTTGCTTCTGTCTTTATAATTGGGCTCTTTATTTCTATGAGTCGGCTCATTGTACAAAAATCTTGCTTCAGTCTTCATGAGTCGATTCTTTATATTCAAGGGTCGGCTTATTGATCATTTGCTCTTCAACTCTGTACTTCTATCTTTATGAGTCGGCTCTTCATTTTCATGAGTCGGCTTATTACCCATAAATCATCATTCTGTCTTCCAATAATCAAGTTCATCTTCAGCCATATTATAAGATCTTCAAGGAGTCTTCTCTTTGGGGTATGATGATCAATCAAACTCTTTAACTTATCAAAGTTAACTTCTATTCAACTTGGATTGAATCAATCACTTGATCTTCATTTTTTCTTGATTTTCAAACTATCAGGGCTTCGCTCTCTCAATACTGAGCTTTTTTGTCGATCTTTCCCTTTTATCGTTGAGCTCTTTCTTTTGTTGCTGAGCTATTGTTTTCATTGCCGAGCTATTGCTTTCATTGTCGATTTTTTCTCTTTGCTAGCAATTCTTCTTTTTTCTTTGGAATCATCTCAATGAGACTTTTGTAAGCTTGATGAAATCTCTTCATACATATTGTCTTCATTGATTCCTTACATCTCAGAAGAATTCTTTACTTGGATTCCATGTAAAGATTAGACAATCAAGATGAATCTTCTTCTTAAGCAACTTCCAATCACTTTATCTTGAATCGACCTTTTGCACACTTAATGAAGTCTTATTTTGAGTTTTTTCAATCTCTTCACAATCGAATTATCTTAAACTGATCTTTGCACACTCTAATAAAGTCTTCAATATTTTTGAGTGCAAGTCAACTTCATTGAGTCTATGCATACTTGATGAAAGCTTTATTTGAATACCTTCAATCTGTTCGAATGCAAAATAGTTGTTTGAAGTAGAAATAGGTGTCAATGCTCTATTTGATTCATTGCATAGCTCTTAGAGCTCATTGATTGATCCTGAGCTTGCTGTGCATTCACTTTGACATGTATTAGACTTAAAGTTGAATTTTAAATCTAAATTATAAACTTTATGAATCTACACACTAAGTAAATGCATTAGTAAAATAACATATGGTTTGGTTATCATCAAAATCAACATGGGGATCAACCTTAAGTCAACAATAATTTCTCCTAAGTTTGTCATAACTTGAAAAACATAATAATGGAGTAGTGTAATTGCTTTATGTATGGAGTAAATTAACACATTATGATCCAAGAATTAATGATTTAAGGTAACAACTCATTTTTTTATGAAAAATTCTATGTATAAACTAATTTCTAACTCACTTTCTTACATACAAGATACAAAATGAATAGGTCCTACATATATTTATTAATATGAATTCTACTGCATTGTGTTGATTTATGTATAATATCATTCATTTTTTATAAGAAAAAATCTATATATAATTATTTTTTAATTGGTCCTATATAATATGATTCCTTCAATCTTATATCTAAGAGTAAAAAAATAATTGACACGTGAGATTTATACAGCTTTACTTGTTTTTATAACCTCCAACAACTACTCGTAAAACAAAAGTAGAGTTGTTTAGCATAAACACACCATGATCCAATCATCCTAAATACTTAGTTCATTTTGTGGAACACGCGGATTGATTCAAGGTAGCAACTTTAAAGCATCAACCTATGAGTTTGTGACTTGCGAGGGTAATACACATGAACTTCTGCAATTTGAGTGGTAATTTGTAAGGCTGCAATGAATTATTGGTGAGACTAAGAGGCACAGGAAGTCAAGGTCTCCTGGTTTGTTGATTTCATCATTATTGGGGTCCCTTTACTTTTGCATTCTTTACCTTTTCTTTCTGAGAGGGAATAGGAGAATATACTATTAATCAGGTCCCCATTTATAAGTATGACCTCTGCTTCATTTTTTTTTTTTAAATCATAGTCTCTACAATAAGTTCTTCATGGATAAAGTCCTTATTTTTGTTTAGATAAATGTCTTACCGAGAAAATACTTGGACTTATAATTGAGAATTTTTAGGCTCCTTATCGTAATAGATTGGACCATTCTTTTCTTACTGATACGTGGTTGTGCTAATAAAATTCTTCAAGAGTATGAGTAATGTAAACATAAGCCCAAACACAAATGAATATGCGTGCTCCATGGTTAGAACCTCTAAGGGGTCCAAATGGGTTGGACTTATGTATATATACATATGTCAAATTATGTGTATGTATAACCACACACCAAAACTACTGAAATCAGCTAATGCCATTCCAATGCAATTCTAAGTTTTTTTTTAACACAAAGTTGAATCTATCTAACACAAGATTGGGGAGAGATGCTACATGAAGAGTTTCTGTTCTGCTCATTGCAAACAAAAAGAAAATGGCAAGATGTTTTCTCTTTTTTTGTTTTTGGGTTCTTGCAACGTGTTTTCTGTGAGAATCAAATTATAGATAAAAAATAATAATGATTCATGAAAAATTACGCTCCTCATAGGGGTTCTTCTATAGAAACTGTAATTTCATTATTGGAGATTGTTTCTGGTTTACTAGAAGAAGAAGAAGTTGTGCTAGAAAGCCACTTCTTTCCAATGAAAGCCGGTTGTTTAGGATTCGGAAGAGTTTCAGTTTCACTGCCAAGCATGAAAACTACGTTCGGCATGATAAGGCGGTCACGGGGATCCTCTTGTACACACAAAAGCCCGACTGTTATGCACTTCATAACTTCAGCTGTGTTTTTTTTTTTTTTTTGATTAGCAAAAGAGAATGCCATTCATTCAGGTAATAAAAGGATTACAAGAGTAGGCTTCACTGAGTTGGGAACGCCCAAATCAGGCCAAACCAAAGAAGTAAGAATAAAGATACAAAAAGAAGGAAAGAGGTGTTGGCAAGGGACCAACTAAAACTTCCTGACAATGGATGAGCGCCTAAGACTCCTAACACCTGCAATGTTGTAAACAAACTCCAGTACATTGAAGTCAGTATTAGCAACTTTAGCTTTCACCCAAAATGCAGTGTGTAGCTTGATTGTATGCACAATTTCTTACCAGTCAAGAGGGGTGCCATTGAAGATGATGTCATTTCTTAGCAGCTAGATATTCCATATTATAGCAAAGAAGAGTGCTCTCCAAATGGACTTTTCAAGGCCAAGTAGCTTGAAGTCAAACCACCACATGGTTAGATCTACTAGATTGAATGGAGAAATCCAATGAGTACCCCACCAGTTAAGGATGGAGGACCAGATAAGCCAAGCAGTTTTGCACCTAAGTAATAAATGTTCAGAGTTTTCATCTTCCTCCTCACACAGAACACACTTAGTACTAGCATTTTGGGGTAGGATATTTCTATGCTTCAATAACTCTCTAGTCCAAATCTTCCTTTGGAAAGCCAACCAACCAAAAACCTGAATTTTGAGAGGAGCTGCATTTTTCCAAACAAACTGATAATTGCATACTGGAACACTCGACTTGTCTTGAAATGAATTACAAAAGGAGCTGACTGAGTACTTATTCAAGGACTCTGCTTTCCAGGCTAGAATGTCATCTTTACCAAGGATCAAAGAGAGGAAATTAAGAATGTGAGTGAGCCTTTCAAGATCCTCAAATTCCCAGGCTCTGAGATCCCTTTTGAAACATAGGTTCCAACATGTAGAGCCATCCTCCATAACCTCACACACATCCTTAATGAGCTCTTATTGGTTAAGTGATGGTGAGTAAAGTTTGGGAAATAGTTCACAAAGCAGACTTTTACATTGGCCATGGGGTTGAATTTGGCTTTGGGGGACCTAGGGCTCATACCAAAATTAAGTGGCATTACCAAAGCCCAATCTTATATGAAGATTTTCCTTCAAAACCTTGTTAAATTCATTACTAATAGATAATATTTCAATGATACCTTTCCAGATGGCAGAGGGTTTTAAAGAAATACCTGCATAGGGGAGCCATCTTAAGCTTTCCAGGTTGTACTTGCTGCAAATAAGCCTCCTCCAAAGGAAGAGCATAAAGGTAAACTAGCTAGAGTAGATTTTAGCAAAGTGATTCTTCCTCTAAATGAAAGATGAGATCTTTTCCAGCTTGTGAGTTTATGTCTGAACCTATCTATGACTCCTTTCCAATCTTTCATATGGCACTGAGAGGTTCCTACTGGCATACCAAGGTAGAGAAGAGGGAGGTTTCCAGTGTTGCAGTTGAATAGGCTTGCTGCATGCTTTAAGAAGGTCTCATCAGTCCACACTCCATACACATTGCTCTTGAGAAAATTGATTTTGAGGCCAGAAAGGAACTCATAACATCTAAGGATCCTTTTAAGGTTCTCTATTTCATCCAAGTTGGCAGCACTAAAACAAATTGTGTCATCTGCATACTGCAACTGAAGAATATGAACTTTATCTTTTCCAATTTTGATCCCATTCACTAGATTGAGTGAAATAGCTCTGTTAAGCAGTATATTGAGTCCTTCTGCAGCAATTATGAAAAAAAAAAGAGGGAGAGTGGGTCACCTTGCCTAAGCCCCCTTTCCACTTTGAATTCATTGGTTGGGGAGCCATTGACTAGAACTGAAACCTTAGCAGAAGACACACATTCTTTGATCCAAGAGCACTGTGTGTTGCAGAAGCCCATTTTTTCCATTAACATTAATAAGAAATCCCAGTTTAAGGTATCGAAGGCTTTCTCAAAATCAAGTTTCAATGCAACTCCTTTAAACTTCTTTGCCTTCCAATAATGCAAGACTTCACTAGCAATGAGAATCCCATCAGAGATGTTCCTGCCTCTGATAAATGCATTTTGAGCAGCTCCAATTACCTCATCCATTACCAATTTAATCCTATTAGCTAGGCATTTGGCAAGCAACTTGTACATGGAACCTATCAAGCTAATAGGCTTGTAGTTATTCAAAGATTCTGGGTTCTCTACTTTAGGAAGCAAGGCTATGAATGAAGAGTTTAGACCTTTTGTTAATTTACCATTTGATTGAAATTCCAAAAGGAATGCCATTACCTCAGGTTTCAGGAGATTCCAAAATTTCTTGATAAAATTGAAGTTGAAACCATCAGGTCCTGGAGCTTTCCCTCCTTTACAGATGCTTAAGGCCTGGAACACTTCTTCCTCATTGAACTTTTCAGTCAGCCTACCCTTGCTTTCCAAACTGAGCTTTTTTAAGGTGTCACCGTTCAGTGTAGGCCTGATCAGGGTATCCTCTGTATATATGGATTTGAAAAAATCATGAACTTCTCTATTGATGCTACCTGGATCAGAGATTAGAGAGCCATTCTTGATCACAAAGCCAATATAGTTCTTTCTGAATCTTCTATTTGCTGATGCATGGAAGAAGCTAGTATTAGCATCACCCTTTTGCAGCCAAAGCATTCTAGATTTCTGTCTGTGTAGGCTCTCAGCTTCTCTATAGGCTTTCCAAAGCTTTCCTAGTAGCTTTCTTCTGATCTCTTTGGCTTCTATATTATTGACATCCTCCTCAGTGGTCTTGTCCACCTTGGCAATCTCAACCTCTAAGTGGCTAACTTTTTCAAATATGTTACCATAAGACTCGGAATTCTAGCATTTGATTCTAGCTTTGATGGCTTGCAGTTTTTTCATTAAGACAAAGCCTATCGAACCATTGAAGGCCGAGTCCTTCCACTCCTTGTAGATCATATCTTTGAAAGACTTCTTGCAAAGCCAAATGTCAAAGATTCTGAAAGGCTTAGGTCCCTAGTCTACTTCTTCATCTGATAGAAGGATAGGGTTATGGTTGGAGAGAAGTCTTGGAAGGCCCCACTGAGAACACTTGAAACTTTGTAGCCAATTATTGCAAACCAGAAATCTATCCAACCTGCTCCAAATTTCTTTATTTGGAAGGTTAGACCAAGTGAACCTTCTACCAATCAGAGGCAAATCCAGTACTTCAGTTTCTTCTAGAAATTGCTTGAATTTTTTCATCCCAGAGTTGATTCTAATGCATCCTGTCCTTTCACCTATGTTTAAGATTTCATTGAAATCTCCCCCCAGGCACCAAGGTAAGTTGCAGTTCCTTTTAATTCCTGATAGTTCATTCCACACCTCATTCCTTTCTTCATCATCATTGGGGCCATAGACATTTACTATTGAGCATCTGACCTTGTTAAAAAATATGCCTTTTAGAATAATGAATTTTTGACTGAGGACCTTGTCCTTAATTGTGAACAAATCTGAGTTCCAGATACAAAGGAGACCACCTGAGGCTCCAATTGAGTCCACTGCCAGCCAGTTGAAGTTCCTAGCTCCCCAAATTGATCTCACTTTTCTATCATCACAAGTGGTCCACTTGGTTTCTTAAAGTAACAGGATGTCCATTGCTTTATTTTTGCAAACCTTTTTTTACCATTCGTCTTTTCTCCTCCCTTCCTAGTCCTCTAACATTCCAGGTAAGTATCTTCATTGGGGAAATAATGTGAACACCTCAAGAGCAGGAACTGGCTTCTTCAAATCCCAGTGCCAACTCCTTTAGAATCTTTCTTCTCTTTCCATTCCTTAGCTCAGATAATGTTACAGATATTCTCCTCATTATTTCTGAAATCAATGCCCAGCAGCTTCCCAACTGTGATGGTATCTTCAGCTTATTTATGGATTTTGGCTTCAAGTTCCTTTAGCAGTAAATAGTTGCGGTTTCTGATATTAGATGATGGAAGAGACGAGGCTGCTGATGTGTTGGTGGACAATGGAGGTTCCTTCTTCTTTGGATTGAGGGCTTTTGCTATTTTGTTAGCCTTACTTGTGTTGTTGATGGCAATCTTCAACCTTTTCCTCTTTACTTTGCTACATAAATTATTTCTTTCCCTTGTTGCAGGTGGTTGAGGCAGTTTAGGTGCAGCTGCTATGTCTTCCCGAGATGAGCACGCATGTTGGGGGGTGCTTTCCCAAGATGACCGAGCGTGCTGGGGGATGTCTTCCCCATGATTCCCATTATGTACTGTCATGGACTCCTTTCCAATCTTTAAATTTGAATTTGAAATTGAAAATGAGTTGTGGGGTGTAATGTCAGCATTTTTAATACACGGGGCGAATTTTGATTCTTCCACCTGGCTTAGGATTGCCAGATCAGCTTTATCTTCAACCTCGTGACTGTGCTTGCTCTGAACTGACTTGGGATTGTTAACACTACGAGTCTTGGATACAGTTTAATCCCCAGCCTCCAATGGGAAAGAGGCAGAGTGACTTAGTACACGAAAAGCTTCCTCTATTCCAGAGCCAGACTCAGACACATCGTCTTCAAAAGCTGTAGGAGGGACCATACTCTTGTTGCCATAAGAAACAAAGGAATAAGTTGCACATTCCAATATTTGCACCGAGTAAAGAAAGATTCCCACTTTTAGATTAATTATCTCATTTATTGACTGTTTGCTCTCTGTTTGGACGAGTACTCTTCCCACGTCCAACTCTGATTTGGTGGATGTTTTGCCATCAACCATAATCACCTCCCCCCATTGACTTCCTATTTTACGGAATGTGTGATCATTCCAAGCATGAAGGGGGACTCCACGGATAAGCAACCATGTGCGCCTTGTGAGGTTAAACTCTCTATGTGACCATTCATGAATGGTAGAGAACCATTGATATAGCCAATCCCGTCCACTCTCCAGAAAATTTGCTTTCTCATCTTCATCGACAAATTTTAATAGCATTTTGTTATCCCCCAGATACACTATGCTGATGCCAAACACACCTTCACTTCTCATTGCTTCTTCAATATTAAACATACATTTGGGGTCCCTTGGAAAAGCAATTAAGCATTTCTTGATCCATTCAGTGTCTATCACTTCTGCTTCAATTGTCTTTTCCATAGTCTCTGAAATGCTATCATGATGAGGGATAGTTTTAAGAGCAGAAAGAACCTGTTTGTAGCTTCGCTTGTCTCTAAAAGAATTGTAAATGATTGGGTTTATTGCTTTCTGAAGAGATTGGTTTTGTGCCTTATTTCTAGAGAAGATTATCTGAGAAGCTTGTCCATATGCTTTTCTCTGATCCATTCCATAGAGCGCAATATGAACCTTCAGTTTGTAATCAAGCAACCAAACACCATTTTAGGAATTAACCGCCGCTAGAGCTTCCTGTCTTGAGGCAAATCTCACAAAGCCATATCTCTTTTGGTTTGTTCTGCGAACCTTATTTGGGATGTAGACATCGATGACTTTTCCCACTTTGCTAAATATCCTTGACAGCCAAATAGGATTCATATTTCTTGGAAAGTTCTCCAAGAAAATAGTTACTAGGGCTTCAGTTCTAATTGCTTTCCTGTGTCCTCTCTTATCAGTTTCCATTCTAGCCATCTAGAGAGAAAGAGATAATCTGGGTGGAGCTGGGTTTATCGAGGGAGCTGGTGCTGGAGGTCTAGAGAGAGAGAGAGAGAGAAAGAGATAATCTGGGTGGATCTGGGTTTGTCGGGGGAGCTGGTGCTGGAGGTGGCGGAGGACTAGGTGGTGGAGGCGGTGGTGGTTTTGGAGGCGGCGGTGGTGGTAGATTGAGTGGAGGAGCTAGTTCTGGCGGGGGAGCTGGCTTTGGCGGAGGAGGTGGTAGAGGGTTCGGCGGGGGCGGTGGTCATCTTTGTAGCTTTCCGGTGGTCACCTCATGAAGCATAACCTCACGACTAGTCGTCTCTGATTTCTGCTCTCCAGACCAACCAGGATATACAATGTGCAACTTCAGCTGTGTTGCATGATTCAAGCAGTGCCTGATCCATCATATCCAATGCCTTCTCTTCTTTCCAAAATCTCTAGGCCTGAGATAGTTTTCAACAGAGTTAGAGTTGGGATGAAACAAAATAACAACATATAAATATTGGGTTTGAGAAAAATATACAACACTTACATGACCCAAAAGGTTAAAAGCTTACTGGGACTTATAAAATCTTGTGTTTCTCTTTCCACTCACAATCTCAAGTACTATGACTCCAAAATTGAAGACATCAGACTTAATTGAGGTTGTTATATTAGCTTTGCTAATGATACTATAGTGATGTTATACTTACTATGTTCCAACAACTCTGTTGGTGTTTGCTTATGTTTCTTTGCTTCCAACTATCCTTGCCAAGCCAAAGTCTGAAATTTTGGGATTCATCTCTTCGTCTAGTAGAATATTGCTTGTTTTCAAATCTTTGTGGATAATCCTTAACCTGTAATCTTGATGAAGATAAAGAAGTCCTCGAGCAACCCCCAAAATGATATTGAAGCATTTCTCCTAGTCCAGTGACATGTATAGAGTTCGATCTTGCAATTTGTCAAATAGAAAACATGATTTAAATCACTATGTTCCTGTTTTATTAAATTAACATATAGTAGATGTATCTATACAATAAAAATTTAAGGGTAAAAAGTTGAGGCTAACCAAATATGAAGGCATCTAAGCTTTTGTTTGGCATACTCGTAGAGTAAAATCTTTTCTTCACCTTTGAAACAATAGCCCAAAAGTCTAACGAGATCCCGGTGTTGAAGTTTAGCAATCAACACAACCTCATTCTTAAATTCCTCCGAGCCCTGTCTTGAATGACATGACAATCTCTTCACAGCAATTTCTTGTACTCCAGGAAACATACCCTGTTCATATTTTCACCCAACTATTTCTGTAATTAAGCAGAGAATTCTTGTAACTGAACTTTGGTGCATATTGAGGAAAGGTTTCTAACCTTATAGACAGGCCCAAATCCCCCTTGTCCAAGCTTGTTTTCATCTGAGAAGTTATTTGTAGCAGCTAGTATGGTTTCTAAATCAAAAAAATGGCACATCAATGCCTTTCTTATCATCGTCTTTCAAGTCACCAGAATCTATCAAGTTTTTAACCGATCTTTCAGTATCAAACAAGTGAGGAACTTGATTTCCCTGGATGCTTTCTCTACTTCCTGACAACGAAAATAATATGCATCTTAGTTATGCTGAAGAACCACAAAAACATTCTCTTACTAGTGTGCGGAGAAAATTACTTATTTGCACCTCGTCTTTGTTCTGGCTTCCTTCTTTTGTACCAAACATAACCACTGATGCCTATAAGGGCAACCAGAATTGTCTTTGTTCTGGCTTCCTTCTTTTGTACCAAACATAACCACTGATGCCTATGAGGACAACCAGAATTATCACGACTGTAGAAACAATCACAGGTGGCACAGAGAATGAGTTCTTTTTATTTTGTTGAGACCCTTCTAATTTCCTAGGGTTATTGCTGGTTCCTGAAGCAAAACAAATATTACATGATCGTCAATACCCAATATTACAAGGAAATGGGGGAATTTTGCCCCACTAATAGGGTGTTTTGTGATGATACAAATTGACATAAACCCGTAGAGAGAAGATTATGGTAATTCAATGAAAAGCAATCTACTAATTTTCATGGTAAAAATTGGGAAGGATTGTACACGAGTGAAAAGTGAGATTTGAATTCTCTTCATTTCATGATTTGGAATAGAAATCTCCATTCTATTGATTAAAGTATTGACACAACTAACATAAAATGAAAAGTTTATATGAGTTGATTTAAATTTTATTTAAATATAAATAATTTTATAGTTATAAATAAAAAAATAAATTTTGATACAAAATGATATAATTTTAGCAAAACATGTGATAAGATTACATCCAATCAATTGATTATGGAATGAAAATCTCCATTTCAAATTATAGAATTGAGAGAATTCAAATCCTGAAAAGTGGACCTTTTCTCTTTGGATTACCAAAATTTTCCTTTGAAGATAGGAATACTGTCACACATGCTACTATTAGTTTCTAGTTCATTCCTTCCATCAATAGGCAACATTTAAGGTATATGTAAAGTAAATACAATCTCCTCACCTTGAAGAAGGGTACAATTTAATTTAAAGCCATCCCAGTGGTAGTTTGCATTGCAAAGGCACCTTCTCTTGCCGTCTGCCGCCGCTGTCGTTTTGCAACTTGAATCAGGCCAATCCTTGCAGTCTTCTAACGAAGTACAGGCCGGCTCCGGTGCCTGATCCCAACTGATCTCTACATTTTTATATCTAGCTGATTTGTCGGAGCTACCAGCGGCTTGGCCATCATTACACCAGCTAGTGGTCACACTATACGGTGATGACGAGCTGTGAAGTGGGAATTCAACTCCAGTCTTCGAATTTCCAGCACGACAAATATCAGCATTTTTAGCAGTAAGTTGGATGATAAAGCTACAGTTGTCTGGATTGATGCTTGTAACTCTATAGTTGCCGCCGCGGCTTGGTTCCGGAAAGAAGTCGACTTGGCTAGTGGAGTTGTTGCACCGGAAGTTGTAGTACATGGGATCACCGCAACTTGGTCCGGTGCTTAGGGGATAAGGTATAATGTTTGCACCACAAGCTTTGCAATTTTTTGCCGTTGATTCTGCAAAATCAACAACACTACCCCCTTTAGGCCTTCCGACAAGTTATTATGCTGATTCCCCTGTAATTTACTTCAATAGCATATGTATATATCTATCTAATTTCCATTGACAAAGTACAGTGGGCCCTGTTTGATAGAACGATTAGTTATAAGTACTTGAAATGAAAAAATTCAGTGGTTTCATCTTTCATAATTAAAGTTCATTTGATAATGCATAATCATTCATCACTTTATTTTCAAAATAAACTGAAAATAGGTCTTAATTTTATGTAAAAGAGACTTTACGTATCACTGAAAATGGTCAGTACGCTCAATCAAAAATAGTTTTCATTTTCATTCTTAGTCAACATATTTATCTCAGAATTTTCAAATTTAGTACATTAATATTTCAGAATTATAAAAAAAGTAAGTACGTAAATTTTTTTTTTTTTTTTTTTGTGTTGATTATGTCTTCTAAACTGTAAATGTGCATAAAATTGTTTTTCCTATATAGGGTTTCTGTAAAGTTAATAAATGATTGGTTCACATCATGTCTACACAAAAGGATACTAATTTTAGAAACATCGTTGCTCCACTCGGTTAATTTTAGTGTTATGACTCCTGTTATCATTGTATCGCTTTTTCCTTCACTCATTCTTTCCTATCCGAGGAAGAAATTTTCTCTCTTGTCATTCACCTTTTCGTGTATACACGTACGTACATATACACATCCCGTACATATATATGTGTGTGTGTGTGAGATATTGCAAAAATTATATGCATTCCAAATTCTTTCTGGAGATAGACAGAAATAGGTTTAGGACGACCGAATAAAATGAATAAGAGTGATAAAATTCAACCGACCAAGGGGTTGGCCTTGCTATCTCTAAGATTTTAAGTTCAAAATTTTCTTAAATGCTACCAACTTCTTGGAGTCACCCTTAAGGTATTTGACCCGGTAATTATTTGATTTGTGTGAGAGAGAGACTGCATAAATTTAGGAATTAGTCGAGTTGTGCACAAATTTATTCGGACACCCAATTAGCAAACAAATAAAAAACAAAAAAAGAGTGATAAAATACAGGACGAATTGTTTGGAGAAGAGTGAAATCAGGTGAGTTTACAGCTGTATTAAGTGCAGCTGTGAAAGAGTAGAGAATGAATGCAATAATCTAGAACAAAGTTTGATCTGGATTCCTAGCTCTAGAGATTAATTATTGACTAGCTCTAGAGATTTATTATTGACGAGTATTAAAGCAACTTCATGAGTTATTGGAATGAGTTCAAATGAAAGAAAAAAAATTCTCTTGGTAATTTGTTGACTATTACTTGTCAAAACTTGCTCTAGAAGGGTGAATAGGTAGTCTTAAGAGAGGGACAAAGAAGGCCTTAATCCTCTATCCAAACCTCCGGAACGGAACGGGTGTCTTCAGGCGAATCAAGTGGGTGGGAAATTTACCACCGACTCTTTGAAGTCGCTTGTCTTCTAAAAATTCTGGTTCAGTGAGAGAGATATGGATAGGGCTCAACAGAGTGAGGTGAGCATGGCAATTCTCTTCAAGTTGTTAGTATAAAGAAAGTACCTATATCTGCAACTGCTACGCGGATGGAGGGGCACCTTGAACATGCTCCTGAAGATTTTTGAGATCCGAAGTCCAGATCCAGCAGGTAATGCCTACCCGGGCTATATAAGAATATGCCCGGCATTGGCAACTGCTGAGGCACTCCTCCTTGCAATCCTCCTCGCTTTCGGCGTCAAATGGTGAGTCTGGATTCTCGACTTTCATCACCTTCAACTTCAAGAAAGTGTCATAGTCCTTATTCGTGAAGCATGTAGTTGTCTTCTTGGTGCACCCGCTTGAAAAATCTCCAGAATTCCAATCATCTGGTGATCCAGGCTCAAACCCTGGAAGACACTTGCACCACCCCAACCCACTCTAGCTATTACAGCTTCCAAAGTCCCCACAAACATTATAACCACTACGCCAGTCTCGCTGTTCTGACCATTGCAAAGACCAACGGCCATTATCCCAATAAAAATACTGTAGTTCCCCGGAGGAACTCATCAGCAACCTCATATTTTTAGGATCAAGAAGTGGTGAAATTTTGGTATTCTTAGACTTGCTAAAATTCGATAACAAGAAGGCTATGGCATCAGGCATCTTATCTGAGTCGTCAAACCAACCCAACTCTCCACTTTTCCAGTGTTTTATGGTTCTTTTCCAAATTATGTAATGATCCTCTCGTTCTTTATCTTTCTGGAAAGTGAAGTTTCCCTTTCCCGGGTCGTTGAGCCTTTTCCACGAAGTCAACTGCATGTTTGCATCCATCTTCATACCAGGAAGAAACGTATCGGATGGATTATCAAAGCTCTGCCATAAAATCTTCCCTGATAGATCATCACTCAAAACCAAGTTTCCAGAGTCTAAAAAATTTACCGTCGTGTTAGAAGATGGCAAGCTTTCAAGATTTGTAGAGAAGTAAGCAGAACTTGCGTTTCGATTTCCATCTATGACTTTGAGGTTGCCATCTTCTGCAATGGCGAAAACACCAGTTGGAACGTCTAGTGGAACGTCACGGTTGGCAACCCAAACAATTGTCTGTGGGTTCGACATGTAATACCACATACGTAAGTATCTGCTGTAGCCTGAGTCTCCATAACAGGTAAAGAACCCAAGTTGGAATCTGTTGCCAGCTGAAAAAAGAGTTTGGCCATAAATATCGCTAATCGGATTGTCCTTTGTAATAGTATCCCTTGCAGCACAAAATGTTAGAGGACCAAACAATATGCAAACGATGAAGAAAATGGTAGAGTTTATGATTTGCAGAACATGTCATGATCATTCTTATTCTTCTTATCCTTCTCTCGCAGCAGCCGCTTAGAATAATAATGGAGAATTGGAATTTTTCCTGCACTAGAGGACGCATCTGGTGGTGGTTCACTCTTTTTAGATTCTACAGGTTTGCTGCTGAAATCCACCTCTAGTTTTCTTGTCTAACAAACTGATCGACCTGGTAAATTTTCTTCATTCACGAAGATGCCAAGGCAAGTTAACTAAGTGATCTGGTTTTCATTGGGAATGTGTGGTGGTGCGTAGGTTGGATTTTGGACGGGTTCGGGTTTATACTAAAAAAAAATTTTATTAAACACAAAATCAAATTTTAAAAATCATAATAGTAATTATTCTCAAACCTGTTCACACCAGTTCATTTAAGTTGTCAAATAATATAAAATCTCAATATGTAAATATATTAACATGTAAAAATATATAATTATATACTAGCCGAGCTTCAAGTATAATTTTTAAGTTAAATTAATTAAACTTAAAAAATTATTTTAAAAATTAAAAATGATGAGTGAGTTTAAATGGGCAATGGGGCCAGCACGTGGCCACCCCTAAGTGGTGGTGGTGATTGGCATTAAGCGTATCTTCTTCCAGGCAAAGTGCTTTCATTGCTGTCACGTTTCGTACCGTTGATTCTTCAAAAGCATAAATAGATAGTGAGGCTGTGGGGTGTTTGGAGGTAACGTTTTTAGTGATTATGGCTCTTTTATATTGTGTTCAGTTTATCGTTAAAAAAAACACTTTTAAAATAATTTTAATTTTAAAAAATTATTTAAAATAAATAAATTTTTAAACATTTTTGAACCGTTAATCACCCCATGATATATATCACGAAACTTAGATATAAAGATGACCAAGTTCATTGTCTTCTTGTAGCTAGCTTTAACGACCATGGGGTCTGCAGAAATTCATAAGCAGTTTCCTATCTAACAAAATATTTATTTTTATTTATTCACTATAATGACACCAAGCATTGACATTGATTTCTCTGTTGACTAGCATCACCCATGTCGTCTACCAGCCAAGACAAGGATCGTTCTTTTTAATGGCACAATTGCCATGGATCCTACTGAAGTACTTTGAAGTGACGGGAGAAGAATACTCTTTTTGCTTTATCATCTCGTGTTAGAGCTGTTCTACAATTACATCTTCATGCTTGATTCTCACTACTCAAGATCTTCTTTCTCCTAGGTACCTAAAACTCGACTGGTATGTTAGATTAAGAGATGGAAGGCTGATCCGAGTGTTCTATAATTTTCAAGTTTCGAACACATTGTAAACCCTATTGTATCGCAAAGATTGGTATACACCTCGCCAATTTTGTCTCAGTTTCTAAAGTCATATCTGAATTTTAATTTCTTCTATTTAAATTATCCAACTTTTAAAAAAAAGTTAATGTGATTCAACTTTTTAAAATAAGAAAATTAAAAATTAATTGTATGGTAGCCTTCTAAACTATAACTTAGTATTATTTTACTCTCGTTTAACTAAAAATAGTTACATTTTTATCATCATAAAAATTTAAAATTTAAAACT
The DNA here is from genome assembly GCA_033060915.1 of Euryodendron excelsum. NCBI lineage: Eukaryota > Viridiplantae > Streptophyta > Magnoliopsida > Ericales > Pentaphylacaceae > Euryodendron > Euryodendron excelsum. Next base: position 17,698,506 of record CM065386.1, read on the forward strand.
TGTTTGGTCAAAGTTTTATACAAATCTCTAAAACAAAGACAAAATAATTTAATGGTTATGAAATGTTATAAATCATTTCAAAATGTCTAAAAAAATGACCAAAATAAAATATTATTTTTGTGAACCACCAATTAATAGCCATAATAATATCGAGGATATTTTTGAAATTATGTATTTATTAACCAGGACAAAAAAATTTATACTGTACCCGATCAGAAATGGCCAATTTATTATTATTATTTTTTTTGTCAACAACATTAATACGAACTTAAATTCTCAAAATTTGGGGGTAAAATATAATGAATTTTAGTTTAGGGGGTAAAATTAAACTAAATCATAGTTAAGAAAGTCAAAATATAATTATTATTTTTTTTAACTTATTTTAAAATGAGGGACCACATTGATTTCGTTTTAAAAGTTAGAAGGCCAAAATAGAAGAAATCAAAGTTCATGAAAGATATTAAAATTTAATGCAAAGTTGAAGGAACAAAATAATTGTTTATCCTATAACATATTGGTATATATGTACACAGAGAAAAACCCTGCCCCCTAAGTTTGAGTCATAACTGGAGGAACATTATAACCGGTACCATTCTAATTACTTTATCTACGGAGTAAAATAACACACTATGATCCAAGTAGGATTTAAGGTAACAACCCAATTTTTTATAAGCTCCAACGACTACTCTTAAAACACAGTAGAGTTGTTTAATTAGCATAATACACTATGATCCAAGCATCCTAAATACTTCGTTCGTTTGGTAGAACACACAGATTGATTTAAGGGGGGCAACCTTGAATCACCAACCTATGAGTTTGTGACTTGTGAGGGTAATACCCACGAATTTTGGCAATTTGAGTGGTAATTTGTAAGGCTGCAATGAATTATTGGTAAGATTGAGGGTCACAGGAAGTCAAGGTCTTCTAGTTTGTCGATTTCATCTTTATTGGGTCCCTTTACTTTTGCATTTTTGACATTTTCTTTTTGAGCGGGAATATGAGAATATACTATTAATCAGGTCCCTATCTATGAGTATGACCCCTGTTTTCTTTTCTTTTTTTTTTTTTTTTTTTTCTTGGTTCTGTTTAGTATAATTTTTTTATCAAGTTTTTTTAAAATTTACAAATAAAAAAATCAAGTTTGTTTAACTTTTTTAATTTTTTGGCTTTACTTTAATAAAGATAAGTAAAAAAAACAAAAATAGAGAAGCCAAAAAGTTAAAAAAAACTAGGCAAAAAATTGGTACCAAACGGGCCCTTAATCATATTCTTTACACTAAGTTTTTGGGGATAAATTTTTTGTGTTAAATAATTGACTTACAGAGAAATTACTTGAACTCATAATTAGGAAGTTCGTGCGCCTTATCCTAAAAGATTGGCCCTTTTTTTTCGTGACTGATATGTGGTTAGGCTTATTTTTAGTTTGATTCTTTGCATTTCAGATTACCACATTTAGATTACCTTTGATGCGGACGAACTGTTATTTATATATTTATTTGTTAAAATAGCGGTTAGGCATGGAAAATTTTTTTTTTTTCTCAAATAAAATTTTATCTCGCTAGATTAATATCATTAAAGAAAAAGAAAAGGACAGAAAATAAATTTTTAAAAAAATAGAAAGCATAAACATCGTAAAATATTTTCATTTGGTGAGAAAAAATTATTTATTAAAAAATTCATAATAAAATGACTAAACAAAAATATATATATATTCTCACCAAATTGAAGCATCCAAATGAAAAAAAAAATAAGAAGAAGAAGAAAAGAAGAGAATGTATAGAGTGACATAAGCATCACTTTTACATTTTAGTTTAGTCTGAAAATAATTTTATAAAAAAAAATTATATACATATTTTTTTAACTTTTGATATAACAGATGGCAAATTGGGCACATAAGTTTTTTCTTTCCTCTTTTTTTTGGGGTCTGCTCTGATCTTAAGGTTGGTAGTACCCAATTGTACTTGGGGCAAAATCATTTACCATCATGAACAGCCCTAAGCTTAGCTGGGAGCCCATTCAGTGGTGGATTCTCCATCTTTCGATCCAAACCCAGTGTAGCCAACCTTCCATTGTTTTACAATTCCCTATTATCTATTGATTCAAAACCAAAGCATTACTATCATTTTAATCTCCGGAGTCGAAAATCACAGTTGTAAAGTAACCCTATTAACAGCCTATTTGAAACTCGAGGAGAAAAGAAATAGAATGGAAGGAAAAATAACTATTTCTTTTTCTATCTCAGTTTGGTTTTTAACTTGAGAAGGAAGAAAAATAAAATTTTAACAAGGAAAATTCACATCATTTTCCCTCCACATTCCCTGCAATCTTAATTCCTTTTTCTTTCACTTTCCTTTCTCAAGTTTCAAAAGCATTAAGTTCATCTGTTCATAGTTCATATAATTTCTAATGCAGAATATTCCCAAAGCATAACAAATCCAACTCATGACATGCAGTACTCACCACCATTGAATTTTGTGTCCTAAAGTCTTGAACTATAACAACAGGGAGAAAGTAAAGTTACCTTGTCTCGTTACTCTTCAATCTATTATGTTGCCTTTCCACTCTCCCCTTCAAGGTAACTTTTAGCATTTTGGCTGCAGCTTTTGTACTTTTTTTTTGTCTTTAGTTGGTTTTTTCACTTGAAATTTTAGTTTTTTTTTAATTTTACGAGCTTTTATCCATCATAAAGAAATTGAAAAACGTTGCTATAGACCGGGAAAACAAATAAGAAAAAAAAAAGAAACAAAGCTAGCTGATCCAAATATCTTCTAAAGTAAAAATGTCATTGTGTAAACATTTGTTTAAAGTTTCCATTAACGTGGTCCAAAGCCACAAAAATTATTCAGTGTGACTTAGATTATTCTTATTTCACCTCTCATAAAATAATTGGTTACCTTGCTAAATAGGTTATAATCAAATCTACGAGACTTATTTCAGGGTCCACTTTATGGTTCATTGCTTTGTGATAGTTGAAAGAAGAGTTACACGACACCATATTAATGCACACAATTGTTTAGTTCTAATGCCAATTGCAAGAATTTGACACAAGCCCTTACAATTACACACTTTATATATTGAATAGGAAAAAAAATTGGAAAACATCAAAATTTCAAAATAGTGATATTTTTTAAGTAACAATATATATACATATACATATACATATATATATATATATATATATATTTATACATAAACATAATCAAAGACCCATAGCGGCAACATTTACAATAGACAAGGCTTGAATAGAATTTGAGACTTTCTCCAACCACACTTCTTCGTTAATAATAGAAATTTTCAGTCAAGCTAGAACATAAGTAACTTTATTACTATCTCTCTTGACATGTGAACACTGTCGGAATCTAAATGATTTGAACAAAGCCTTTGCCTCCTTAATCGAATGGCTCTCAGGAGATAAATCAACAGTCGACGAAGAGATAACCATTACAACATCCGTATAATCTCCTCCTAGATGTATGTCTTGTAAAACAACTCTGCTATAAATTTAATATTTTGAAGAGCTGCCACTACCTCTGAAACTTTCGCATAACAATATATTTTAGTTGTATTTTATGAAAATACTGTATTATTAGGACAAATGCCAAGTTTATTCATAATAAAAATAAAAATTCATTTGAGAACAGACTGTAAAGACCCAAGGAAATTTTACAATTACAACCCAAAACACCAACTTAAAAGAAATCTACTACAAATAGAATTAGAGAAATTTGTTAGAACTTCTAGTTAAGAGAGATGAACATCTTCAACTGAATCTTAACAATCATCATTTTTTCCCAATCCACATAACTTGAAACTTTGTTAACCTGTGCTTTGTAAATAAAAAAAACAGAAGATCCATTGTTAGTTCAAGATATATCAATATTTACAGCCACAATTGATAGCCTAAAACAACCTTACCTCAATTGTTTTTTTGTTGGTACATAAGAGCTCCGAAGCCTTGGGGTGGGGGAGGAGGAGGGGGAGGCAAATGGCAAACCCATGAATGACCTCATAGGAAAGTCATTTCAAAAGTCAAGATAAAACTTACAAGACAAATTGAAGGAAGCTATTTGGAAAACTATATATAAATATTCGGGAAATTAATGATAAGTTACACTTGCACCTCCTAAAGCATATGACTAGGTCGTTATGTGAGTCTATGTTTGAGGAGAGAAAATTGATAAACAATTAATTAAGAGAGTAAGACGTCAAGTAATGTTACAAATAAAGACGTCTAAGATATATTTTAAGGAATCACATTTTCCGAGAACTAAATAGAAAAGCTGACAGCAGCTGAAAGAGCATAAATTCAAACACCCCAAATAAATTGCAGAACAAGCTCAATGTCAAATCATCTTTCGGCTAGTTATTCAACTTAAATTGAGGAGCAGAAGAAACAAACTATTAAACTATATTCAAACAAATTTTTAGATGAAACTGTATAATAGGTAGGAGCAAACACTATATCATCATCACATAATTATCATCATCTGAATATATATATGAAACTTCAAACACCCCAATCTAGTTGTGGATGATAACAACCCTCATAAGAAGAGCGTAGATAAATTTTTGAAGCACTTGTTATACATCCCAAATCATCACATGATCTCACCCCTAGATCTTCTAAAAATATATTCAGAATTTAAAGTCACCTTTTGAGAACCATGTAATCCTATCAGAAAGGTTCACTTTAAATTGAAGATCAACCTTTTAAGGAAGAAAACTACATTGTCTAATCTCTAATAAACCACCGAAGCTAGCTTTACCATCACTTTGTCATGAATTACCTCAAGGCACATATAAAGTCTATGATTTCATATTAACAGAGCCTAAAATCATTATGTCATATAACCAGACTTATAAGACTTGAAGTAGCTTCTTATTGTAGGTGTTTTAGCTTTACTTGTAAGAGGAAAGAGTTAAGAGGCCCTATTCCTCCGCTCAATGTGATTGGTGCCGCCTTTTTTCGGGTTGCTTTTTCTCAAATAAGGGTGCTTGTATGGTTTGAAATAAAATTATAACTTAAAAAGTGAGATCACACATCCGACGAGCATATCTCTGAGATTTTAAGTCAGATATATTACGGAGTGAAGACACTTGTAAAACCATATAAAAATGACATACTAAATTTTTGTTGCTGGTATATTTAGCTACTGTAAGATTTATGACAGGAAATTTAGCCTTTGTCATTGTCATTTTATAAGTACAATATTGAACTAAATTTTGTTGGAACATTTAGTCTGATTAATCAAATAATGTTTGTCACAAAGAAAGGAAAAAAAGGAACAATACCATACTTGTGGAGTCTTGGACTGAATATATGAAGACATGAACTATGTAGTCAACAATTTCATTAATCATATGAATTACCTTTTAGAAAGGAAAAAAATAAACTTTTTATCAAACTCAATTTCACATGTAAAACAATATCAGGGAATTAATTCCATACAACAAAAATTCCCTTGTCTCCATCAAGCAGCTACTTGAAAAGAAAACAACAGCAACGAAACCTAAAGACAAAGAAGCAATAGCTAGGAGAGACAAACTTGCAAAAAAAAAAAAAAAAAGCCTAGACAGATGTAGATGATCCAAAACATGAGTACTGACTGGAGATATATAGGAGATTAGCAAGAGATTTCAACAGCAAAAAAAAAAAAAAAGAAGAAGAAGAAAAACTCACGAACTTGGAGAGGTAGCAACCGACATAGAGAGACATAATTAGAGTTATAGTTTTTGCATACAAATTTTTGTATTTTCACCAACCTACTTGCAAAGAAAACAAATTAGCTCCACAAAAAAGCTACAAAATCAAATACCGAACCATATAAATTCAGTAATTAAACAGATTTCTAGACAAATCAACATTCCCGCCAAAAAAGGAAAGCAAAACTTATTTCAAACATTCAACTGACATATAGAAGATTAAATAAGAAACCAACAAACAAACAAAAAAAGAGATGAATAAACAAAAATTATTCAACGAGATTTACCAGACACATTAATATTTTTTATAAAATAGACAACAAATTAAATGTATAGCCTCAACAGTTGAAGAGCAAAATAGAAACTTTCTGACCTGGACAAGCACAGGTGAGAGAGAGACCTAGATGGTTAGGGATAGCATTTCAAAACAAGAGATGGTATGAACACAAAGACAACGATAGACAATGAAACCATCGACGCACATTAGCATCCCGTACTTCTTCACATTGCAATCAAAACACACCTGAAGAGAGAAAAAAAAATCCCAAATCAAAGCTGAAATAAAATAAAAATCAAGATTTCAATTTAAATGCCAGATCTCAAAGATATCTCCAAGTGCAGCAATAAAGGAGCAAATATCCTGGCAAACATTTCAAAACCAGAAAACTCCAACTTACCGAAGCACGAATCCAAAGAAATGGGGTGAAAATTGAAGAAAGACTGAAGCACAAACCAAGGAAAAAAATTAGAAAAACCAAATCAGTCCATAAAAAATTATAATAAAACAAAAGCAGAACAAAACCCTCACACATTCCATAAAAACGAAATCTCTAGCATATACATATATAAATGCAACGATAAGTAGACAAAAGACAAAATAAACTATATAGAACATTATTCATCCAGAATTGCAATAAACTACCAAAAGAAAGAGATGGAATCAAGACAGATCTGACATTTTTCAGATATAATTATCCAGCATTCATTCCGTTTGTTGTGCTTAGCGACCTTTTCAAAGGCATGAACTTTCTGATTTGAAGTCATTTTCTGCTTCTATTGCACACAAAAGCACCAACAAAAAGCATATCCTTAGAGATCCAAGTACATACCTATATATATATATACATACAAGCACACTCAAAGCAACGCTACAGAGTTTCTTGAAACAAAAGAATCAATTTTTTTTTTCTACATACAGGGTCATGGTTCCGTGATTCCGAAAATGTTTTGGATGGTTGTAGTGACAAGAAGAGATGAGTTTGGAGAGAAGGCTGGTTTTCTAGAGATCGAAGGTAATGGTATGGTAGGATGAAGACATGGTTTTGGCTAGTCTTGTAGTTACAGTGAGAATAGGCCATTTAGAGAGAGGGAGAAATGGATTGATGGTTGTGATTGAGAATCAGAGGGAAAGGGAAATTTTTTTGATTAAACTCAGATGAAAGAGAAGAAAATCTCTCCAATTTCGTCCAACATGGTGCGTCGCGAATGGCGACGTGGGTGATTCTTGTCCGCGCACAAAAACTCACGAAAAAACTCAGTCGTCCATCAACGTCAATAATTAGATGAGGTAGCGCGAAATGGCTGAATTACACAAAAATCAATGCAAAAAGATGAGCTGAGCAAAGAATTCATATCTATCTACAATCAAATCGACAAAAAATATACTATACGTAAGCCCAAAGGAAATGGTCCGAAGGAGGGGTAAAACAGTCCAGGAAAAAAAGTGAGGAGAACAAGGAATGGATCCGAAAATTGAGATGTACTTCACCATACTTATTAGATAGATAGATATATATAGTTAGTACAACATTGCTGGTTTAGAAATGCATTGATTTAGACTTCATCTTCTAAACGCCTATGAGAGATTTATAGCATGTTAATAAACATTTTTCTCATGATTAGATAACCTTAAACTCACTCTTATAGAGCAGATGTTGTATACTTGCAATCATTAGTAAATCATACATGAGTTAATCTAGAGCATGACAAATGAAACTCAACTCAAAATAATCCAATTTATAGTTCATCATAAAATCTGTTCCCTCGGTTTCAATTAACTATTTATGGGTGTCATTTAGACTACTTCCCATACTCATGATGGTCTTTTTCTTTGTTTGTTCAAATCAGATTCAGATTTATAACTTGTTTGGAATTTGAGGGACAGAGTAAAGAGAAGTGAAATTTACTCTTTTTTTTTTTAAAATAAAAATTTTATACCACTCTTTTTTTTTCTTTTCTTGCCTTAAAATTTTTTTTTTAATTTTTTTACAGAACTAAACAAAAAAGAAAACTTTTACTTCAATTTTTCTCTCTTGCCCTTTCTAAAATTTCAAACAGGCTCTTACTTCCCAGCAGTATGACACGTTGGCATGATCACGTGATATTGCCACCTAAGCATACAGGTCAAATCATTCCCTTATCTTCTAATAATAGATTAGGCCCACATTATTCGACGGCGACGCCGATACGCTAGACCGAAGGATTGCAGAAATTGCGGAGCCCAGTCAGGTGTGTATCACGTGGTCCGGGGCCACCAGAGTGGACCAGATCAAGCCACGTAAGCGAATCAAAATCTTCTAACAATCTTCCCACCACCTGGACGACACGTCAACGATTCGAACTAGCAACCTAAAAAATATCTTGGACCGAACCAAGGAAGCCAGCTCTACATTCTCTCACACACGCGCCGCAGACCTCTTGTTCCCTCACGAGCCTACACTTGGCAGTCCCTCGCACCATCAGTCAGGCTCGGATTCTGCTCTGGGCGCAAAATCCTAGGCTTGTAGTATTCCTTCCCCATCGCGAATGACGGTTTTGCCACTCACCGATCCCTAACCCTGTAGGTAATCACGTAATTTATGGGAAAAGCAGGGTTGTTTCATAGACGACTGCAAGTTGCTCTTTTTCTATTCTTTTCTTCCTTATATGATCTCTTTCTTTCGTTCTTTCTTCTTCTTCTTCCTCAAGTTGCAGAAGAGAGAGAGAGAGAGAGAGTGTGCTTTTAGGTCTGGACGATGAAGGGGTGTGAGCTATGCAAGTCGGCGGCGAGGATGTACTGCGAATCGGATCAAGCGAGCCTGTGCTGGGACTGCGACGCGAAGGTTCACTCTGCGAACTTCCTCGTCGCGCGGCATTCAAGGATTCTGCTCTGCCACGTATGCCAGTCGCCGACGGCATGGAATGCTTCTGGTGCTAAGCTCGGGCGGACGGTGTCGGTATGCGAGAGTTGCGTCGACGGCTGTGAGGGTGTGAAGGAGAACAGAGGCGGGGAGGAAGAGAGCGAAGGAGGTCACGATGGTGAAATTGATACCGAAGATGATGAATACGACGACGAGGAAGATGAAGACGATGAGGATCAAGATGATTGTGGAGATGATGAGGACGAAGATAATCAGGTGGTGCCGTGGTCATCGACGCCGCCTCCGCCGGCTGCGAGTTCCTCTAGCAGCGAGGAGTCCTCGAGCAGGTTCTGTAACGGCGATGGAGTAGTTTCGTCGAAGCGATTGCGTGATGAAGCTGCAGATGTTCGCTCAGATGTATGAATTTTCAGCCAATTTCTTATCTGCTCTACTTTGCCTTCATATTTTCTCTTTGCACAAACAGATCCGATTTTTTCCGTAATACCGTGTTAATGTTATTTTCCTCTTCGAAATTCTTTTGAAACTTGAACTTTATGGCTTTGTTTTCTACATTCAGTCATACAGTTTCAAAATGATCGCATTTCTTCACCTGATTTGCTTGTAAGCCTTAAATTGCGGGATTACGGAGGATTTGACGCTGAATGGTGAGGATTTGTTTTTTCCTTCTCACAGGATGATCACGGCTGTTCATCTTCTCACCGGAACAACAGTTCGCCATCGGTGACGGCGGCAGCTTGGTCGGCAAGAGACAGCGAAGCCGCTTTTGTGGACTCATTGAGGCCTTTGAAACGCCTAAGAACTGAAGCCAACCGGTCCGCTATGGTCCGGCGTGGACCGGACGATTCGAGAACTGCGGCCATCGTGGAGTCCCTAAAGAAATTTCATGAACAAGACTTGACCTACGGGAACGCCGCCTCCGCGGCGATTGTTGGGATCTGTGAGCTGAGTAAGAATCCGGGAGCCGTTGATTTGGATCCGGCGGAGTCACCGTAGCCTGGTTTGAGGTAGTCTAGCGCCCTTATTAACCTCCTTTCTAACTACACTGCTTCGTTAAATAAATCTTCTTTAACCATCTTAGTTTCTTTGATATGTTATTAGGAAGGTTCTCTGAATATGATTTCTTGCTAATTGTAATCCTCATTTTATTTTTTGCTTCGATTTGAGATTCAAAGTTCGGAACTTTCAAAGCAAGTACATACCCTGTTATGTGGTTTGGTAATTGGTGGGTTTTGTGTTGGCAATTGGCATGTAATTTGGGTTGCAAATATTTATCTGGTTGAAAATACATTGTTTCCTTTTATCCTGTACAGTTCATTCTAGACATTCTTCTATGCTTGGCTCTTTCTGGTTTTTTGGTTTGTGTGAGGAACTTGACACTCCAAATCATCATGCATAGACAGACCCTAAAACGAGCGGAGTCGAACTACCTTGTTTAAGCATAATTTGAAAATTTTAAGGAATTTGAAATTGTATTGAAGCTTGGTTTTACCGATTTTAAATGAGCTTTAATCGAGCATATAACAGGTTTAGCCCAAATAGCTTCAATTTTTTAATATAATTTTTTTTAATAGAGTAGAGGTTAAAAAATTAATGAGTTTTAAAATATATTTAAAATTTAATTTATTTATATGTTGAGTTAATTTCGATTTAATAAGCTGAAAGGGAGTAAAGTTCAAATAGCTTAGATTCGTTTTACCAGTAATGTTTTTCTAGTCTTCATAAAGTTATTCTTATTGGTTTACAAAAAACATAAAAACTAGATCTTGGCAAAACAAGCATTGGAAAGCCCTGAATGTTTTCATGTGGTTGCGCTTGTTCCTACTCTGTTTCCAGGGCGTGGTGGCCGTGCGTCAGGCCGCGTAGCCTCATACCTAATGCATGAATCCGCCTAATTTTCCAGAAGCAGCCGAGTCCTTGTGGCCGCCATGGTATCCCATGCCTCTGCTGACTTTGATTTGTAGCACTGCAGTTTTTTCGGCTCTCCCCTTCGGTAGCAATGCGACTTTGAATTATTTTCAAAAATTGGGATTATTCTGTAGGCATCTGTTTGGGAGATATTTTTATTTTTTTATTACTTTCTTGAGTAAATATCTGGGGGGTTGATTACCTTGACTACGAGTTTTTTAATTATGAAGATGAGTTCACATATTCCGAAAAAACTATAAGCCACACATTATGGCCGGCAATCACATCAAGTTGGGGGAGGGGGTTAGCTTTCCTTTCAACTTTATTGAAACTAGAATCAATGGTACCAGTCTTAATAAGAAATAATAAATAAATAATACATTGCTTAATAAATAAATAATACATTGCTTTATAAATTATTAAGATTGTGGCTGAGGGAGGTTTAACTTTTCCGGCAGCCCACATGCTTTTTTGTCAGAATTCAACCGCATAATATTAGTTTAATTAATTTTAGTACAATGTTTTTGTTGAGAGGTCTACTGTCGATAGCTGTTGTTATTAAGAATCTTTTGGTGAAATAATTAATATAAAAGAAAGAAGAAGAAAGAAGAAGAATTAAAATGGGGTGGGGGAATCGGATGGGATGGTGGAGAATTGCTGATTGTTTTGAGGAAGAAACAGAGGGTGTTGGGTTGTGTACATGTGTGGCTGTTGTAATTTTCTTCTTCCTCAGCAGCCGTTCTGATGTTTGTGGAGTGGTCCAGAGGATTCGTGAGGGTGACCCATGATGGGGTGACAGCGACAATAAATTCACTTCACTAGGTGGTAGTCTGTCTGATATTTTACAGGGTTTCGCTTTGTTTAACGTTCAATTCGATGCTAGTTTTAGTTTACGTCCACTCAAAATCTGTGGTACTTTTGTGCCCTATCGGCTTTCTGTCTCTCAATTCTGGCCGTCCAACAATTGGGCCCTCCATTTTCATACACACACACACACACACACACATATATATATATATAACTGAGCCAATCACAGAATTTGCGGAGTTTCTTTTTTTCTTTTTGGTAAAGGTTATGAGTCCTATGAGCTTCTGCAGGACCAAATTTTATACATTGCATCTGGTCACAAGGAGAGTGAAAGGAGTCCTATGATTTGATTTTGTCTAACACTTGATTAACAAACACAAAGAACATCAATTGGTGCTGTAGATATTGGCTAGGAATTAGAGCTACTTTAGCTTGGAAGTTGGAAGTGGTTAACAATAATACATTTGACCTATCAATTGGTTTAGTTTAATCCATCAGCCTCTTAGTCTCTCTTTTGAGAGATTAAGAGTTTACTCTTGTTAAGTGTAAAAATTGACTATAAGTGATTTATCATTGGTGAATGTCATAGTTCTAACGTTGGTAATTTGTCTTTGACAAAATTATAAAAAAATTAGTTAAAGTGCGTGTAAATTAATTTGAATATTTTTATTTACTGACCAAAAATAAAAATAAATAATACTATTGAGTACTTTAGGTGTAGGGCTACGTAGGGCAGACTGCGTGTCTTTGGGTCTAATAACTGGACTATTTTCTAATTCCATCCAGTCGGTGTTTGGTTGGAATAGGATTATAGATTAGGTAACATAGGTTCCACATATTTATTATATTTTGAATCAAATGTGAAGATAATTCTACCCTTCACTTTATTTTACAATTATTTGTTTCATCGTGTTATTATTTTATTTCCACATATGATATTAATTGTCCCAATCGGATAAGTAGTCTAGTATTCTTTTGACAAACCAAATACTGCACCGGATTTGTGGAACCACCATTATTTATTCAATTCAGCGCACTTTATCCGGTAAACAAACGAGCCCTTTGGGATTTAACCTGAAGGTATTCTGAGGATTAGGGTTCTAACGATGGAACTTGATGAACTTTCGTGACAAATTAAAGCGGTTATTAAAAGAACATTTCTTAAAATATAATTTAATATCATTAAACTTTTCTAAATTCTAAAACCTGACTCATTAGCTTTTTGAACAACTAATTTATATGAATCAACACCTTTTGTTGACAAATTTATTGAAAAAATAGATAAAAATTATCATGTGACTTGAACATATTTACAATAGCATGATTTTCTATCAAATCGACTTTCTCTTATTATAATAATTGTTAATAATTGAGGTGTCATTTGTAATTGCATGTACATATAGGGGCAGTACATGAATATTTTAGTCATTACATAATTATTACAAAAAAAATATTAATTTAAGTATAAACTGTATTTTTATGAACATATGCAAGTCACATATCAATTTTTCATCTATTTTCTAACATATTTGTAACAGAAGGTATAATGTGATTGATGAAAATGCAAAAGAATATAGCAAAAGAGTATGTTTTCATTACTAACAAGACTTTTTCAATGCTTAGAACGTGAAAAATCTGGTGCTTGGTTGAAATACAAGAAATTTTATTAAGGTGTCTTGGATCAAGTTGACCTCCTTATAATAGTAATCTGAGCCGTTTACAAACAATAAACATTAATATGTTTAAGGATCTATAATGACCCGAAGCAATTACAGCAAAAGGAAATAATTAACGAGACACCTAAGGCCCTAAATTACTAATCATATACAAGGGTTTGGATCAGGGATGACAATGATCAAGTATGGGATGGGTTTGCCTAAACTCTACCCCGACTTTAATAGGAAAAACCTTCCTCATATCCGTTACAAGTTGAACCCTACAATCCCATAATCATTTATGTTCAAATCGGGTCGGGTCGGGTCGGGCCAAGCTATCTCTCATATTTCTTATTTTTTGTTTACCACATAGACAATATTTTCCCTAGTCTTACTTATTTTAAAAAAATAATAATTAATTTACATAATAAAAGGTAGATAATATTTGTTATATAAACTCTCTATACATACTAAGTGGTATTCATATATTTTTATAATATGATAAGGGTATTTTAGTTATTTTGGTACATAATCAAGTCGGGGTCAAGTTTTGTTCTTTCTCCCACACCCTGTCTCATACCCACTTCTAGTTTTGTTTTCTCTATGACCCGCCCTTAACCTTTTTATTAAACTCCCACACCTTTTCTATTAGGGTCAAGATGCTTCTTTGGCCCAAATTGCCATTCCTAATTTAAATTCTGGGTTGTTTGAAAAATTATGGCTGGATCATCTCATAATTGCGCGAGTATAATGTTGCCTTCGTTGCGGCTGCCGCTACTACTACTGGTGTGTTGTTGCCATATGTTACTGATCGATACTTTTAAGTGAGCAAGACTGTGTGACATTTGTCTTGAGCGGCACTAGACAAGTCATCTAAAGGGGCACCTCGCAAATTAAAGCCAACAAACACACCCAAAGGTGCACGAGTGAGCAACTTTGAAGCAACAAGCTAAGAACGAGCAAGACAACAATCGAGACAAATGGTACACAATTTGCAAGCAATAAGATCACTTTTATTGCATCTACAAAGCAATTCCAGACTACAATTAGGTGGGGAGCTTAAATAACCAACAACCAATAAGCTAGGTACTTGGACTTACCTTACTATCCTCCTGTATATATACTTTTAAGCCATTTCAAAACTGATACAAGGAATCATTACACCCCCTTGAGGAGTTATAATAAGGTCTACAAAAATATCTATAAGGAATTTGACAAAACTTTTTTATATATATCTATATATGACCTTAAACTAATTTTCTAGCCCTTTAAAAAAATTACAACACCTCTCCTCGATAAGGCTAGGACACGACTAACTTGGATGCCGTACAACTTGACATGGGAAAATCTACACGTGCATCCGACACAAAACCTACATTTAAAGACTCTATACAATATGTTCAGATATGATAGAGTTGACATGAGGCTGAAAAATGAGGGCATGGGCTTGGCCTTGAAATGCAACTCGTGACACTCTCCCTTACTTATGCGGTCGATGTCCTCGTAGACTTTGAAGCAAGATACTCCTCGAGCTTGTCCTCGAACGATTGCAAGTCTTCCACCTTCTCCCAGCTGATCTCTTCGTCTACGAGATCCTTCCACTTCACTAAGTACTCCAAGGGTGGGCGTGTTTCCTTCACTACTCTGTCCGCGAGAATGTCTTCAACTTGCTTTGGCATTGGTGGCTTGGCATTGATGGCTGCTCTTGTGGAGATGTTGCGAGTTGAATCTTCCTGATCTGCATGATAGGGCTTGAGACAACTCACGTGGAATACTAGGTGTACTTTCATCCAGGCTGGAGGCTCGACTTTGTTAGTCGCCTTCCCAATTTTGGCCACAACCGGAATATATCCTTCGTATTTTTGCACTAGGCGCTGGTTGCGCTTGCGAAGAGATCTAAATTGTTCAGGAGTCAATTTCACTAGCACCAGGTATTTCTTCATTCTCTTCGAAGCCTTCTTTAAGTAAGCTCTGGCTACTTCATTCCCTTGCTTCCATTCTTTGGTGAAGTTATAAGCTCTCAGAGACTTTCCCATAGAAGGCTCGTCCACTGTGTGTGAGGCATTAGTGGCTGTTGACCTATAACAATCTTAAAAGGGCTTTTGTTAGTGGAAGAACTCTTCTAAGAATTGAAACAAAATTGAGCACCCAATTTCTTTGGTTGGCATTAACAAAATGGCACAAATATTCTTCAAGTAGCCTGTTGAAGTGTTTCGTCTTACCATTAGTTTGTGGATGATAAGTAGACGACATGTCGAGTTGTGTACCGAGAAGCTTAAAGAGTTCTGACTAAAAGGTCCCTGTGAATCTGGAATCCCGGTCACTGACAATGCTTTGGGGCACGCCCCAATACTTGACAATGTGTTTGAAAAATAAACGAGTAGTTTCTTATACTGGGCAATACTTTGGGGCTAGAATAAATGTGGCATATTTGGAGAATCGATTACCAAAATAGAGTTAAGATCTCCACCCTTCGGCAAGTTGCTAATGAAATCAAGCAAGACACTTTTTCAAGGCCTTCTTGGAGTGAGAAGTGACTCTAATAACCTAGCTGTCTAGGCTCTCTCCGTCTTGTCTTGTTGGTAGGTAAGACAAGTCTTAGTATTATCCATCACATCATCTTTCATATGGGGCCAATAGTAGCCCTGTTTTAAAAGTACCATTGTTCATTGTCACCCTGGGTGGCCAGTCACAAGATGTCATGACACTTCCGCAGGAGCGCCCTTCGTAAGTCACCAGTTTTGGTTTCATATACCTGATTCCCTTTAGTCATGAGTAAGCCATCCTTAACCCAAAATTGGCGTGTTTTTCCTTTTTTGTCTAGCTACATAATGGTTTGGGCCATAGGATCTTTCAGCAAGATCTCCTTGATTCGTTCCCGCATGCTTGTGGCCACCTTGCTGGTCGTGAGGTTTGCCACCAACTTAATAGTAGCAAGCTTAGCCCTATGACTCAATGCGTTCGCCACCTAATTGGTGCAGCCCTTGTACTCTAGATTAAAGTCAAACTCAGTAAGATGCTCCTGCTATCGAGCCTGTTTTGGGGTCAATTTGGGCTGAGTTAATAAGTGGCTAATGGCCACGTTGTTTGTCTTCACCACGAATTTGGACCCTAACAAGTAGTGCTTCCACACCTGAAGGTAATGCACCACCGCAAGCAGCTCTTTCTCTTGGGCAGTGCATCTCTTCTCAGCGTCGCTCAGCTTACGACTTGTATAAGCAACTGGATAGCCCTCTTCAAACAGCACTCCACCAAGGATAAAATCTGAAGCATCAGTTTGTACTTCAAAGGGCTTTGACACATCCGGTAAGGCTAGGATTGGATCACTCGTCACAGCCTCCTTCAGATCAGCAAAGGCTCCTTGCCATTCTCTTGACCAATCCCAGGTTTTGTCTTTCTTCAACAAGTCAGTCAAGGGAGCGGCCCTTCTTGAATACCCTTCAACAAACCGCCGGTAGTAATTGGCTAGCCCTAAGAAAGAGCGTAGCTTAGACACATTAGTTGGGGCCTTCCATTCCTGAATTGCTTTCACTTTGTCCATGTCCATCCAAATATGACCCTGCTTGATGATTAGCCCAAGAAAATTTATGCCCTCCTGTGCGAAGGGCACTTCTCTTCCTTGACATAGAGGTGATTATCTCGTAACTTCTTGAACACCATCCTTAAGTGCTCCACATGCTCTTCGAGGCTAGAGCTATACAGCACTATATCATCTAGATAAACCACCACAAACTTATCCAAGTAGTCGTGAAACACCTGGTTCATCAACGTGCAAAAGGTGGCTGGGGCGTTAGTTAAGCCAAAGGGCATCACCAAGAACTCAAATGCCCCGTATCGAGTCACACAAGTGGTCTTCGGTTTATCCCCATTCGCTATGCGCACTTGATAATAGCCTGACCTCAAATCGAGCTTGGTGAAGAACTTGGCATTACACAATTGATCAAAGAGATCTGCGATCAGTGGGATGGGATATTTGTTCTTCATCGTCAACTTGTTGAGACCTCGATAGCCCACACACAGCCGCAGACTCCCATCGTGCTTCTTTTGGAAAAGCACAGGGGCTCCAAATGGTGCTTTATGGGGGGCAAATGAAGCCCGCTTCAATCAACTCGTCCAATTGTTTCCTTAGCTCCACGAGCTTAGGAGGGGCCATTCTATATAGCCCACGAGCAGGAGGCTTTACCCCTGACAATAACTCAATTTCATGATCCACCGGGCGCCGTGGAGGTCGTGCTTTGGACAGTTCTTTGGGCATCACATCTAAAAACTCACGTAGAACCCTTTTGATAGCTGCTGGCACGGGTACTTGCTCCATTTTCTCATTCACTGATAAAGCTACTACAAATGTTAGTTTACCGTGTTTCATCCCCTTCTTCAGTTGCATAGCTGATAAGAACTTGTCTTTGGAGGATTGAGCCACAGTGGGAACAAGGCAGAGGTCATCTCCCATTAAGCACAATGAGCTAGCAAAAGGCATTGTAATGGCCTTGGTGTCCCACAAAAACTCCATGCTCAAAATTACTTGAAAATCATCCATAGGAACGGCAGTGAAGTTGGCATGCCCTTCCCAATTTTGCAACTTTACTGGCACAGATTTGGCTACTACCTAGATGGGACAAGCTGCTAAGTTCACAGCTTTCTTCTTGCTTGAGTCCTTGTTTAGCTTTAGGCCTAAGCGTGTTGCCTCTGTGTTTGACACGAAGTTATGAATGGCACTGATGTTAATCATTGCCCTAGTCAACTTGCTATTAATGCGCACATCCACGAAGATTAGGCTTTGGGCGAGGCCTTCTTTGTTTTGGCTTGCTTCTTCAAGGCATTAAGCAAGCGCATGGCACCCATCCGCAGGGCTCCTTCAGCTTCCTCTTCTTCGTCCTATTTTTGAGCATCACCACTAGACAAAGAAGTTTGTAAGGCATTTAATGCTTGCCTATGGAAGCACGCAGAGACTTTATGAGGACCGCTATATAAGAAACATTTAATAAACTTGGGCTTGTCTTTCGTTGTGTTGGGCGCCCGGGACTTTGGTTGGAACTTGGAGGAAGAAGATCCTTTGTTGCCTCCCCCACTTTGTCCTTTGTTGGCCTTGACAAACTTTTTACCGCCTCCACTTGACCCACTTGATGAATCTTTCTTCTTGTTCGAGGAGGAGGATGAAGTTTCGGAGGTGTAGTCAGTCAAGTGCTCAGCCGCGGCCTGGGCGAATGCCAAGTCCTGCACTCGTTGCCTTTAGAGCTTAGCATGCACCCAAGGCTTTAGCCCTTCCAAGAAATAGAACATTTTATCATTCTCTGACATGTCCCAGATGTCCAACATTAGCCCAAAGAATTGTTTAACATATTCCCTCATAGTGCCTGTATGCTTCAAATCTCTAAGCTTGTGCTGAGCAATGTACTCGGCGTTCTCGGGGAAGAATTGGGTATTTAACTCCCTTCTTAAGTCTTTCCACGTGTCAATGCTGCAGCGGCCCTGTAAAATTTCTTCATGCTTTATGTGCCACCATAGTTTAGCATCACTGCTCAAATACATTGTAGCCATGGTGACCTTGGTCTCTTCCGAGTTAGCCTTGATAGCCTTGAAATATTGATCCATGTCAAAGAGATAGTTCTCCAACTCTTTGGCATCTCGTGCTCCATCATAGGCACGGGGCTCTGGAACACATACCTTTGCCATGTCAAAGATTGGGGTGTGAGGGGTTGAGTTACCTACTGTCTGCATTAGCAAGTTTAGCTTGGTGTTGATCTCATCCAACTCACCTCTCAACTCCTTCACCTCATCCCAAAGCTCTTCCATGTCGGTGAACCCGCCAATGGTGGCACTAGCCCATGGCGTCTCAGCTGTCGTGCTTATTTCCACTAGGTCTAGGCGATCACCGAGCCTAACCAAGCTTTCCGCCATTTCACGTCTTAGCCTTTCTATTTCCACCTCCATCTTATCGAGGCAGTCTTGTGTTGACTTCTTTAGAGGTATGATTCTCAAATCCTTCAAGCAACCACCATGCTCTGATACCAAATGTCCTAGACCGACACTTTTAAGTGAGCAAGACCTTGTGGCACTTGTTTTGGGCGGTACCAGACAAGTCAGCCAAAGGGGTGCCTCACAAATTAAAACCAACATACACACTCAAATGTGCACAAGTAAGCAACTTTGAAGTAACAAGCTAAGAACAAGTAAGGCAACAATCGAGGCAAATGACACACAATTTGTAAGCAATAAAATCACTTTTATTGTATGTACAAAGCAATTCCAGACTACAATTAGGTGGGGAGTTTAAATAGCTAACAACCGACAAGCTAGGGACTTTGACTCACCTTACTATCCTCCCCTATATATGCTTTTTAAGCCATTTCAAAACTGATACAAGGAAATATTTCACCCCCTTGAAGAGTCATAATGGGTCTATAAAAATATCTACAAGGAATTTGACAAAACGCTTTTACATATATTTATATATGATCCTAAACTAATTTTCTAACCTTTCGAAAAAATTACAACACCTCTCCTCGATAGGGCTAGGATATGACTAACTTGGATGCCGCATACCTTGACATGAGAAAATCTATACGTGCATCCGACACCAAAGCTACATTTCTAGACTTTATACAATATGTACAAACATGATAGAATTGGCACGAGGTAGGAAAATAAGGGCATGAGCCCGGCCTTGAAGTACAGCTTGTGACATCATGCGGTGCCAATGCATTAACTACTGCTTGGCCCATCTGATATTGCTGCCTTGGGGCATGGTTGGGGCTGTTCATGGGGCACTTTTTGGATTGTTTTGGGGTTGTTTTAGGCAATGCTTTGGGCATTGTTCGGACAATATTTAAGCAACAATTTGGGCACTAGGTCAAAATTTCTTAGCCCATTGTTAGAGTGTTATTGTTGTGCAACATTGGACATAACGTGTTTCACCCATAGTTATTAATACCATTGTATCGTTTTAGAGAAAAACTGGTATAGAATAAAGACAGTTTCCTCCCAGTGAATATTTTGGGTTATATCGCCATTTTTTTGATAATTTTGCTGTCTCGCTGTATTCCGCCATTTTTCACTATCTTGTTACATTAAGCTATACCAGCATAATCCAAAACGTCATTCAAATTTCAAAATGGTACATCATTTCTTTTAAGTTGTGCTATAGTTTTTTTTTTTTTAATCGAATGTTCGGATTAATTTGTGTATATTTCAACTAATTCAAGGTTTGCATAGTCCTCTATTCCACACATATCAAGTAATTATTAAAGTAAAGGCCTTAAAAAAACTCTTACACTTAACAAGAGTAATAATCTGTCACTTACTTTTAGGAGGCCATGAATTCTATTGGTTTATAGTTTCAGCTAGCATTTATTGCTCTCATCCAAACCAAAAGATAGTGCCAAAGATTTGTACAAAAAGCATTTGAGCATTTATAAACCCCTTCGTCTCTCTCTCTCTCTCTCTCTCTCTCTCTCTCTCTCTCTCTCTCTCTCTCTCTCTCTCTCTCTCTCTCTTGCTCGAAAGAATCATTAGACATCTGACAATTATTATTTTTTAAAGAACACTATTATATAGATATATATACACATATATTTTGAATTCTTATCCCTAGGCAATTAATTATTTTTTATTATTAATGTATGGATATAAACTCTTATTAAAATAAAAGCCTTTTATTTTTGTTTTAATATATGGATATTACCAAAAACGTTATTTATAATTAATGCTTCTTATAACTAATGTCATACTTGTTGACTCAAGGTTGATCCCCATTTTGATTTTGATGATAACTAAACTTTGTATTATTTTACGAATGCATTTTATTAGTGTGCAGATTAATAAAGTTTATAATTTAGATTTAAAGTTCAACTTAAAGTCTAATACATGTCAAAGTGGATGCACAACAAGCTAAGTTCAAACAAATGTACCAAGAGTCATGCAATGAATTAAACAGAGCAATGACACCTATTCCAACTTCAAACAAATGATTTGCATCCGAAGAGATTAAAGATGTTCAAATAAAGATTTCATCAAGTACGCATAGACTTAATGAAGTTGACTTACATTCGAAGAGATTGAAGGCGTTCAAAAGAAGACTTCATCAAGTGTGCAAAGATAAATTGAAGATGATTTGACTTTGAAGAGATTGAAAATGATTGAAAAGAGAATTCATCGTAATTGCATAATCTCTACAAAGAATCTAAGTTAAGATTTCATGTGGGATGTAAAGAATTAATAAAGATAATATGTACTCAGAGAAAATGAAGGCGTTCAAGAGTAAACTTCATCAAGCTCATAAAAGTCTCATTGAAGTGATCATAAAGAAGAAAGAAGAATTAGTAACAAAGAGAAGAGATTGGCAATGAGGCATCTTAAAGCTCTACATGAAAGAAAGAGCTCGACAATGAAAGAAAGGGCTCGGCAATGAAAAAGAAAGCTTGGTAATGAAGAAGAAGAGATTACCATTAATAGAATGAAGTTCTGATAGTTTGGAAATCAAGAAAGGATGATTATCAAATGATAAATTCAATCTAAATTCAATAGAGAACAACTTTGGTGAATTGAAAACTTTGATTGATCATCATACCCCAAAGAGAAGACTCCTTGAAGATTTTATAGTATTGCTGAAGCTGAACTTGATCATTAAAAGAGAGAATGAAGATTTCTGGGCAATGTGTCGACACATGAAAATGAAAAGTCGACCCATGAAGGCAGAAGTAAGATTTCTGGGTAATGTGTCGACACATGAAAAATGCAGAATGATAGAAGTCAAAAATTTGAAGACAGAATGATAAAGTATAGACACATAGAGACAATGGATAACATCTGAAAATGCAGACCAGATGTGTCGACACATGAAGCCAAGTGTCGACACCTGGAGAATAACGGCTAGTTTTTCTAATGTTATAATGGACTGAACTTGCATTAACTGAGCCCCAACAACCTTCAACGGACGAAATTAATACAGGAGTTTATATACAAGCTTCCAACTGCATTTATATAGAATAGACACAAGAAAAACAAGGACTACCGATTGATCAAACTGAAAAATCTAAATATTTCTCTTATCTTCATTAAGTGAGTTTTTATTTTTCCTATCCACTTTTTATAGAGAGTTTGTATTTCGTGTATACAACTTCACACATCTGTAAGTGAGAGTTTGAGAGTTCTCTTGTAAAAGAAAAACTCTTGTAAGTAAGAGTGGATCTTGAATAAAACCACTTGGTAGCTGGAAGAACTTGAGAAGAAGTTCTTGTGTAAAAATGAGCTGAGCACTTGATAAATCAGCATCCATTTTGTAATTGGAGATTGCGTAGTGGAGAAAGATTTCAAGGGGTTCTTGGGGTGAGAACGTAGACCATGACTTGTTGTTGAGCCTCGGTAATTCTTGGTGTGCTTTTTATTGCTCTATTTTTATTTCTCTTTTGGTTACATTGCATTATATATATATCTTAATCACTATTCTATTAATTAGATTAATTTTAATTAATCTTAATTGCCATTAATTTTCAAAAAACTCAATTCGCCCCCCTCTTGGGTTACCATTTGGGCCAACAATACTATTGGTTAAGTATGTTTATATTACAATAATTTGACATTTATCAATATCTAACATAGGTAATATATGTATATTAAATTTTATAGATAAGTATAAATATTATTAATGGTAAATTCGAAACGGTACGCCGAAACACACTTGTATCAATACGTACTATACAAATAACAAAAATGATACTCTTTCTGGTATGAAATTGACAACTATGGTTTCACCATTCTTGTCTTTTTTTTTCTTTTTTTTTTATACAAGGGAAATGAAATAGTTAAAAAAAAAAAAGGAGAACTGACAAAAACTAGCAAAAAATACAAGCACGAAGGCCTAACCATGCCTATTTAACATGACCCCAACTATATTAGTTTGAAGAAGGTAACCCATGTGTCGCGCCGTGGTTTTTCGCACTTGAGAATATGGAAAATAAGCAGTACTATCTCGTTAGAACTTATCTTCCTAGAAGGATGAGTGTGACTAAGTTTGAACTTAAAATTGATTTGAACAAAATTTTTTTTTAAAAGTTTGGAGTCATCACCTAACTTTGTTAAGGTGAGTTAGGTTACCTAAAACTAAGTGCAATCCGAAAATTAAACTTAATTTTTTCGAAAAGATTTTAAAAATGTCATTCCTAAGAAGGTTTTTGGAAAAAAGGTCATACTACATTTTTAAAAGGGTTAAAGTCTTTTTGAAAGCATAACTCCGATTTTGGTCTTCGAAATAGAAATTTATAGTTCGAGAGTTAGTTACGTGTCGGAAAAATATCTTAAGATCATCACCTTACCCCATCATTTTTGT
Organism: Euryodendron excelsum; assembly: GCA_033060915.1. Lineage (NCBI taxonomy): Eukaryota > Viridiplantae > Streptophyta > Magnoliopsida > Ericales > Pentaphylacaceae > Euryodendron > Euryodendron excelsum. Next base: position 17,722,040 of record CM065386.1, read on the forward strand.
ACCTACATGCCTAATTACTCTTAGTTCACTCACTTAAATAACCGGTTACTAATGTCCACTTAATATTCACTTTAGAGTTTTAAAAAATGGTTTGGTTATCACTTTTGGAATGAAATGATGATGTAAGTTTTGAAATACTTGAAAGGATTGAATTTGAAGAAGGTTTTTGACAATAATTTAGACTTGACGACAGTTTTTTTTGAAAAGGGGATGTGACTTAAAACAGAGTTATGATTGCACCTATTTCAAGGTTGTTTACATATCTCATTTGGCGAGAATCAGGTCATTCATAGTTCAGGATAGGACCTGATAGAAAATAAGCACATTGGCGTCATTGGAAGACATATTGGGGTTTTAATTTTGAAAGACACATTGGGGTCTAGTTTTGAAAAATGGGCACATTAAGGTCTTTGGGAACTTTGAAACTGCATTGAGATCTTTAAAAAGTTTTGAAGACACTTTGAGATCTTTGTAAAAAGAGAACTTGATATTTTAGAAAAATGCCTTTGAAATAGGACTTGAGATGTTTGAAATGTTTTTGAAATTGGGACTAAAAATGATTTTAAATGTTTTTGAATTTAACTCAATAGAGTTTTGAAATGTTTTTGAAACAACTCAAGGGAGTTTTGAAATAACTCGAGGGAGCTTTGGAAATATTTTAAAGTCTTGTTTTGAAAATTTTAGAGATAGAGTTTGGATTGGAAATGCTCATGTGATCTTGTCTTCGAAAAACTTTTGAAAGTAGTTTTTTTGAATACCTTATGAAATGTATGTTTAATATTTTATCACCTTTAAAAAGTTAGTCATTGAAGAACTAAATCCCTTTAGGGCTATAAGTTTTGAAAACATATTTGGAAAATAAGCTAGAGACTTCCCTTTGATTTTTAAAACTTTAGGATTATAGAGCCCTTCTTGAATATCTAACTTAAACTTAAACAATCCTAACCATGGAAGGATTAGGATTGCTTCAAGAGTGTGACGTTTGAAAAAGACTTTTGAAAAAGGTTTTTGAAAAGCATTTAGGGTTCGACACCTTATATGGACCTTAGAAAGTCACACTTGATATGTCATTTTCTCTAAAGAAACCTTAACCATGAGAGGGTTAAGATCACCTTAAAGTTGTGAGTTTTGAAATTAATTTTGAAAATAGCTTGTGGAAATGGTAAGTGTCTAACTACTTTTGTCAAGACAAGTTTAATGAAATTCTTGAAAACATTTAAGAATAGGGTATGGAAGAATTAGAAAAGACTTTTGAATTGATTTTGAAAACTCAAGAGAGTAGGATATTTTTTAATGCATGCCATGCAAATGATTTTTGTAATTGAATGCGAGCTTGAAAAAAGCCTTTGAGTTGGAGCCTTGAAGTTGGAGATCCTTGAAGTTCAACTAACCTTGGTTAGGATAACTAGAGCTAAGTCTACTAGGGTCATTTAACTAAAGTTAGGTTAATCTAGGGTGTGGACAACCAGGGTTAACTAACTAGGGTTAGGTTAACTTAGAGTTTGGACAACTAGGGTAAACTAACTTAAGTTAGGTTAACCTAGGGTTTGGACAACTAGGGTTAACTAAGTCAGATTAAGTTAACCTAAGGTTTAATTGACTAGGGTTAACTAACTTGGGTTAGGTTAACCTAAGGTTTGATTACTAGGGTTAACTAACTTGGGTTAGATTTGTTGACTCCATGCCTTGATTTTGATGATAACAAAACTTTGTTTAAATATCTAATTACTTTACTTAATGTGCAAATTATATCATACATTAATTAGACTATGACTTGGAGCTTGAATATATTGAAGCATTTGAGAAGCTTGTTAAGAAGTTTGAATAGTATGTTGAAACCACGAAAAAGATAGAAAGGCTATATGGATTGAAGAAGCTCTAGATGCAATCAAATTTAAAATGATTTTATCTTGAAGAGATTGAAGGTGGTAAAGATCAAGTAAACTGAATATCACAACTTTTGAAACATCTTTTGAAAGATTTGATGAAATCTCAACAAACCAAGAGAAGCTATGAATTGATTTAAGAAGTTCTTGAAGAACAACATGCATGGAAGGAGATATTTCAAGTCTTAGAAGCCTAATCTAGAACATCATTAAAGTATTTGAAGAATTGAAAGAAGGTTGAAGAAGTTCTGCAAAATAAAGCCTATGGAATTGGCAAGGGTTGACACATCCACTCTAAGAGTCGACACATGAAGACAGTGACTTGAACCTGAGCATCTGAATTGGCAAGAGTCGACACATCCACTCCAAGAGTCAACACATGAAGACAATAATTTAAACCCGAGCATTTGATTTGGCAAAAGTCGACACATTCATTCCAAGAGTCGATACTTAGCTCATCAAGTGTCGACACTTAGACCATCAAGAGTCGACATATGGAGATAGAGTGCATGATTTTGATAAATCATTAAAAGAGTCGACACATGAGTCTATAGGAGTCGACATATGAACACAAAGTGCATGACTTTAATAAATATGAGTCTGGAAGAGTCCACACTTTAAAACAGTGCCTTAGAGATATATGCTTAAATTTAAAGGAGTCGACACTTGGTTCCTCAGGAGTTAGCACATGGAGGCTAATTACTTAAATAACAGTGTTCAAAACAAGAAGGTGTCGACACTTGTAGCCTAAGGGTCGACCCATGCCACTACAACAGTAATATTTTTAAACATTCTAAAGCTCTATTCTTGCATTTAATGCAACTTCAACTACCTCTAACGGCTAGAATTGAAGTTAAGGCATGTAAACAAAACCCCCACAACATACATACAAAGAGAGGATATCTATACAACTGCAACAATCGAATTTGAAGGTATAAGCCCTAGTTGTTACTATTGCTTTACTGAAATATTAGGAATTTACTAATCTTATACTGATTCCATCCACTCTTTGAGAGAAATACTTTGTGTAAACCTCATTTATACTATTTGAGTGGATTTGTAAACCTATGAGTTTGAGTGTTCTTGTCAAAAACACTTATAAGTTTGAGTGAAGGTTGTAAGTTTGAGTAAAGATTAGACAAAATCACTTGGGGAGATTTGAGAGTTTGGGAAGAGCTCTTGCGAGAAGTGAGCTAAGCACTGGATCAACTAGCATCTGCTTTGTAATTATTCATTGCATAGTGGAAGTGCTTTCAAAAGAGTCTTGGGGGTAAGGACGTAGGTCACGAGTTGTGGCTAAAACTCAACAAATCATTGTGTTCATATTGTGCTTTGTTTTTCATTTCTTATTTGAGATTTCTTGAGCATATTGCACACACACTTTAATTTTACTATTAGATTGTTTAATTAGATTACTTAATCAGTTTTTAGTTAAAATTACTTGTGATTATTTTGAAATTCAAATTCACCCCCCTCTTAAGTTGCCCACGTGGACCAACAATTGGTATCAAAGCTAGTACTCTACATTTAAAGGCTTAACATCCTTAGGGTTTATATATGATAGCCATATTTGGAAGCTCTTTAGATGAGGGTCAATCCACCAATTGACGTCCCATGTTTAATGGGACAAGCTATAACTATGGGAAGAATAGAATGAGAATTTATATTTAATTTGTTGACTATGAATTATGAAGGATCATTGTTAATGGTCCTAAAACTTCCACTAAGTTTATTGAAAGGGAAGTCAGCCCTAAACTTGAAAATGAATTGGATGAAAATGACTTGAAGCTTATGGAATCTAATGCTAAAGTTATGAACATTTTATGTTGTGCATTAAATCCAAATGAGTTTAATAAAATCTTTACTTATGAATCTACCAAAGAAATCTAAGATAGACTTGAAGTGACTCATAAATGAACCAATTAGGTCAAAGAGTTCAAGATTAACATTCTTGTGCATAATTATGAATTATTTAGAATGAAATCTGATGAGTCTAAAGCTAGGATTGGGTTAACTTAGTGTTTTGAAAGGTGATTTTGAAAAATAGTTTTGGACTAGGGTTTTGGCATAGTGATTTTGAAAAAATAGTTTTATGCATGAATTTTAAAAAGGAGTTTTGGAGACCTTGATGTTTGTAAATGACTTGGAAAACAACTCTAAAGAATTACATGAATTTTTAAAAAGATCATTGCATGAAAAAGGACTCTAATCAAGTGTATGGTTTATATGGTTAATATTTGAAAACTACTCTACGGAAATTTTTATTGGGACCATTATAACCATTAACTTAAAGAAAGAAAAACTTTTGAAAATCAACATGTAATGGTGGTTTTAAAAAAACTATTTTTTTATACAAAATAAAGAGAATAAATTTTTGAAAACTCTCTTGGAGATGGTCGTTTTGAAAATCACTTTTGAGGTGTAGAAAACCACTCTAGTGAGCTAAGGTTTCTATGGTCACTAAATGAGGAGATCACTTAAGAGAGGGTTCCATGAAGATTATTTCAACCACAAAACTCAATAGAGGAAAATTTTGAAAATCAAAGTGAAATATAAGATTTGAAAACCATTTTAATGCAATTTGAAGATGGTAAAATGCAATGATGCAAAATGAAATTGAGGGGCTTAAGGAAGGCTCCCTAAGACATAGAAATCTAAAGTTTTAAACTAGGCTTTAAGAAACTAACTCTTAGGGCTATTTTTAGAAAAAACACTTGAATATGGATTTTGAAAAATGTGTAGAGATTTGAAATGCTAAAGGGTTTGAAAAATGGCTTTGAACATGAAAGATGGAGCGAAGCATGCAATACATGAGCATAACAACCATATGCAAGGAGGTCATGAAACCATACAAGGATAAAAGGCCTCACCACATTACAAGGTGCTCCAAGGTCATATTATCTTAAAGTAGACTTGTAGAAGATTTTCCTACACGGCGGCTCCCACAAGCTTTCCTCTAGACATGACCTAGAAGCTCTGTTATTCCAAGCATGCAAGAAAGGGGGGATAGAAAATGGGGGTTGAAAATAAAAAATAGCCTAAGTAAGCTAGAAGAGAGAAGAGAAGAGAAGAGTGGGAAGTAGCAAAATGTAAATAGAAATATTATCTTATCTTCACAACTTCTTCAAGCTTTAGTGGAGAGCTTTACTTGAGATTAGAAGGGTTTTTAATGGCCTTGAAGTGGGCTGGAAATGGCCTTTAAGGTTGCTTGGAGGCTTTAGGGATGAGGTGTATAGATTTAAGATAAGTGGAATTTAGCTTAGATGCTTGGAAGGTTGAAAGAGGTGGAGTATTTAGGATTTTTTTAAGTTTTGGGAGTGTTTCAGCAGGGCTTCGTCATTGTTTTCAACTCTAGAATACGCAGGGGGTGGCCTAGTAGTTATAAGCAATGTTTTGGGAGCTGGTGTATGTGCTATATGCGCCTAGGCAATTTTTGTCCTAGCGCATGTGCTACATGCGTCATTATTTTCAACTCTAAAATACGCAGAGGGTGGCATGCTATTTACAGGCAATGTTATGGGTGTTGGCCCAAAGACAACCCGAGAGAGAAGGGGGGTTAAATTGGATTTTTCAAAAATTAAAGCAATTAATATTAACTAAAATTGATTTGATCAATGAAACAGTAATTTAAGATATATGCGATGCAATGTAAGCAATAATAAAATAAAAATAGGGCATAAGAATGCACACCAAAAATCACCAAGGTTCAACCACAACTTGTAATCTATATCCTTACCCCAAGATCCTTTTGAAGTCTTCTTCTATTATGTAATCTCTAATTACAAAGTAGATGCTAATTTCCAAAGTACTCAGCTCATTTTTACTGTTACACAAGAACTTCTTCCTAAGTTCTTCTAGCCACTAAGTGGTTTTGTCCAAGATCCACTTTAACTTATAAGTGTTTTTGTTTTACAAGAGAACACTTCAACTCTCACTTACAAGTCTATGAAAGATATACAAATGAATTATAAAACTCTCTATGAAGAGTAGATGGAAATTGAATAGCTTACTAAATGCCAATTTGAAAACAAAGAGAAATTTTAGAATTTTTAGCTCAATCAATGAGAGAATATTGTATCTTTTTTTTCATAAATGCATTTGGAGGCTTATATATAAAGCCCTAAATTGATTTCACCCGTTGGAGATTGTTGGAGCTTTATTAAATGCGCGCCCAGCTCCGTTAGTCCCTAAATGTTGACACTTGACTTCCATATGTCGATACATCAAGTCTGTATTTTTCAGATTTTATCCACTGTCTCCATGTGTCGACACTTTAAATTTATGTGTCGACACATCACTCAGAAATCTTCACTCAAGCCTTTCTTGATCAAATATGACTTCAAAAATATTTTAAGATCTTCAAGCAGTCTTCTCTTTGGGGTATGATAATACTTCAAAGTCTTCAATCCATTGTGATTATTCAAGAGTGTCTTTAATTCAATTTGGTTTCTTCTAAATCTTCTCTTGGATTCTTCAAGGAGTCTTTGCATACATAATGAATTTTTTATCTGAATAACCTTCAATCTCTTCGAGTTCAAGTCAACATCATTGAGTCTTTAAAAGTTTGATGAAATCTACTGTTGAGCACTTTCAATACACATCAACTTTATTGAATATTCACTGCCCTGATGAAGTCTTCTTTTGCATTCTTTATAGAGATTTTATAATCATGATGAATTCTCTTTTTGAACACCTTCAATCTTTTCGAAGTCAAATAATTAGTTTGAAGATTGAATAGGTGCAATTGCTCTGTTTTGGTGCATGGCTCAAACTTGAAATTGTTGTGCATTCATTTTGATATGACTTAGACTTTAAGTCAGCCATTAAGTCTAAAATATACTCCTTATTAATCTGCACACTAATTAAATGCATTAGTAAACTAACACAAGGTTTAATTATCATCAAAATTAAGGCATAGAGTCAACAATATCCTCGTTTTTTATGCTGACAAAACCTTTGCAAAAACAAATGATATAAGATAAAATGGAATAGATAGAATCAAATTTCTTACCAGAGAAAACTCTCCCTTTTGTTTTGCAACTGATGCTTCTAGAAAAAAGAAAAAAAAAACTTTCCTTTTGTTTGATTAGCAAAAACAGATATCTCAATTTTCAAAAAGAGTTTTTATCAGTCAATTTCAAAACAAGTTGAGGGAAATAATTCCTTTATCATGTTACTCTCCCTAAGAACATGCTCTATAATTCTTTATGTTGATTATTCTCATTTAAGTTTATTCTTCTTTCCATTTTATTTATTCAATTCTTCTCCCTCTCTTTGTCAATTCATCAAAAAGAAAAAAAATATGTATAACAAAGATTGGCACAACGGTAAAAACATTTTATAACAAGATAATTTGTATAAACAGGAAAGCAAGCAAAGCATTCAATCTACAAGGCCTCAAGCTACAACAATAAGATTAGATTTCATTCACAAAAAGCATTATATAAGATTAGTCAATTTGACATTCACAAAATATTCCAAAAGAAATTGTCTTAAGGATGACACATCATCCTTGAATAGATCATGCATATGCGAAATAAAGGTTTAAATAAAAGATAGAGATGGAGAGAGGTATGAAAAGGAGAGGTCAGTGGGGAGAGATTGGTGGTAAGGGGGTTAGTTCAACTGGATTAGATGCAGTGTTGGAAGGACCAGGTCTGTATCTTAGCCTTAGACTATATCTTAGTCTTCCCAATGATGTAAAGATAACTACAGGAGATGTGGCCTTCTTGGCTTTACTAGCTCCCTTTCTTTTACCATTAGATATGCTATCCTCAGACTCATCATCTGTTTCTTCTTTTCTGTCCATCTTTTCTGAACCTTTTTCTTGTTCCTCTTCTTCTAGGTTTTCTACTGGAGTAATATTTTCAGTTTCTAGTGCTTCTTCTACCTTCTTTTCTTCTTCACTGACTTCTTCTTCAACTTCTTCTTCAACAGCAATCCCTTGAGTTTTCTTAATAGATTCACATCTTTCTTAAGACTTTTTAAATACTTCAACCCACTGTCAAGTTTTTGGTTATATTGTGAATCATATCCATTAAATTTCTTATGAATTTTTCAACATGAGTAGCCTTTAGAGATTGTGCTAAGGGTTTCTTGAGTCCAGAGATAAATGCTCTATTATAAGAAGTGTTACTAGGTGCAACTTTCATAGGTCTGGGAACCCATTGGCTATTCATTTTCTTATAACCCATCCTGCCCAGTGTATACTTATTGTATTCATCAATATAGGGGTAAGGTTTTTTGTAGTTCTCATCTGTTAGGTTCACTTGAAAGTGCTTAAAAATCTTAGTGAGCAACATATCATAGGGTAGGTTTTTGGTGGATGTGGTGGAGGCATGGTTCATATTTGTGAGGATGTAGTAAGGAATATCAATTTTGGTATTTGTCAGGAAAGGCTATAGGAAGAACAGATCTTTTTCACTCACATGCTCAAAACTTCTAACTTTAGATAGAAAGATTTTGGAGACAAAGTGGTGTACCAACCTTAGTTCTATTGGTAGGTCATTGGCTACAGGTTGGATGGTTTCAGGCATGTCTTGACCATAAAGGACCTGTAATTGCTCTTTTCTGGTTATATTTCAAAATACACTTCTCTACCATATCCAATTTTCATAATTTCAAATAGAATGTATTCATTTAGGGTGATCTGCACCCCCTTCACATAACTTGTTAATTCTACACTTCTAACTTTCTTCAATAGATTGGAGTAGAAATGCATAACCAATTCAGGGTATACATTCTCTCGAATCAAAGTGTAGGCTTTCCACCCCAGGCTAGTGAGGGTGTGAGGAAATTCAAAGTTCTCATTCTCAAAATATTGAGAGTTAATCCATCATCCAATTAGAATTTTACAGAGAGAGAAAGTGTTTAAAAACCTTTCTTGAGCCATTGTGTCTCTAAAGTGTACCGCATCCCATTCAGTGTGATATGATAAAATTCCTTCAATTGATTCTTGAGTCGGTGTTCCAACCTTTTTTTCATTTTTGACTTCTTGTAGAAGACCTCTTAGGGTTTTGTTGCCTTTGATCGATTTTGGAAGCCATTTTGATAGTCTGAAGCTTTGAGAAAGATAAAAAGATTTGGGGATAGACGGTTCGATTTTGAGTGAGAAGTTGGAAAGGGATTGATTAGGGTTTCTAAAGTAATTGAAAGGGAGATTTGTGATGATTCATTGGTGACGGTTGGGTTGGTGCGAGGAGGGGAGCGAAATAGAGAGAGGGAGGGGAAGTTTGAGTCCACTATCGTGATGTGTCGACACATGAAAAATAGTGTGTCAACACATGCAACCAGATTGGGTCATATTGAGTGTAAGTGAATTCAGGAGATGACATTTCAATTAGGAGTGAGAATATGTTTTATTATGAGCATGCAATGAGTTTTAAGAACTAGAAATGCAACTAATACAATCAATCAATGCATTTGTTCATAACTAAAACACAAATAATATGAAGATCACATATAAAACATAAATAATACGAATTTCACTTAATTTTAATAAAAAATCAAGACATAGAATTACTCATTCCTAATTCTTTTCTTATCATGCAATACCTATCTTCACTTAATGGTTTTGTAAAAAAATTAGCCAATTGCATGTTTGTACTTACAAAATCAAGTTCAATATCCCCTTTTTGTACATGATCTCATATGAAATGATATCTGATCTTAATGTGCTTTGTGCGAGAGTGTTGAATGAGATTTTTAGTCAAGTTTACAGCACTAGTATTATCACATCTAATGGGTATATAATCAAATGAGATACCATAATCTTCCAATTGTTGTTTAATCCATAGCACTTGAGCACAACAACTACCAGCTGCAACATATTCAGCCTCAGCTGTGAAGAAAGTAACTGAATTTTATTTTTTGCTATACCAAAATACAATTATATTGCCTAGGAGTTGGTAAGAGCCACTTGTATTCTTCCTATCAACTTTACTCCTCGCATAATCAGTGTCGGTGTAAGCAATCAAATTAAAAGATATACGCTTTGGATACCATAGTCCAAGATTAGGTGTGTGTTTGATATAACGAAAGATTCTTTTCACAGCAATTACATGAGATTCTTTAGGATTTAATTGAATGAGCACAGAAGCAAACACTAAACATTATATCTGGCCTACTAGCAGTTAGATATAATAAAGAGCCTATCATGCTTCTATAAAGCTTAGTGTCTACTGATTTACCTTTCTCATCGCTGGCCAATTTTGTTGTAGTGCTCATTGGAGTACTTATGGGTTTTGCATATTCTACGCCAAACTTCTTGATCAAGTCTTTGATGTACTTGGCTTGGTTGATAAAAATTTCTTCCTTTGATTGCTTGATTTGAAGACCGAGGAAGTAGTTAAGTTCGCACATCATACTCATTTCAAATTCTCCCTGTATACACATAGTAAATTTATTGCAAAATGACTCATTAATAGTACCGAATATAATATCATCTACATATATTTATACTAAAATCATATTATTATTTTTTTATCTTGATAAAGAGAGTACTGTCTATTTTTCCTCTTAAGAAGCCTTTTTCAATAAAAAAAACTTACTTAATCTTTTATACCAAGCCCCTAGGGCTTGTTTCAAACCATATAAAACTTTTGTTAATTTGAAAACATGTTTAGAAAATTTGGGATCCTCAAATCTAGGGGGTTGCTGAACATATACTTCTTTGGTAACGAAACTATTTAGAAAAACACTTTTAACATCTAATTGATATAGTTTGAAATCTTTAAAACATGAGAATGTAAGTAACAACCTAATAGCCTCTAAACTAACTACCGAAGCATATGTTTCATCAAAATCAATGTCTTCTTCTTGGTTATATCCTTGAGCAACAAGTCTTGCCTTATTCCTCACAACAACTCAGGATTCATTCATTTTATTTCTAAAAACCCATTTAGTTCCTATAACTGGATGATCATTAAGCCTAGGAACAAGGTGGCATACCTTATTCCTTTCAAATTGATTCAATTCCTCTTGCATAGCATTAATCCGAAACTCATCATTTTCAGCATTATTAAAACACTTAGGTTCAATTTGTGATAAAAATGCAAGATGATTACATACATTTCTAAGAAAGGATCTAGTTCTTACCCCTTGTAAAGGATCACCTAAGATTTGTTCCGTAGCATGATTATGGACAAACTTCCATTCCTTAGGTAGACCTTTATTGATCTCTTATTGGCTTGTAAAGGCTTCTTGCACTTTTTTTTCTCCTTTTGTGGTTCTTTGTTTAAGCTTGGTTGAATATACAATCTTTTCATATTTTGCTCTACCTCATCTATATAATCACTTGTAACATTTCTAGAAAAAGAGTTATGTGTTGACTCAAGGTTAATTCCCATGTTGATTTTGATGATAACTAAACTCTGTGTTATTTTACTAATGAATTTACTTAGTGTGCAGATTAACAAAGTTTATAATTTAGACTTAAAAGTTCAATCTTAAGTCTAATGTATGACAAAGAGAATGCACAATAAATTCAAGATCATGCAATGAATTTCAGGAGCTATGCAATGAACCAAACAGAGGAGTGATGCCTATCTCTACTTCAAACAAATGTTCTACATTCGAAGAGATTGAAAGTGTTCAAACAAAGATCTCATCAAGCATACATAAGACTCATTGAAGAGTGACTTGCACTCAAAAAAGTTTGAAGACTTCATCCGAATGTAAAATATTCAATTAAAGACAATTTGATTGTGGAGATATTGTAAATGCCAAAAGAAGATCTCATCAAGAATGCGAAAATCAGTTGAAGAGGAATTAATTATTGAAGATGTTGAAAATGCTCAAGAGAAAACTTCATCAAGTATGCAAAGATCCATTCAAGATTATGTGATTGAAGTTGCTGAAAAGATGGCTCACAATGATTGTCTGATCTCTACCTGAAATCCAAGTGAAAAATTCTTCTATAATGTAAATAATCAATGAAGACTATTTGTATGAAGAAATTTCATCAAGCTTGCAAAAGTCTCATTGAAGTGAGTATAAAGAAGAAAGAAGAATTGCTATCAAAGAGAAGAAATCAGAAATAAAGCATTGTGAAGCTCTACGCAGTTAAGGAAGCCTGGCATTAAAAGATAGTGTTCTACAATGAAAGATAAAGCTTGGCAAATGAAGAAGAAAAGCTAAACATTAATCTAATGAAGCTCTGACAGTTTGAGAGTCAAGAGAAGATCAATATCCAATGATTGATTCAATCCAAATTGAATAGAAGTTAACTCTGATGAGTTAAAGAGATTTAATTGATCATCATGCCACAAAGAAATTCTCTTTGAAGATCTTATATCAGTGCTGAGATAAGCTAGATCATTAGAAGTTAGAAAACAGATTTCTGGACAATGAGGGGACTTATGAAAATGAGGAGTCACCTCTTGATCACATAAGTAAAAGGCCTAAAGACAAACTGAACAATGAGCGGACTCATGAAAAATGAAGAGTCGCCACTTGATCACAGAAGCAAAATGCCTGAAGACAAATTAAACAATGAGCGGACTCATAAAAAATGAAGAGTCGCCTCTTAATCACATAAGTAAAAAGCCTGGAGAACAAATAAACAAAGAGTGGACTCATTGAAATAAAGAGTCGCTTCATGGAGACAGACGCAAAGGCTTGAAGATGATATGATCAATGAACAGACACTTGAAGACGAAGAGTCGCCTCATGACAATAGAAGTAAAAGGCTAAAGATCGAATGAAAAAAGAGCAGACTCGTGAAGATGAAGAGTCGTCTCATGATAGCAGAAGCCAAAGATGTGAAGACAGAATGAACAAAGAGTCGCCTCATTGATATGAAGAGCAGACTCATGAAGTCAGTGAACAACATCTGGTAAATGCAAAAGCAGAAAGTGTCGACTCCACAAACCTGGAGCTGACTCATTGGATATAACGGCTATTTTTCTTAACGTTATAATGGACTGGACGTGCATTAATGATGTCCAACAACCTCTAACAGATAGAATCAATACAAGGGTTTATATACAAGCTTCCAGCTACATTTATACAAGAGAAAATAGACAAAAACAAGATTAAACTGATTGATTCACTTATATACTTTGAATATTCTTCATGTCTTCATCTATGAGCTTTGATTGTAAAATTTACTCTTGTTAGAGAGTGTGTTAGTTACTTGTATATTCTTATACACTTGTAAGGGAGAGTTTGAGAGTCCTCTTAAGAAAGAAAAACTCTTGTAAGTTTAAGTGGAGCTTGAACAAAACCACTTGGAGATTGAAGAGCTCGGTGAGGAGTTCTTGTGTATAGTCAGCTGAGCACTTTGTCAATTAGCAGCTCATTTGTAATAGGTGATTACAGAGTGAAAGAAGACTTTAAGGAGGTCTTGGGGTGAGGACGTAGACCATGGGTTGTGGTTGAACCTCGATAAATCTGTGTGTTCTTTCTTATGCTCTGTTTTCTTTCCTTTCTCTGATTACATTGCATTGCATATAAATTGATCACTGTTACATTGCTTAGATTAATTTTAATTAATCTTCATTGTTATTAATCTTCGAAAAACCCAATTCACCCCCCTCTTGGGTTGCCTTTTGGACCAACATTATGTTCATCAAAAGTGACATGGACAGATTCTTCAACCACTAAAGTCTTCTTATTAAAGACTCTATAAGCTTTGCTATGTGTTGAATATCCAAGAAATATACCCTCGTCAGATTTTGCATCAAACTTGCAAAAGTTATATTTATTGTTATTCAACACAAAGCATTTGCATTCAAAGGCTCTAAAGTATGATACATTTGGTTTCTTATCTTTCCAATGCTCATAGGGGGTTTTGTTTAAAAATTTTCTAAATAAAATTCGATTTAAAACGTGCCAAGTTGTGTTGACCACTTCAGCCTAAAAATATTTTGGTAAACTATTTTCACAAATAATGGTTATACCAATTTCTTTCAAAACTCTATTTTTTCTCTCAACAACTCCATTTTGTTGAAATGCTCTTTGGGTTAAAAAGTTGTGGTCAAAACCATTTTCATTGCAAAATATTTCAAAGGGTTTGCAATCGAATTTCTCTCCATGATCAATTCTTATAGAAGTGATTGAAAAACTTTTCTCATTTTGAACTTTTTTACAAAATTTTGTGAAGAAAACAATTGCCTTATCCTTGTGAGCTAAGAAGAATGTCCATATAAATCTAGAATAATTATCAATAATAACAAGTGCATATTATTTTCCACCAAGACTTAAAGCCCTAGTTCGTCCAAATAAGTCCATATGTAATAGTTGTAGTGGTCTAGAAGTGGTCAATATGTTCAAGGATTTAAATGAAATTCGATTTTGTTTTCTCAATTAAAAAGCATCACAAACTCTATCCTTGTCAAATTTTATTTTTGAAAGTCCTTTGACCAAATCATTTTTAGAAACTTTTGAAAGTATGCTCATGCTAATGTGACCAAGTCTTCTATGTCATAACCAACTTTCATCGCTATTCATAGCTGCAATGCATTCAACTTTGCAAAAAAATAAATCATTTAGATAAAAAAAAATGTATATATTGCCTTGCCTATGCCTAGTGAGAATGGTCTTGTTACTATTGATGTCAATCACATCACAATTAGAGGATTGAAAACAACCTTACATCCTTTGTTACAAAGTTGACTAATACTCAAAAGATTGTGTTTGAGTCTTTTAACAAGCAAGACATTTTCAATAGAGGTGAAAGTGTTCTTACCAACACTAGCTATGCCAATGATCTTCCCTTTATTATTATCTCCAAATGTGACAAGTCCGCCATCTTTTGGTGAGAGAGAAGTGAATTGTGCTTCATCTCCCGTCATATGTCTTGAGCATCCACAATCCAAGTATCAATAGTCTTTCTTGAATTCGCTTGAAGGCATACCTACAAAAGAGTTCATTTGACTTTAGGTACCCAAACCATCTTGGGTCCTTAGGGGTTAGTCCTTAATGGCCTTTTTGGGACCCATGCATTGTTAGGAGCAATAGATTTTTGCACAGCATAACGTCTGCTAGTAATGTGTCCTATTTGTCGCGCCTAGATTTTTCGCACTCGAGGAATACTCACCCAAGTAGGAAAAATGCTGTACTCTCTCGTTAGAACTCACCCTCCTAGAAGAATGAGTGCGACTAGGTTTGAATTGAAAAATAGGTTTGAATAAAGGGCTTTTGAAAAAGATTCGGAGTCGCCACCTAACTTGATTAAGGTGAGTTAGGTCACCTAAAAACTAAGCATAATCCGAAGACTACACTTAGGGTTTTGGAAAATAATTTTTGAAAACATCCTCAAGAGAGGGTTTTTAGGAAAACAGGTTGTTTGGCAACCTTTGAAAAACATTTAGCCCTTTTTAAAAAACAACTCCTTTTTGGTCTTTGAAATCAGTGATCCTAGGTTCGGAGGTTGGTTACGTGTAGGGAAGACGCACTAAGCTATCACCCTACCCCGCCCTTTCGGTACCTACATGTCAATCTACCCTAGATTCACCTATGAGAGTCTTTAATTAACATATGTTCAACCCTATTCACTTTGAAAAACAATGTTTGAAAACTAACATGATGCATGGTATGTAAGTGCAAGTTAAGAGAATTGGAAAATAGAAATTGATTTGATTTGAAAATAGATTTGAAGAGATGGAATTGAAATTGAAAAGTTTGAAAATTGAAAGTAGAAATTTGAAAATAGAAAGTTTGAAAGTAGATGGGAATTTGAGATTTGGAAAGATTTTGGAAACCGCACCCATGAGGGTGGAATTGAAAGTTTGAAAAGTATTGTGACCGCACCTATGAAGGTTGCCTACGTATCCCTTTGGGGGAATCAGGTCAGTCGTAGTTCGGACCGGAGTCCGATTGAAAAGAGATTGATTTGAAGAGAGAGATTGAATTGGAAGAAAGAGATTGAATTGAAAATTGGATTTGATTTGAAATTAGGAGAGGAGATTGGAAATTGAAATTGAGAATATTAGACTTGCTTTGGAAAGATTGATTTTGGAAAGACTTGGTTGTGGAAAGATGGAGGTTTAGGAAACCTAGACTTAGGAAAGATAGGAGACCTAGGAAAGACTTGAGATTAAGAAAGATTGGATTGGAATGTTAGATTTGGAAGGTTTGGAAAGATTTGGAAACTTGGAATTTAGGAAAGATTTGGATAAGGAAAGTTTCGAATTAGGAAAGTGTTATTTTTAGAAAGTTTCATTTTTGAAAAGTTTTGAAATGGAAAAGTATTGAATTTAGAAATGTTTTAAGTTTAGGAAAGTTTCATTTTTGGAAAGTTTTGAATTAGGAAAGGTTTAGGTTTAAGAAAGTTTCAACTTAGGAAAGTGTTGTTTTAGGAAAGGTTTTGAAATTAGGAAGTTTTGAAAATTGGAAAGTTTTGAATTTAGAAAGTTTTGAAATAGGGAAGTCTTGAAAGTAGGAAAGTTTCGTTTTAGGAAATGTTTGAATTAAGAAATGTTTCAACTTACAAAAGTCTTGAATTAAGAAAGTTTTGAATTTAGAAAAGTTTTAAATTTGAAAAGATTTTGAAGTTTTGGAAAGTTTAAAATTTAGAAAGATTTGAAATTTTGAAAATTTAAGATTTAGAAAGTTTTAAGGTTTTAGGAAATCTTGAAATTAGGAAAGGTTTGAGTTTAGGAAGAGTTTGAAAATTTAGGTTTGAAAAGTTAAGATTTGAAAGGAGGGTAGAATTAGGAAAGGGTTGAATTAGAAAAGATTTTTATGTTCAAGTTTTGGAAACTTAAGATTTAGGAAAGTGGAGGATTAAGAAGGATTTGAATTAGGAAGGGATTAGATTTTGTTTCTAAAAGAGAAAGGTTGGATTTTGTTTCCAAAAACGGAGGATGGGATCTAGTTTCCTAAACGGGGAGATAGGATTTGGCAAGGATTTTGGAAAGGGAAATTCTAGAAACCCTAGATTTGGAAAATTATAGTTTCGACATAGAAAATAGGTTTTGGAAACGTGTATCGTTTGGATGTAGAAAACGGAAGATTTTGGAAACCTAGGTTTGGGGCAAAGTTTGAAAACTATGTTTTTGGAAAGAAAATTAGGGTTTCCTAATGGGGTTCTAAGGAAAGAGTTTTTAGAAAATGCGTTTTTGGAAACGAAGGTTTTCTAGAAGGGGAATCCTAGGGAAGAATTTCTGGAAAGTGAATTTGAAGATGGAGTTTTTGGAAAAAGATTTTAAAGAGAAAGAGTTTTTGGAAAGTGTGCTTTTGGAAACGTAGATTTTACAAGGAAAATCCTAGAGAGGAAACTTCTAGAAGGAAGATTTTGGAAAGAGAGTTTTTTAGAAAGGTTTTCGGAGAGAGTTTTTAGGAAGGTGTATCTAGGGAGTGTTTTTAGAAAGTGAATTTTGAGGAGAAAGAGTTTTTGGAAAGGAGTGAAAAAAGGGAGTTTTGAAAAAATAGATTTTGGAATGGAGTTTTTTGAAAACAATTTCGAAGAGGAGAGTTTTAGGAAAGTATGTTGAAAAAGAGATTTTTAGGAAGGGATTTTTGAAGAGAGAGAGTTTTGGAAAGTATGAAAACGTCTCACTTTCCTAAAACGATTCTAGCCATAAGAGGGTTAGAACCACTTTAAGAAAGTGATTTTGAAAAACAATAAGATTTGAAAATATAGACCAAAAAGGTCACTTTTAATATAACACTGTCCTAAAGCAACCCTAGCCATGGAAAGGCTAGAATCACCCTAGAATCGTGGTTTTGAAAACAAGTTTTTGAAAAGAGATTTTGATGCAATTTTGAAAACAAGTTTGAAAACGATTTGAAAAATAACTTTGAAAACGGTTTTTGGAATATGCAAGACTATGATATGCACAATGTAATTTGGGGTCGTGAACATACAAGGTTAAGGCTTCACCACATAATCAAGGGGGCCGGACCCACGTGGTCTTTGGTTAAACTAGAAGAAAGCCCCCGACACGGAGACTCTCCAATAGTCCAATCCTACACATGGACCGGGAATCCCCTTGTTTCAAGCATGTAAAGAAAGGGGGGAAAGAGATGGGGGATTAAAATAGAGAAAACCCAAGTGGGTTAGAGAGAGAAGAGAGAGGGGGGAAGTACAGAAAAGTAAAGAGAAAGCCTACCGTATGTCTTCTTTATTTTGCGTGCCGCGCTGTCTTCGGTCTTCGGTCTTTGTCTTGATCTTCACCTTCAATCTTCAAGAGTTGCCTTCAAGCTTTGGATGGCAGCTCTTCAAGTCTTTAAAGGATGGTTGAAGGCTAGTGTATGAGTGTATGGGGGAGTGTATGAGTGTATAGGAGGCTAGGGTTTGTGTATAGTGGCTAGGGTTTGGGAAAACCTAGGGAGGCTAGGGTTTTTGGAGGTGCTCGAGCTCTGTATATCGAAGTATAGGGTTTTTAGGTTAAGTTTGCAGACCCTTTTCACGTTGAATGAGGCTCTGTATTTATAGAAGAAGGACAAACTTGGCGCCTGTTGCAGTGGCACTAGGGCAAACTTTACACTGGCGCCACTAGGAGTGGCGCCAGGCCATTTATTGGCTTGGCGCCACTACTAGTGGCGCCAACCAATTAGGAAAGATTTAAGGTTGGCAAGCAACGTATCTTTGACTAGATTTGGGCGCCTGTACTAATGACTACCATGTAATTTTTAGCCTGGCTTCACTAGGAGTGACTCCAGAAAGTCCGGGAATGATTTGGAGGAGCCAGGAATGACCCGGAAGGCCGGAAAGAAGCAGGAACACTTAAAATAGTGTCCTGGAGGTATTTGACTTGAAAAGTGAGGATAAAATATGTCGGAAAGGTTGACCGGGCCTTTAGGGGCAAAACGGTCAATCGGACCGAAAAACTGCCGGGACAGACTCGGATTGTCCCGGAAGAAGACTTGGGACCTGGAAACATTATTTAGAATGCTTCCAGAGGTTGCCGGTTTGATTCCCAGAGCCGGCGTGGTCGGAAAAGGAGACCGGCCCATTAGGGGCAAAACGGTCATTTTGTACCGGGTTGGCCGGAACTAACTCGGAATGGTCTGGAAAGGTAAGGGGAGGTTGAGAACACTATAAAAAGTATTCTCGGGTCATTTCCCTTTTGATACCCAGAGCCGGTGTGGTTGAAGAAGGAGACCGGCCCTCTAGGGGCAAAACGGTCATTTTGTACCGGGTTGGCCGAAACTGACTCGGAATGATCTGGAAAGATAAGGAAAGGTTGAGAATACTATAAAAAGTAATCTCAGAAGGTTACCGGTTTGATACTCAGAGCCGGTGTGGTCCCCGGGGCATTCGAATGCCTAAGGGCAAAATGGTCATTTAGCTTCAAGTGGGCCCTACGGGCCTGGGAAGCGACTGGTGGTCTAAATTCAAGTTAAAAAGGCAGGCTTAGAGTCTAAATATGCATGTCATGTGTGAAAGTGAGCTTGGTTAGCTCGAAGATTGCCGTGCGGGCAAAAATGGGGTGCTTACACTATTTTATGACAATAAAAATATGAAATCTATGGTTTACCAATGGAAGAAACAAATCTGTCTTTTAAATTTTTTTTTCTTTTAAATAGATCAAAACCAAGTCCAGCTTTGTCTAGTGAGTACTTTTGTTTTCCTAAGATAGCATCCAATTTTTCTTTTTCATTTGCACATCTAAAAAGTGTTGCTTCCAAATGTTTAACTTTATCATTTAAAATTTGGTTTTCCTTCGAAGAATCCTTTGGAAAAGAGTTTTTCTTAATCTTTTCTTTCAAAACACAAACTTCATTTTTTAATACTTCATTTTCTTTTTACAAGTCCTCATTTTCCTTGGTAAGAGTAGAAACCATCTTTTTGAGAAGTCCATTTTTTATTCCCATCTTTTTGAATTCAAAAAGTAAATCATCGAATGCATCTTGTAGTTCATTGAAAGTAAATTGAGATGGGTTTGAATTTGATACCTCGTTGTCTTCCTCATGAGCCATGAGATAAAGATTAGCCACTTCTTGAGGTTCGGTTTCTTCTTCGGAGCCAAATTCTTCATCATCATTCCATGTCATATCTGTCATTGTCCTCTTCCCTTGGTTTTTCTTTCCTTTCTTTTGAGTAGGGGGCATTCAACCTTTATATGTCCAGACTTTTTACATTCATAGTATATAATGGTTGATTATTTGCTAAAATCTCCTTTAGCTTCATACTTCTTTCCTGATTTCTATTTCCTTTTTATGAACCTTCTGAATTTTCGTGTGATGAGGACAATTTCTTTATCATCCTCATCACTTGCTGAATCTTATTCTTGGTTGGTGGACTTGAATGCCACTGACCTCTTCTTCTTTTCTTCATCCTCTTAGACATGTTGCTTTTTAGTAAACTCATATGTCATGAGGGAGCCTAAAAGTTCTTCAAGAGGTAAGGTGTTGAGGTCTTTTGCTTCTTGAATTGTTGTGACCTTAGCTTCCCAAGTCTTTGACAATGACCTTAAGATCTTTCTTACCTGCTCATTATTAGGATACACCTTTCCAAGATATTTCAAACCATTAATAATATCAGTGAACCTTGTGAATATTTCGGTAATAGACTCATTCGGTTTCATTATAAACAATTTATAATTATGTATTAAGATATTGATTTTAGATTCCTTAACTTGATTAGTACCTTCATGTGTTACTATTTTTCTTTGGCTGATTCACAAGTAGAGATGCAATTGAATTCGTTAGGATCAAGTGCACAATATAAAGTATTCATGGCTTTGGCATTAGATTGCAGTATTTGCAAATCATGCTCATTCTATTCGGATTTAGGTTTAGGGATATCAATTCTTTCTACTTTTTTTGTAGGGATTTTAGGACTATTCACTAAAATTATCCATAATTCATAATCTACCCATTGACTATAGATTCTCATTCTATTTTTCCAATAGTTGGAATTGGTGTTATTAAATATAGGTGGTCTGTTAATGGATTGACCCTTACCAAGAGAGCTTCCAAAGTTGGTTGTCATGGATCTATTCCTAGGATGTTAAAACTAAAATAGGAATACAAGCTCTGATACCAATTGTTGGCCTAAAAGGCAACCCAATAGGGGGAGTGAATTGGGTTTTTCAAAAATTAAAACAATTAAGATTAACTAAAATTGGTCTAATTAATGGAACAGTAATTCAAGATATATGCGATGCAATGTAAGCAATAATAAAATGAAAACAAAGCACAAGAAAGCACACCAAGAATTACCGAGATTCAACCACTACTTGTAGTCTACATCCTCACCCCAAGATTCCTTTGAAATCTTATTCCACTATGCAATCTCCAATTACAAAATAGATACTAATTTTCAAAGTGCTCAGCTCATTTTTATATAAGAAATTTTTCCTAAGATCTCCTCGCCACCAAGTGATTTTGTCCAATATCCACTTCAACTTATAAGTGTTTTTCTTTTACAAGAAAATACTCCAATTCTCATTTACAAGTACATGAAAGATATACAAATGAATTACAAACTCTCTATAAAGAGTAGATGGAAATTGAGTAGCTCACTAAATGCCAATTTGAAGGCAAAGAGAATTTTTAGAATTTTCAGCTCAATCAATCAGTGAATGTTGTATCTTTTTTTTTTTCATAAATGCATTTGGAGACTTTATAAAGCCATGTATTAATTTCACCCGTTGGAGGTTGTTGGAACTTCATTAAATGCTCAACCAGTTTAATATAACGTTTAAAAATATAATCGTTAATCCCTAGGTGTCGACACTTGATTTTTATGTGTCAACACATCAAGTCTGCATTCTCCAGATTTTGTTCACTGTTTTCATGCGTCGACACTTCAAATTCATGTGCCGACACATTATCCAAAAATCTTCACTCAAGCCTTCCTTGATCAAATATGACTTCAAAAACACTTTAAGATCTTCAAGGAGTTTTCTTATTGGGGTATGATGATACTTTAAAGTCATTAATCCATTGTGATTATTCAAGAATGTCTTCAATTCAATTTAAATTGATTTCAATTTGGTTTCTTCTAAATCTTCTCTTAGATTCTTCAAGGAGTCTTTGCATACATGATGAATTTCTTATTTGCATCACCTTCAATCTCTTTGAGTTCAAGTCAACTTCATTGAGTCTTTAGAAGCTTGATAAAGTCTACTTTTAAGCACTTTCATTACACATCAGCTTTATTAAATCTTCACAGCCCTGATGAAGTCTTCTTTTGCATTCTTTATAGAGATTTTACAATCATAATGAATTATCTTTTTGAACACCTTCAATCTCTTCGAATTCAAGTCATTAGTTTGAAGTTTGAATGGGTGCAATTGCTCTGTTTTTGTGCATGGCTCAAACTTGGAATTGTTGTGCATCCATTTTGATATGTATTAGACTTTAAGTTAGACTTTAAGTCTAAATTATATTCTTTATCTGCATACTAATTAAATGCACTAGTAAACTAACACAAGATTTAGTTATTATCAAAATAAAAGTGTAAAGTCAATACTGGGAGCTGGTGCATATGCTACATGCGCCTAGGCAATTTTTGTCCTGGCATATATGCTACATGCATCAGTACTGTTTCAGTAGTTGAATGCCACGTGGCACCCTCCCTCTGTACTAACTTAACTTGAAGAGCAAGCAAAGTTTTTATTGATCTGATCACAATCTGGGCACATGTAGCATATGCTCCGTCAAGAACTTTTGTATTAACTTTGCCTTGATAATTGTGTAATCCATAAAAGATGCAATAAAATCAATCGCATTTACGATGTTCTCCTATTGTTTCTCAAGAATTAAAAACTTTTGGGGAGCTTCAAAGGTGTTAGGAAGAGTGAGATATTATCTTGGGAAGCATGTATGAAAACACACTTTTTCAAAGCATTTGTGATACGCTCCGTAGATATTCAAAAGTAGTGATCTTTGGGGCACTTGGTCAAGGCCTCTGGGGGATGATCTCTCCAATCGAACCGTACCAATGGAAAATGCTCTGGAAATACTTTTGAGAATTTTCTAATTTATACATGTCTCAAGTCGTTTGACAATGCATTATAATTAGGGAATTGGAAGAAAAGATAACCCTAGCGGAGCGTCTGTGAGATGCTTTAGGGATTTTTTAAAGTGGCAACTTTCAAGCCACGCTATCGGCAGCTTCGGAAGCGGTCTATTCAATCTAGCTGTGTTGATAGAAAGACCTATGGACGAGCTTTTGGAAATTTCTTGATTTATGCATTTCTCAAGTCGTTTGACGGTGCGTTATAATCAAGAAATCGGGAGAAAAAACAACCCTAATGGAGCATCTACGAGACGCTCCAGGGGACTTTCTTTGACTTAAAAGTGTTTAGAGTCACGAGACTTACCTTAGATTGGATAAGGGTGTAGAGTAGGGTATGCCGGTTTGGTACCTAGAACCGGTGTGGTTTCGGGGCGCATTCGGGCCACCAGGGGTAAAATGGTTATTTTGACAAGAATTGGTTGAAAAGAGTTAGAATGGATTGGAGTGGCATATTAGGTATGCCAGAATGTTTGGGGTTATTCCTAGAAGGTGTACTTACTGTCTGGAGGGATTTGCGCTGTACTGGTGTGCCTAGGGGCAAAACGGTCAAATTAACTAAAGTAGACCGGAACGGGACCGAAATTGGTCAAGATGGCGTATTGAGTACGCCTAATTGCTTAAAGGCATTTTGGAAGGGTGAACTTACTGTCTTGAGGAATTTTGAATTTGCTCAAAGACGTGTCTAGGAGCCCAAGGGGCAAGTTTGGTCATTTTTCATCGAGTTGAGTTAACAGGCACTAGTGTTGACCTAGGTGTTGGTTCTTAAGACCATCTGGTCTAAGAAAGCTACATGTGCGGTGTTGGTCATTGAGACTTCTTAGTCTCGAAGAGCTACCTATAGGGTAGTATTGGTTCCTAAGATCGTTTGGTCTTAGAAAGCTACATGTAAGGTGGTGTTGGTCCCCGAGATCACCTAGTCTTGGAGAACTGTTGGATAACGGACATTTTACATTGACGGGCTAGCAAATGTCAAAAGTGAACCGTTTGAAATTTGATAAGGTATTGGTCCTCGAGATTGTTTGATCTCGAGAAGCTACCTGGATGGCGATGGTTTCTGAGACCGCCCAACCTCGGAAAGCTGCCTGCAGCACTTAAGGGTAATATGGTTTTTTTAGCCTCAATTGGGCCTTGCGGAAGTACCCCATTTTTGTCCGTTTGGCGATCTCCGGTCTGACTAAGCTCACTTTCAAATATCACATGTACATTTAGACTCCAACCCACGCTCCAAACTCCAATCCAGTCCACGGGTCGCTTCCCAAGCTCACTGGTCTACTGAAAGCTAAATGACTAAAATGCCCCTGAGACATCATCCTAGTCTAATTCAATCTGGCACGCTTCTTGAAAAGTACTTAAGACCTTAGAGCAGTAAACCCATCCTTCCAAGATTGTTTTAGAGATAATCTAACACGTTCTGGTGCCTTCCAGTCGCTTTCGGACCGATTCCAGGAGCATCCGATCAAAATGACCATTTTGTCCCTAAATAGCCAATCGCCTCTAGGGACCAAATCGATTTTGGGTATCAAACCAGTTATCTTCTAAGGATGTTTCTAACAGTATTCCCAACCTTTTCGAACCATTCTGAGTCCATTCTGATAAGCTCAGTGCGAAATGACCGTTTTGAATAAGTAGGTCGGTCGCCCTTTTTAACTACTCTAGCTCTGGTGTCAAACTAGTTGTCTCCAATGCATCTTTTAGGGGTTCATGTCCATTCCTAGCTGAGTCTCGATACTGGAAACTTTTCAGATCATTCTCGGGCTTTCTGGAGTCACTCCTGTTGGCCCAAAAGGCAACCTAAGAGGGGGGTGAATTGAGTTTTTCGAAGATTAATAACAATTAAGATTAATTAAAATTAATCTAAACAATGTAACAGTGATCAATCTATATGTAATGCAATGTAATCAGAAGAAGAAAAGAAAACAGAGCAATAGAAAGAACACAAAGAGTTGCCAAGGTTCAACCACAATCCGTGGTCTACGTCCTCACCCCAAGATCCCCTTAAAGTCTTCCTCCACTATGTAATCTCCAATTACAAATGGGTGCTAATTGACCAAGTGTTCAGCTCACTCTTTACATAAGAACTTCTTCCCCAATTCTTCAGCCACCAAGTGGTTTTGTCCAAGTTTCACTCAAACTTACAAGAGTTTTTTTTCCACAAGAGAACTCTCAAACTCTCAAACTCTCACTTATAAGTGTGTAAAGATATACAATCAATTAACAAACTCTCTTACAAGAGTGGATTAATATAATCAAAGCTCACACAATGAAGACAAAGAGAATGTTTAGGTTTTTTAGTTTGATCAGTCAGTGGATGTTTGTTTCTTGTCTATCTCCTTGTATAAATGCAGTCGGAAGCTTGTATATAAACCCCTGTATTGATTTTATCCGTTGGAGGCTGTTGGGATTCATTTAATGCACATCCAGTCCGTTATAACGTTAGAAAAACTAGCCGTTATATCTCAGGGGTCGACTCTAAGTTTAAAAAGTCGACTTTTCTAGTCTGTATTTTTTAGATGTTGTCCACTGTCTCCATGAGTCAGCTCTTCATATCTATGAGTTGGCTCATTGATCATTTTGTCTTCAAGTTATTTTGCTTTTGTTTTCATGAGACGACTCTTCATTTTCATGAGTCGACTTATTGCCCAGAAATCTTGCTTCAGTGTTCATGAGTCAATTACTTGTGCTTAAGGGTTGGCTCATTGATCATTTGGTTTACAAGTTTTTACTTCTGTATTCATGAGGTAAATCTTTATTTCCATGAGTTGGCTCATTGCCCAGAAATCTTCATTGTGCCTTCCAGTGATCAAATTCTTCTTCAGCACTAGTATAAGATCTTCAAGAAGTCTTCTCTTTGGGATATGATGATCAATCAAAATTCTTCAACTCATCAAAGCTAACTTCTATTCAATTTAGATTGAATCAATCACTTGATATTCATCTTTTCTTAATTTTCAAACTGCCAGGGCTTCATTCTCTCAATGCTATTTTGGAAATGTGTCATATTTAATGTAATCATTGTGGTCCATATTTCAAAACCCTATTTGTTTTCAAAATCACAACCCTAGAATGGTTCTAACCTTTTCATAGTTAGAATCGTTTTAAGAAAGTGAGTTATTCAAGAGACTTGTAAAAATTTATATTCAGACCTCTTTTCAAATAGTTTTGCAAAATCTACTTCCCAAAAACTCTTTTCAAATATCTACTTTCCAAAAACTTTGTCTTAGAGTCCAAGTCAAACCTTAGAATCCATGATTAAGAAACCCTAATTCCTTTTCTTAAAATCATAACTTCCTATTTTGTCTCAAATCATAAGTTTTCAAAACTTCTTTTTCTACCAAATCATAAATCTCCAAATCTAAGATTTTCAAAAATCAACATTTTTAATTTCATGTCAAATCAAATCTTCAAATTTAGGAAACCAAATCAAATTCTCCAATTTTGAAAACAAAATCAAATTATTTTTTTAAAAAAATAAAATCCAATATTTTACTTTTAGAAATAGAAATCAACTCTTTCCTAATTTTAAACTTGTCCAAATTCCAACTTTCTAAATTTTAAACTATCAAATCTTTCCTAATTTTAGTCTTTTCTAATTTCAATCTTTCTCAATTTCAATATTTCTTAAATTCAACCTTTCAAACCTTTCTTAATTTCAAACTTTTAAGTTTTTTTAAATTTCAAATCTTTCTAAATTCAATACTTCCCAATTTCAAATCTTTCAAAAATCAATTCTTTCCTAAAATGAAACTTTCTTAATTTAGTACTTTTCTAAAATGGAACTTTCCTATTTTGAAACTTTTTTAATTCAAAACTTTCTAAAATTTAATCTTTTCTAAACCCTGACTTTTTAATTTCTTTCAAATCAAATAATCAAGTCAAATATTTACAAGTCTTCTTTAAATCAAGTGTTCTTAAAATCAAATCAAATCCTTTCTTAATTTTTCTTAAATCCAACTTTTCTAATTCGAAATTTTCCTAAAATATAAACTTTTTTAAAATC
Source organism: Euryodendron excelsum (assembly GCA_033060915.1). Lineage (NCBI taxonomy): Eukaryota > Viridiplantae > Streptophyta > Magnoliopsida > Ericales > Pentaphylacaceae > Euryodendron > Euryodendron excelsum. The sequence continues at coordinate 17,748,840 of CM065386.1, forward strand.
CAACTTTCTAAAATCAAACCTCTCAAGTTCAAATCAAGTTTTTTAATCCAACTGCATGCTTCAACTCTAGGTTACCTAAAACCTAATATGTCAAAATCCTAGTTTAACCCTAACCCTAAAGTTAGAATGTTTCAACTCCTTTCTAAAACTCTTTTATAAACCAAGATGGTTTCAAACTTCAATCTAAGTCAAGATGTTTTCAAAACTCAAATCAATCTTTTCAAATCAAGTTCAAGTTCTTTGTTAAAGTTCAATATTTTCAAATCAAAATCAATTTTAAATCCTCAAGTTCAATTTCAAATTAAAGTTAATTTTAAGTTCGATTTCAAATCAAAGTTCAATTTCAAATCTTCTAATCAAAGTTTCAAATTAAATATTTTCAAGTCAAACTTTTCAAATATTTCAAAGTGTTTATTTTCAATCGGACCCTGAGTTCGAATTACGACTGACCTGATTCTCAACAAAGGGATAAGTAGGCAACCATCATGGGTGCGGTTATAATTTTTTTCAAGTTTTCAATTTTATAACCTTTTTCGAATCTCCAATTCCACAATCTTTTTAAATTTCCAATTTTCACGATCTCTTTCAAATTTCAAATTTCAAATCCTTTTTTCAAATCTATTTTCAAAATCAAACATTTTATTACACTTGCGTATCATGCATCATATTAAACATTTTTTTAAAATTCTTTTAAAAGTGGGTATAGATAGACAATGTATAATCAAATATTTTAATTGAGTGAACTTAGGGTGAATAGACATATAGGTACCGTAATGGTAAGTTAGGGTGATAGCGTAGTGTATCTTTCTTATACGTAGTCAACCTCTAAACTTAAAATAACTGTTTTCGAAAGACAAAATACAGAGTTATTTTGAAAAAGAACTTAAATCTTTCTAAAGGTTATCAAATAACCTGTTTTCTGTAAAAACCCTCTTTTGAAGAAGTTTTTGAAAATTTTTTAAAAAATTCTTAGTTTAATGTTTGCATTGTACTTAGTTTGAGGTGACCTAACTCATCTTAATAAAGTTAGGTGCGCGACTCCAAATTTTTTTAAAAATCTTTTATTCAAATCTAGTCGCACTCGTCCTTCTGAGAAGATGAGTTCTAACGAGAGAGTCGAGTTTTTCTCACTTGTGTATTTTTTTGAGTAACAAAAATCAAGATGCGATATGAGCTTAAAAAACGACTAATTAACTGAACTGGAGTTTGAAATAATTAATCTAAACTCAAATGTGTTATAATGTTCAAAATTGAATTCAATCGGACCAAAAATTATTAAGCAAACAAAAATAAAATGCTTACACCGTGCTTTCAGGAGGCCTCTCCCAAATTCTTGTCACACTTGCTTCTAGAGTAAGTGCTAATTTACTTGTACGAGACGTCATGGAGCACGGTGAAGCAACTCGTGACACATGGGAATGGGCGATGACAATCTGATATTATAGCGTGTGTCAAAGGTCTTGTCATACATCCGCTAATAAGTCAAACAGCTAGCTGTTACATTGAGACAGACAGCTAGTTATTCTTAGTCATTGCCTAAGCTGCTGCACCACTGAACCAGCCAGTTTATTACTTTCTTACACATTTGGGCAAAGTTGGTTGACTTTTCATGAAAACAGCCCTAATAAACCCCGAAGGATTGTTTTGAAAATTACACCGGATCGATCGGTTGAGTCGAAAAAATTAAAAATCGAGTTAGTAACGGTTCGATTAACTTTTAAAATTCGTTTTGATCAAAATTCGATCAAATTCAGTTAAATTCGGTCAAACTTGCTGTTAAATTTTGATCCGGTTAATAAACCTGGTAATTGAACCGGATGGTTTAATTTTTAAGATAAAATTTTAAATTTTAAGCATTAAAACTAGTGTAAAAAAATAAAATATATTTTATTATTAATAATAAATTAATTAATGACATAATTATGACATCTCGAGTTAATAACGATTGACCCGACGGTTGAACCAATGACCTGTGACCCGACCTCTCTTTCGATTTGCTCAACGGTTTGATTTTCAAAACATTGCCCCGAAGTCGACAGCCATGCCCAGGTTTATTTTTTAAAATTTTGATCATTCGATAGGAACTGATTTATTAATATCAAGGGAATACATGATATTTGATAATAGTTATAGCAAACCCACCAATCACATAAGTCACAACATAATCCGAAGTCGAACTCAAGAATATTGTCAATTAAATGCCATTAAATCATATGAGAATCGACATTTTTTTGGTGGTGATTGACTTTGATGTGCTTGTGCAATTTAAATTTTGTTTGACCCATGAAAGTAAGAAGTTCACTTCTATTAACAAATTTATATAAAATAGCACGCCCGCGTGCTTCTTTATTTTGTCTAACCAAATTTTGATCGACCAATTAACTAGTTGCAATTTTCCAGCTATTTATGGGTGGATTTGACCGAAAAACTGCTTCCAATTCATAAAATGCAAAAATGAAAACGATGCATTTGACTCTGCATATAATAGCTGTATAACGCCATCTATAGATTGACTAAGTTTCGTCAATAGATCATTTTGATGTCTCTTTTTTTCGTTACTTCATTTTAGGGAGGTGGATGTGCATATAATTGATAAGAGGTTAGTGGTCATAACATCAAATTCATGTATTTAGAATCATAGATTGACTAGCAGTAGTTTCCTTTGCGTTTTTCATATATTTTTCAGAACTTGATCTGTTTTCTAGAAAAAAAAAACTCACTAATTAAGTAGTACCTAGTTATCATTACACTTTCTTAACTAAATTGTGATATGTAGTATCTTATTACATTAATAATATTAATTTGTAACAATTTGAGAGACTTTTAAAAAAAACAATGCTACACGACAAAATATGATAGTATAAATACCAAAAACCGTGTATGTTGTAAATGATCGTGTCCATTAACGGTTATTAGATGACACACCTACCCTTTTGTCCCTCATCTTCAATTTTTCTTGGTCACCGTCTCCAGTGGAAGATTTGTCAAAGAAATTCAGCCGTCGACTAATTTGATAATCTCTAAATAGTTTCAAAAGAAATACTTTTAATATATGTTGTGTTTGAACAATCTTTATTTGTTTTATAGTTTTTTAATTTTAATATACTGTACTACTTGACTAAACTATTTTTTCCAGTTTTGTAGTTAAAAAAGGTGTTGGTTTCACCATTCACAAAACTCATTACTTTGCCGAAATTTGCTTATAAGAGTCTTGCTAATCATTAATCATCATAGGTTAATCTTGTTTAATTTGTCATAGTTTTAATTAACAATAGAGAGACCCTCTTTTTATGTTGGAAAGTATCCAAAATAATTTTGTTTTCAATTTTCGACATGAAACTGCTTTTAAAATTTAAAATTATTTCTTAAAAAGGAAAAGAAATTAAATGCCACTGTAAACTCTATTATAATAATAGGACATTACTTTCCACTCAAAACATATATGTTTGCTTGGAAAGATTTATAATTGCTTGATCCTATTTTGTTACCCAAAAGTAAATGTACCCAAATTTGTTTCAGCTGTTAGATTTAGGCTTGTCAATGGGCCGAATCTGAACCAGATCCGACATATCCAAATTCAATCCGGATTCGATAAGACACAGACCCGATCCAGATCCGGTAAGTCTTAGATCCAATAAAAAATAACAGACCCAATCCGTAAATAATTGAATTTGGATCTGAAGATCCGATTAGATCCAACAACTTGAAAAAGTAGCCACCACAAAGTTGGAACACACCCAAACAGCCAGATATATATATATACAAAAAATATATATGTACAAACAGAGAATAATGAGGAGAAGAGTAGAAATCTATTTTATTTGTGTAGATGCATCATCAGGTGTCTAAACTTCCAATCAAAAAATAAATTAGTGGCCTGTCTTCCGGTTTCAATTCAAGCAAATTTGTTTCCCTTCTTCCAATTCACCAAAAACACTTAGAAATTAAAACCCAAAACTAGTCAACCCCATAAAACCCCAAAACCATCTCCAAATCAAAATCCCCTCTTACTCTTCCCCTTAACATCCATCATCTATTTGATCAACACTTACCTATCAAATTTCAAGTAGATCTAGTTTCAGAATCAATCCACTTGTAAGAACTATTATAGACAAACAAATAGTTGGAGCTTCCCTTCCTCACCGTCAGCATCATCCTTGAGCGAAATCAAGGTGCTCAACAAGTCATCGTGATGATTTTGGGACACCAAGGCTGAGCTTGTGCTCCTTAATGATGACGTTGAGGAAGGAGTCAAACTTGGAGTGGAGCTTCTTTATCTTACCAACGACGCCCTGGAGGTCCAGCCACTCGAGGTAGGGGACGAAATCACCAATGTTAAAGACAGGACCATAAGCTCCACCACCATTTGTTTGAACTCGTCGGCCTTTGTAAGAGGGGTGAGGACAGTGATCTAGGGTTAATGAGATCACGAGATGCTTTCATAGGCAAATAAATGGATTGGATCGGATTTCTCATTGGATTTGGCGAATTTGTCAAGATCCAATCCAAAATAATCAGATCTATTGGATCTGAAGTTTAATGGATTATCGGATCAGATCTGAATAATAAGATCTGCATTTACCGGATCAGGTCAGGATCGGGTCCGGATCAAATCCAGCCCGTTGACAGGCCTAGTTAGATTGGATAGTGAATAGATTTCACTCCTTGCATTGACCTACAAAACACTTAGGTTGGGGTAACGTTATTACATTGGATAGAAACGGCGGTCACATTTTGTAGTCCCTAATGTCAATTTAAGTAGTTAATAACTTTTTACTTTGTTTTTTCAAAACCATCTTAAATCTGGAGCCAATTTTGCCAAGAATCTCATCTAATGATAAATATTTTTTTTATTTCGATTAAAGGACAAGGATTTTCATAATTATCAAAATTGGACGAGACTGATTGGTTCAACCGATTAAATCGGAAACTAGATCTTGAACCAGTCTGATTTAATTAAAAATGCAAAAAATGTATAAGAATCGGATTAAACCGGAAGAATCGGTCTATATTTCAGAAAATCGGTGAATAGGTCAGTATTTAGAGAACTGGATAGTTTTTAAAAAAAAAGTCAAAATAGCATAAATTAAGCATGATTTAAAATCATATGTTTTTTTATAAATGTGTTTTTTGATGAAAAATATAATCAAAAAGTAAAAACTTTAAACTAAAACCAAAAAAATAAAAAAAAATGAAGAAAGAGGAGGATACAAAAAAAATAGGACAAGGCAAATAATGCACAATTTTACTTTCCTACTTTGTAGTGTTTTTTTCATTTTAAAATTATGTTTCTATATGCTTTTCAGATTATAATTGGATATATCGATATAATTATCACAAAAATAATAATAAAAATTTATAAACTATAAACTAAACCAAAAATAAGAAAAATAAAGATGAGAAAGATGATGGTATAGGACAAAAAAAATAATAGAATAGGCAAAAACTAATGAACATTATTTTCTTAATAATACATATAATTGTCAAGTTTTATGCCTTTTTTTAAAAAAAATAAAAAATAAAAACTACTAGTGGACATTAGATTAAAAAATATTAAATTAGAGAAAAAAAAAATAAGTCCACTTGAATTTTTTTTTATACTTATTTATTTGTATACTTTTTTTTTTATAAAATATTTAATTTTATACTTATTTTGAGTTATTATATGAAATGAAGTGTCATTTAACTCATAGATAATTTTCTTAACTATTATTTTTATTCAAATATATTTTTATTATTTATTTATTATATAATTGGTTAAACTGGTTGAACCATAATTTAACCGGTAAACTATTAAAACAGTGACTTGACCTGTGTATGTATTGTCATATATTAAAACTGTGCTATTAATCTATTCATAAAAGCTAAGATTTTGCAAAATATCGGCATCCAAAATCGCTACCGAGTGCTGGAGCAAAATCCTAATGTAAAAGCCATGCCTTTTTAGTAAAAAGATATGGTGTATGGAAATCACACTCGTTTACAAGAGTGTGTAAAGAATAAGCACACTCCCTTTAATAAAATGATGTAATCTACTATTAAATAAAAAAAACACGAGATTACAAAAACATGACTATTTGAGGAGGTGCAATAAAAAAAAGGATGATTCCGATGCCATGAGAATACCAGTATGGTGAGGATAGTTATCACTTTGGACTAATTATAGTTACTGCTCATTATATATATCAATTAGTATAAAATAAGTTCAACTGTGATAGAGTTTAGTTTTAATGCACTGACAGTATAAAATTTTTTCTACATACGCAGGTACTAACATATGATATGTGTCTATGAGTATTGTTTCTTTATATTGTACTTAATTTTAAAAAAACCACGTGTCACACTCTGATTTTTTAATTGTGTGAATTTTTTTTACATTACTAATGCATCAAAATTAAACTCATTATGCTAATCGTGACCAACATTTGTGGTTTCTGCGCATGCACATGCTCACTGTTAGGTTTGTCTGTCCCTAAATAATAGTCATCAAGGGTAAATATTCTTTTACAACGACCCCCCACAAAAAAGTCATTTGAATGTCCTTTATACCTGCTTTTTTTTACTAGTTTCTTTTTTTTATTACTAATTTTAGTCATTATTTTCTATAAATTTTGATATAAAAAATCAAAGCCTAAATTTAGATGAAAAGCCCATAAGTTCAAACTGAAAGCTCATAAAAAATGAATTTTGATTACAATATCTTTAAAAAATCAGTAAAAAGCTTATCCAGAAACATAACGTAAATATTCTTTCCCACCGACCCAAAAAGAAAAAATCAAATAAAAGTCAGAGCATAAATTTGCATAATCACTTTTCCCTTTATTTTTTTTTGGTATGTATCATTTTCTTGTCAACTGAGCACAAATGCCTATAATCCTTTCATTTACGTAAACTTTTTTTTTTTTTGTGTTTCTTCATGGCATAGCTTTTGAGCATTATCTTGTGAAATACTCTTTGTCTAAAACTTTCCTTCATCAAGCAACAATTAAGAAGGGAAACTATAATTAAATGCCTTTATCCTTTATTGTGCACGTAAAAATGTCAATTTCCCTTCTCTTTTTAGAAAAAAGAGAGCCGTCTTAGAATATTTTTTTTTGTCTAGTTTAGCGTCTACTACATAAGTTCAATAACACCCATATTTTAATTCATGATCCGGCTAATTTGTGATCTTAGGGTACATATTTAACATACATTATTGGATTGTACATAGTTTGGAGTTTACATTTTATCACAATGTGTAATTCTGTTTATGCATATCTAACTTATGCCTTAAAGTATTGTAGAATTTTCCCACATGTAACATCATCCTTTTTCAGTATTACATACAAAGTCAATATTGAATCCATCACTGACTTAGTGCCCTTTAGTAAAAAAAAAAAAGTTGTTATATCAACAAAACTATAATTCTTGATTATACCATAATCTTGACTCACAAAAAAAGAGAAAAAAATTCATGCATGAAGAATTGGTTGAGAGTGAATCTCAATGAGTAGCTTGAACATTATTGCTGAATTAATAAAATCCCTCTTTCCATTGTTAAAAAATAAAAAAAAACGAATTTCTACATGTTTAGAGTATCATAATTTATTTTGCACAACTACACCTAACTATTTTTATACTTGCAACGACTTCCTAGCTTAATTTATTTTTATAGTGCTATATTTAATTATTTTTATAAGCGTAACGACATAAGACTTGTACACTGTATTAAATTTGTATCACCAAATAAGAGTGATACTAAATTCAGATTTGCTAGCAATTATGAAAGAGAGAGGACACAAAGATAAGACCCGATTCGTTTCACACTGATTTCCTTTTTCAGCATTTGTGGACGCAAATCTCTCTCTAAAATACGATAAATAGTGAATGTGGAATATATTCAAAATCTCTTTTTTCCCTTTAAATAAGAATAGATTACCTGAATCTCAAGTAATTAATTAATTTCTAAATTCCGAATAAAATAATAAGAAAAATCAGTACCGTCGACTTCGCCTTTAAATCACAGCCAACCGTCTCAAATCTCTCCTTGTAGGGTTAGCGTTCAATAGTTCTTCCTTACTCCCGTTTATTCGTAAAAATTCACAAGAAAATTAAAAAAAAATTTCTTATTTTTGTATTTTAATTTTCATCCGAAGAAGAAGAAGAAGAAGAACAGCAACAAAGGCAATCTGGCTAAAGAGAGGTTCGATCTATGACTAACTCTATTGTATTTGATCTCTCTTATTTTCTTTTGTAATATATGTATAATATGTATATAAGCGTTTAATTGTATGTATAAAATATGAGATTTGTAAGTTTATTTTGTTAATTGTTGTTAGTGTTCTTTGTTTGATTTGGTATAACATCAATTGGAAGTTTCTGTTCCAATGTTTTTGTATCTGTATCCATATATATTTACGATCTGTAACCTTCATTCTTATATATATAGCTATATATACATACATATGTATGTTGAGTTGTACGGTAGCTGATCTACATATATACCATTGGCTTTGGGGCTCTGATCATTATTTTTGTCATGTTGAATATTTTGGGGATTTTTATCTGTTTAAAGTTCGTAATGCACTGGATGAACTCTTCTGTCACATTCACCTACTGTTTGAAGTATTAAATCCTCCAATATATATGCTTTTCTTTGCGTTTGCACAGGAACATATATATAGGTATATTATGTATGGATGAGTAGTTAGTGTAAATTACGTATGGTTTAAGTTGAAGTTCCTTTTGCAAGATGGCGATTTTTTTTTCTTTTAATATTTTATGGAAATCGAACAGCCATTTGCTATTATTTTCTGGGTTCAAACTTGTTAACTGCTATTGACTTGCTCGGGGAAAGTCTACTTCTTTGTTGATCTTTTGTAAATATCTTCTCGTGTTGTAATTAATTTCATGATATAATGAGAGGAATGAAAAGCAATTGCTAAAAATGCTTAATGAAAAAATAGGAAACAACAAGCACAAAACTATGATCATTAGGGGCCACATTAGCAGGTCACCTGCAACTGTATTCCTTGCTTGAAAATCCAGCGAAAAGGGCTAATATAAGCCCCTGCAGCAGTGCATTTTCAAGTACTGTGAATTATTTAAAACTCGCTCGCTTGGAACTTGGAAAAGCTGTTTTCCATTGTTCTAATTTCCCACTTCTGTTCAAGAAAAAACAAAAGAAGTAAAAAGCAGCTTAATCTCAAAAGTTCACGCTTTTCAATTATTATTTGCATTCACTGAAAAACAAGATAGCTAATATGTTTCAATTTTTCTATAGAATTATCTAATCAATAATTGTATTCTGCTTGAATTCTACATTATACTTCTTTCGTCCACTTATTTCTGTTTATTCTTTTCTTTTTTCTCTATGTATCAGGCAGTCGTCTCTTATGCATGTTAGGCATTTGGTTTCCATAGTTGCCTTTCACTCTGGCCTCTGCAACAAAGTCAAACTCTTCTCGCACCTCTAAGTGGGTGTGGGGTAAAGATGAAGGGCTAATTTTACCTTGTGTTTTGAGGAGATCAAGATCATCCCACATCTGGAGATTGTGTCGTGTTTCAGTGGGGTTGTCACTTGACTATGGCTAAGGTCACCGTGGAATGAATCCCAAGAACGTCAATCGTAGCATGTAGTTATAAATTAGAGAAGTCAGGTCTTTATTTCAGGTTTTGGGGCGTAATTGAGCAGGATAGTTAATTCATAGTTTTCGATGTAGCATAAGAGTGGTTTGCATTTGAATGAAGCTTTAATCAGTTCAAGTATAATGGTTAGGTTTTCATGCTTCCACACCCACATCCATTCTAACAAACAGAAGGTAAGTGGTAGAACCTTTTGAGGTGATTTCTTTTCTAGCTTACTTTTTCTGGGAGTATTCAGTTGCCTTTGCTAACTCTGTCTATTTCTGGGTTAATCAGAAAACAGTTCAACTGTCTGTTGAAGCAATGCAGAAAACATTGGGAGATTGTTCTCAAAATCAGGCCTTCAATGATTTCAAAGATTCTTCGGGCTTAAAATCATTACATTTGGAAGCTCAAGGAGATGCTGTTCTCAATAGTAACACTAATCATGTCACAATTTCCTCTTCTATTGAGCGTGGCTGGAAATCAGAGGAAATCAGCAGCAAGTTTAACATTGGGGGTGACAGAGGGGTCAATTATTCTGCGCGCATTAAAAAGAGCATGTCTTTAGGAAATGGACTGGATAGTGAGGGGAGGGCTTTTTTCGGCAATGACTTGGAGGATGAGACTGATCTAGAATATTCCTGTGATGGATCCCATGATCACAATAGGATGGTGGTTCCAGGTGTTGGCAAGGATCCGGATGTAAGTGTGCCCAATCGGTGTCAAGGAGCTCTGCTCTCCGATTTTGTTCATGTAGGTTCTGATTTGGTGAATAAGGACTCAATCTTCTCAATTGGTGATACACAACAGTCAGAAAAGGAAGACCATGAAAACTCCGATACTCATTTTTCTGGTGTCGGTGCTGGTGAGTCTAGTGACCATACACCTCGTAACCTGCCAGTTATTGTGAAATCAAATTCTTTGCCCAACATAGGTTCCTCTGGTGGACGTTCTGCTCGCTCTTACTTAACATCTTACTCTAGATCTTTGGAGGACCTTACTGTTCTAGAATTGAGGCAGAAGGAGATGGTAATTCATGAGGTGGGAAGAGGGATGATACATGACCAAAAACGAGATGATAGCGGATTAAATAATGAGAAAAATAATTGTGAAAATCCAACTGAGGATGGTTATGATTCTTATAACTATGTTGGTTCCGCAAAAGACTGGATAGTACCCGTCATGCATGAGGTAAATGCAGAGAGGAACCTTCAAGGAGAATCTTCAGCTCGCCAGTGGGAGGAATTACCAAGCAAGGATTTCAAGATCAAACGCATAGAGGAGTGGGTTACTGATCTCCAGCATTGCAGCCCTTTGGAAGAGACAAACGGTGAATTATGCAATTTAGATGACCGTCATTTACAGAGAGGTACCACTGTCGTGGATAATTTGACTGCTACAAGATTTGATGGTAAGGTCACCCCTGGTATGGAAGCTGCAAAGAAATATATCTCTTCTCTGAGCGCCACAGCCTCCACAGCTCAGCTGGCAAATCATGGGTTGGTTGTGATCCCCTTTCTTAGCCCTTTTGTAAGCCTAAGGGCACTCAATCTATCTGGAAACACCATAGGTTTGCATCTCTTAGAAATCTTGCTTAATCTTTTCCAGAGCAAATATTGAAATTTTTTTTGTTACCTGACTTATTGATTATCTATGCCCACTTTTTGCAGGGAGAATAACTGCTGGTGCTCTTCCTCGTGGGCTCCATATATTGAACCTATCAAAAAACAATATCTCTACCATTGAAGGTTTGCGTGAACTTACGCGGCTTCGTGTACTTGACCTGAGTTACAATCGAATAGTCCGGATTGGACACGGTATGGCCTTTGCTATACACGATTTCACTGTTGTTAGCTTTCTACTTTTATTCAAGAGTTCCTTTACGCTTACTGGTCTTTGTTACGGAACTGTTGGGTGCTAGACTATGATTATAATATTGTTGGACATACTTTTCTACTACAATAATCATAATACAGAGACAGTCTTCACTTATTGAAATAATCAAGAACTCTCCGTTGAACTTTGGACATAATTGAAGTACCTGATCTGTTAGTTTTTCTCCCAAGACTTAGTGATGCATAAATCATTTCATGTAAAGTTTTGATTTAACTTGTTTTTTCTTCTTGTATCTGAATACAATATGCCCACCCTCAGACTCAACCTATGAACTGTCTATTTTTTAGGTGATTTTCCGGCTCCTAATGTGTTTTCTATTTATTTATTTGGAAGGCCTTGCTTCCTGTTCCTCTCTGAAAGAGTTATACTTGGCTGGAAACAAAATTAGTGAGGTTGAAGGTCTTCACCGTCTCCTAAAACTGAATGTCCTTGATCTGCGTTTCAACAAAATCTCGACAGCCAAATGTCTGGGCCAACTCGCAGCTAACTACAATTCCTTACAAGCCATCAGCCTGGAAGGAAACCCAGCTCAGAAGAATGTAGGAGATGAACAACTGAAGAAACATCTCCAAGGGCTTCTTCCTCATCTGGCTTACTTTAACAGGCAGTCCATCAAAGCTGGCACTTCGAAGGATGTAGCAGACCGGTCAGCTCGATTAGGCATCACTGCTGATCGTGGCCTTAGATCAGAGCACAAGAGTTTGCGGAAGGGAAGCCATGGTGCTTCTGCTCACAATACGTCATTCTCTTCTTCAATTCATGGTGGTAGAAATCAAGCAGGGGTGTCACCAAAACCGTCCAAGGGCAGGCACGTTCGCTTGCCTCCAACTGGAACTAAAACAATGACCACTCATCGGCAAAATTTTTACGATTTTGGCAACAAACTACTGAGCTTCAGACCAGATCTCGCTGTGCGGAGGAGTCGGAGCGAGGGAACTCTTGCAGCTCTTTGATTTTGCTTCATGGTTCAGACAGACATACATGACTCTTGTTTGTTACTTATCCAATAAAAAATAAAAATGGACATAAATGACTCTGGCTTGTTACCTCTGTTTTCACTTTTAGGTTATTTAGTTATTAGATTCATATTTCCTCGCTGGTTAAGTATGATGGTTTCATACTATGTTGAAAAAATAAAACTTCTATCCACGATTGCAATAGATTTGCAAATGTTGCATACTTGAATCTCTTATTTTCTTGAAGTGCAAACTTTGCTATTGTTGCTTTTTGAGCATTGTGGAGTTATGAAGAGCCACACTCTTAAAACTCTTTTCTATGTTATTACATGCCATTATGACAGGACAAACTTACAGGGGTTGCCTGAATGCCCCTTATAATGCTTATCAGGCAGAAAATTGTTTCTTGGATCAAGATTTGGGAGGCCTGCCTATCCAACATTTAGTATCAGTTAATCAATCATGTTGTAGTGTTAGCTTCTAGTCAATATTGTGTCAATTTAGCTTGTGTAAGCCTGGAATTATCACGTGCCGTCCAAATTAAGCTTGTAGAATATACAATGGAGGGACTTCTCCGCTTGATGTAGACGCATGCAACATTCCGATCAAATGGTAGAAGAGGGAGCCCGCATGTATTGCAGAGTATCTAGAGTTGAGCTTATTGGTAAAGCTTGTACAGGGCATTATTTAGACTTCCATTCGGAGTTACCTAGAAACATCACCAAGAACATTGACAAGTTCAATAGGAATTTCCTATGGGGTATAATGAAAATACTAAGCATATCCACTTGGTTAACTGGGACAAAGGTGGCTTAGGGGTTAGAAAAGCCAAGGAACAAAATATTGCTATACTGTCTAAGTTGGGTTGGAAAATCATTAGTGGGGAAAAGAGCATTTGGACTCCATTTTTAAAAGAAAAATACCTTAGAAACTTCTCCCCATTCGAATGGCCTGCTAAGAGGAGAGCATCTCATAGATAGAAAAGCATTATTAAGAGTACAGACATTCTTAAAAAAGGAACTAAATGGACTGTACGAGATGGAAAAATCATATCTCTGTGGCAGGACAAATGGTGTGACAATGATACTTTGGCTACCACTTGCCCAAGAGCTCGTATACATGATAATGCTGAAGTGTCAAGTATCATTAATGAGGATGGTGACTGGGACATTAGTTCTATCCAGAATATTCTCTCACTTTCAAATATGGAGAACATCCAAAGAATCAACCTCTTCAGGTTTGTTTCTTATCCTGATACTCCTACTTGGCTTGTTGACTCAAATAGTAACTTATTGCTTCTGCTTATGATAAATTAACCGATGCTAACTGTATTCTCAATGGTTGGAACTGGATTTGTAAAATGAAAATTTCCCAAAAATTTAAGACTTTTATTTGGAAGATTATGCACAGAATATTACTTACCAACCAAACACGTGTTGTTAGGGGTCTTACTACTAATGATTTGTGTCCCAGATGCAATATCCATAGTGAGTCCCTAAGCCATGTGCTTAGGGATTGCTACAAAGCTAAAGAAGTCTGGACATATTAATAAGCAGCCATTGGTTCTCAAGAGATAGAGGGAAGCCAATTATAGAATGGATATCCTCTAATCTTAAAAGGAAAAATATCAATCAGGGTGACCTGAATTGGAATACACTCTTTGTCACTTCCATGTGGCAAATCTGGAGAGATAGAAACAAGAAAGTTTTTGAAAATCAAGATAATGATACCCATGGAAGTATCCCCCAAGTGAGAAAATATGCTAATGAAATTCTAGAGGCTTTCCTCCCTCTGGAGACCAAGGATCAAGTAATACCTAAACTAATCAAATGGAACCCTGTAAGTAAAACTAAGCTCAACACTGATGGGAGCTCAAGAGGGAACCTAGGTCCAGGAGGATTTAGTGGACTCTTTCGAGATGGAGGCAGATGGATTCATGGATTCATAGAAAAACTACAGGACTGCACTAGCATTGAAGTAGAGGTATGGAGTATATACAAAGGCCTAACCATAATGCTAGAGAAAAATCTTAATGAAGTGGAGGTGGAATCGGATTCTGAAGAAGTTGTAAAACTCATTCTAGATGAGGTAGAGCAAGGTCACACACAAAGGGCGGCTCTGATCAAGGATGCCTGAGCCTTTCTAAAAAGATGTAGAAGCACCCTCCAACACACTCTGAGAGAAGAAAACAACTACGCTAACAAACTTGCCAAATTGGGAACTGATCAAATGGAAGGATTTGTGTTCCTTGAAGAACCACCTAACTCCCTTAGGTCTCTGTTAGTGGGAGACATGATTGGCATGGTTTATGTGAGACCCTAGTTCCTTTATGTTGTTTTGTTTCAAGCCCAAAGTATCAAAATAATAATGATAATAATAATAATAATAATAATGAGTACCAAAGAGCCATAGGGTGGAAAGTGTATACACAAATCTCTGTATAAGATTTGAAGTTTAGAGTTAAACAATGGTCCTCCAATGCAAGATTTCTACAAAAACCCTTAGGAAGATGGGTTTGAAGCTCCAAACCCTGTTTCGAAACTATAGGGTAAGGGAACTGGAACAACAACAGAGACTACTTGTTACAAGCGACCTAATAACTCTCCACATTCCAAAAGCAATAGTAACCACAGCCCCAATACCTCTGGCTTTCCTTTCTCCCTTTTCTGGAACCCCGCAAGACGAGAAATTTTTATCTCACACAGAAATTCTTTGCTTCCTAACAGCCTCGGTAGCCTTATTGGTCACCATCATCACTTTCTGTAAAAAATGAAACGCCAGATGTTGTATCAGTATCTAAACGAACACTTAATTATGGAACAACATGAATTTAACCACTGCATCGCACAGAGAGAAACTATGCACACATGTTCAGTTATAGCAACTGAGGAATGACCTCAGATGACAAGAATCCACAGAATGACACATTTCAGGCCTTAAAATCAATTTAACTCCTCCCCACGACAATATCTACTACTAAGACAGTGAGTGTAATCTGAGCATCATCTCAATCAATTTAACATGAATGAAAGAATAACTTCTGGTTTGTGTTTTCAAAGTTTCAAGTTGTCGGAAGTTCTTATGTGACTAAATTAAAGATTACAAAAGAAAAGAAGAAAACTAAAATACAGTCTTATTTATTAGTACATCCGAAACTCAAACCACTGTCATACCTTCTTCTCATTTGGTAAATTTTCATTGCATAGAAACAGGACAGCATGGTTGAGCTTGTGCGTGTTTGTCCGTTTGCAGTTTGGAGTGGTGCAAGTTTTAATTCAGAAAATAGGCTATCCTATATGTATCCCTTGCGATTCAAACCAGTTCCATGCTGCATTGGTGTAATGTTTTCCGCTTAAAGAAGACTAGAATTCTGCATGCACCATACCGTTTGGGCAGCAGGACAGCGGCATTATGAAGCATCTCTGCCGCTAATAAGAAATCAGCACAATGGGCAAAAAAGAATTACAGTAAGAAAGCAACATGCCGTGTATGACGAATACCAAAATTTATTCAGATGTCAATGCTTTACCTTATTCGAGAAGATCTTGCCATTGCCCTTAGCACCAGTTAAGCGTCTGTTAACGAGTAACATGTACCAGGAGCAAGAATCAATATGGATTTATAAAAGACAGCTTTTTAAGTGCTTAGACACCTAAATAAAAGAAAACATGGTCTTTTGTGTAGTTTCACTTGAAAATTATAATTTTTTTTTACTGTAAAGAAACTCATTTGTGGTGAATATAAAGCAAAATCTAGTAGTGGACCCACCACTGGTAAAAGGAAGAATATGGTGAGCCACAGTCCACAGATGGTCACAAGCATGAGAAAGAACCAAGACAGCATTAGCGTTAAAGCATCACAAAGAAGAAGATAATAAATTACAATAAACGGAACTTTCATAGGTTATCAATAATCAATCTATAAATAGTCCAACGCAGATCAAATCTACAGTTTTTTTTTTTTTGTTCCGGGTGATCCAGTAACATAGAAACAGCAAAAAAATAAGACAGCAACCCAGCAGAAGCCCAACACAGATCAAATCAAGCACATCCAATTGCCAATAAAACGCTGGTTAAATCACATGAAATCTGAAGTAGAATTACTAGATGCAAAAATTGAGATAAAAATTGTAATATGCCAAGCAGAACTGTTATCTTAATAGTCAAAAGCTCAAAACCTTTTTGTTCATCATCAGCATCTTGATACTCGAGCTCCTCTTCCGGAACAGGATGTAGTTCCGCCACTTCTCCGACCCCCTTCTTCACACTGCCACCAGCGGCGTCAGCTCCAGCACCTTTGTCGCTGCCGCCGCCGTCCTTCTCGTCGGCATATCTAACCACCACCACGGGACAAACAGAGTGACGCACGCAATAATCACTAACACTCCCAAGCCGTGCCTTACTGGCTCTCCTCGACGCCCCAAACCCTCGGCTCCCCATAATGACAGCACTCAGCCCAAGCCTCTCGACCTCCAGGCACAGCATCTCTTTCATGTCGTGGTCCTTGACTATATGGATCTTAAAGGGAATTTGTGCTTCGGCGAGAGGCTGAGCAAGGTCGGAGGCCTTTGCGGTGGTGAGGTTGTGGAAGTCGTCCTCAAACTTCTGTTGGGACTCTTCCGAGGAGTCAGCGGCGGTGGCGTCGACGACGCCCCAATCGGTGCCGTAGCGGCCGGAGGTGGGGCGGACGTGGAGGAGGATCACGGCGTCCCCAGGGCGGAGGTAGTTCTGGACCGCCCACTTGACGGCGTAGGCGCTCTCGTCGCTGAGGTCGACCGCGATGGCGATGCGCCGGCGGGCCCCGGCAGCCGGGGTGCTGGTGGAGGACAGGGCGAAGCGCGAAGGGGACGACGGCTGGATGTGAACAGCCGGTGGCGGCGGCTCCGGAACCGGACGGTCTGGTTCTTGCCTAGGTGGTTGTTGCTGATTCATAAGGCCTCTCTATATGTTTTATGACCGGAGGTTGATCGTTAGCCTTTTTCTTCTCGTTGTTGGTAGTATTTTTGTCAATTGAGGTTGGATAAGTCTATTCCAATGGGAAAATTGAGGTCTTCTTAGACCGGAAGGCAATAAGAGAGCATTCACACTACACTCTGATAGCCGGCGCGAGGGGTGGAGTTTTGTGGAATTTTTGACAGCGGAAGTGGAATGTCACACTCACTCTCTCTCTCTCTCTCTCTCTCTCTGATCTTTTTTTGTTATTCTATTTTAATTTATTCATTTTATGCTTGTCGGAATGCCATAATACTTTTATTTGTTGGAACAAGAAGCGGAGGCACACTATATTTGACGCACTCATTATTTTCACTAACGCCTTATTACTCCAACTCATTCTAACCATTCATTCTTTACATACTAAACTTTAGTATTTATTTTATAAACTAAGGGGCAAAACCGTTAGTAAACCGGTTTGATAAACCACCTACTAAATCTATTATTATTATTATAAAGTAAATACCTGAGATTGGTATGTAATGCCTTTTCAAAGATAGTATGCTAATTTATATTATTAAAAAACAAACACTTAAGATTTGTATATAAAGCTTTTTCAAGGATAGTATGATGATCTGTACGATTAAAAAACAAACGGTAAGTTAATGGAAATTTTTAAGATTGGTTTATGAAACATTTTTAAGATTAGTATGGTAAATTTAAATAAATGGTAATGGGGTTGTTGGGATTAGTTGAGTAATGGGCAGTTAATGGAAATAATGGGAGTGTGTAACTTTGGGAGTCAGGGGCGCCTTCACTTTTACTGTCCATTACTCTAACTCACGCCAACCACCCAGGCTTCACATACCATTTGATAAACTGATTTTAAAATTTTTTTAAAAATTTTTTTTTTAAAAATATCTCAGTTTTAGATCCAATAAAAATGTATTTTTTAAAAAATTTTAGAACTGTTTTCATTCAAAAATTAAAACAATATGAAAATGATAGTATTTTTAATGTCTTTTTTTTTTTTCAAAAATAAGAAAAACAAGATGTTCTTATTTTTTTTTTCTTTTGAAAACCCGAAAAACAAAACCATAATCGAAACTTGAACCAAACATTTGTATGTGATCATCTGTTCTACCTACATTACATAAATACTCAAATTACATTGGACACATTGACCAAATTTAAATGAGCAGTATCTCGTGGGCAGCTTATGTAAACAAATTATAGCTTCATTGTTTTTAGAAAAGGAGTAGAAAGCATAGTTGGCGGAAAACTTAATTGAAAGTAGCAAACGTGTTTTCAGAGAAATGAGCTCTCGGTATGGATACCAAACTCATTTGAATTTTTTGGAGAAATATTTCAAAAACACAGGAGAAACGATTATGATATGTTTCGAATATTTTGACCGAACTATTGATAAACTAAGAACCATCGGTAAACTAAGGGGCGGACACTTAAAATACTAATTTTTTAAAAATATTTTTATATATTTTCTCCCCTTACGTTTCAATTAAGTATCTATGGTATTATTAATATAAATTTTCACTAAATTCTCCAAAGATTTTTATTAAGTTTTTCCAAAGGTTTCATTCAAGTTTTGTGAAAACTTCTTAATAATATTTATATTAAAATTTTTAATCATTTTCTACTTCTCATTTTTTTTCTATATTTTAGTTACGTTTTTCACTTCTGTTTCTCCTAATGTTTTTCACTTTTGTTTCCTATTTTAGTAACTATAATACAAACAACAAAGCGTAGAATCAACTTGGCTTATTGATTTGTTCGAGCTCAGTCAACAATTAAACAATTAATTAGAAGTTTCAGGATTTGTATTGCCTAGTTAAGTATTTCTTTAAATTGATGGATTGGTATCTAAGTCACACAATCTATTTAACTAGGTGAATCAACTGCATTTTAGTTCTTGAAACTGGCAAACTAAGAGTTAATCCCAATTATATCCGCGAACTCAAATTCTCAAATCTTCAAATTCTAATTTAGATCAATAGTTGATTACCACGTGTATTTGTTATTGAAATTTTGTTTTAAAACTTCTATAATTTAGTAAAGACATGATTATTTTATTTCTTTTATTTATTTTACATGTCATAAGTTTAGTTATTTTTGAAGAAATTGATGCATAAAAAATTAAAAATTATTTAAAAATGTGCATTTGCCTACACATTTGAATTTAAATATATCATTATTTATGTGTATTCGCGTTTTCAAGGTACTCTAACTCTTAAAATATTTTCACGAATGACGCTCTCGTAATCCGGCAAATCGGTGACTTAATTCAGTAACGGGCCTCTTAGGTTGTAGACTGTTAGTGACTCAAGTCATTTCGAAAGACATCTAAATTTTAGGGATGTCAATTGAGCCATGGCCCACTAGGCTTGGACCGGACTTTGTGAGTTCTTGCTAAATTTTGAGTTTGGCCGAGCTGGGCCAAAATTGGAAATGTTAAGCCCAAACCCAACCCACAGCCCTAAGGGTGGGCTCGGGCTTTAGGCTCAGGCCTTGTGTTTCGGCTTTTTGGCGGGCTTGGTCAATTTTTTTTGAAAATTTTTGTTCTTAGGTTTAATTTTAATTTTATAAAATAGTAATTAATAAGTAATAATCAATAACTAAATTAGAGAATTAGTCCACTTATAAAAATCATACAAAAAAAGATTAAACTTATTAAGTATTGATTAATGTAAATTTATATAAACTATTAATTATATAAGAAATACACTTTTAATCAATAATGGTTAAAATAAGTTAGAGATTGAGTCAAACTTCTAAAATTATACTAAAAATTATAATGATTAAACTTATAAAGTGTTGATTAATATAAATTTATATAAACTATAAAGTTTATAGAAATATATGTTTATTATAAATTTATAATTTGGGCGGACTTTTTGGCCGAGTCTCGGGCCGGGCTTGGGCTATTAAGGGTAAGACCCATAACTGCCTATAGGGGGTTGAGCTTGGGCTAGGTTAGGCCTAGGTCAGCCTCGGGCCAGGCTTGGACTGCCCACGGGCCTTAGGCCAAATTTACATTGCTACACCTAATTTACATCTATGATTTAAATGTTAAATTGAACGAATTAGACCCCATATTTGACAACTTCGCTCAAAATCCAAGCTTCCAATACGAAGTATTTGCAAAGTGTGAGTTTGAGTTCAACCCTTCAACTAGTTCAAGTTTAAAGCCTTGTCTGCAGAATCTCAAATCGGAGATGATACGAGCAAAATGGCCGTAAACCTCGTGAGAGAGAACTGGGGAGTGTGGAGTTTTTGCAACAGTTGATAAAATTGAGATGGTAGGTTATGTTACATGAATTCTTTTAAAATGTGTAGAGTATTCACATATTTATAGTTAGACCCCCAAACTTGGACAAGAGTATATGTATGGATATGTATCCAACATTTATTGTTAAGCATCAATTACCTTAAAAAAAGAGATTAGTAATTCAAGTTTATTATATAAATATTTATCAAAATTGCATATTATGCTTGAAATATTATTTAACATGTTGTATATACTGTTTTATTTTAGAAAATAAAAAAAATATTTTAAGAGCTGTAAATGTTATACAGTATCCCGTGTTATTAGACTGGAAATTTAAACGAATCAAACCCTTGCCTACACACTCACACCGACAGCTGTTCCCAATCGAAGATCACATAGAGTACTTCACGTGAAGTATAAGTAAAATGTTGAATATGGCATAACAATTGGCGAAGTTTGGCTCATGATTTTGACTGGAGGTTACACATAGTTGGTCAATTTTTAATGCATTTCTTGTTAAGAAAAACTTGAAACTTGTGGCAGTTGGAGATTGGGATAGACCTGCCTAAACTTGCAGTTGTGCAATTCAAATCATCACTAATTCAAGAAGCAATTATTCGTCAATGGCAAATCAATTAAAAAGATTGCATATAGTGCACAAGACTCTTAGACTATATTTGTTACGAGTGAATAGAATGAAATGAGAATAAAAATAGAATGAAATCAAAATAAGAATGGAATGGAATGGAATGACCATTTCATTCCGTTATTTGGTTGCAAGTATGGAATGGAATAATCATTTTCATTTCCATTCACATTCCCATTCTCATTCTCATGTTTGATATACTTATCAAGAAATTGGAATGAAATGAAAATTTTAAGTCAAATTAATAAAATAATTTTTTTTGTACAAGCTGTCATAATACCTACCAAATCAAGACCTTTTCAAACATCTCAAAATTTTATATTATTTTATAATATACAAATTCAACAACAAAAAAGCAAAACAAAATATCATAATCCTATTCACAGCAAATATATATGGTAGTCTTTAACAAAACTACACATATACTAATCTAGTTAATTTCTTTACAATCTCATGATATCCTTACGTATTAACAAAAACAACCATGAATATCAAATATAAGTATCCAAAAGTATTCGTAACTCTCATTAAACAACAAAAGCAATATTAAAAAACCAAGTAGGCAACATCTACTTCTAAGTATTCTCAAGAGGGATACATCACAAGTAAACCAAACCTACCAACTCAAATGACATTCAAGAAATGATTGCTTTAACCCATGCTTTGTTTTCTTCATCATCAATGGTGAAAAATATTTGAGTGAAGTCACGATCACAACCAATTTTGACTGTTGCTTTGTGTTGCTCAACCACACTTAGGTCATACAGTTTCATCAACTCTTTGCTAAGTTGAAGCTTTAATTCATTAACCGCTACATCCTCAATTGCATGACTAAGTTGACTAGCGGTTAATTCCATAGTTGAGCTAAGAATGGTTGTTGACTTTTTCACCACCTCACAAATCATGCTCTCAACACTTTCACTTCTTTACTTTTTTCTTCTTCTTTGAACTCACTTCACTTGTATTTCCAACAGTTGCTGATTGTATAAATGACATAAAAACATTATTACCATCTAAATCATCTCCCACGCCATAAAACTCATTGCCATTTTCAATCTTAGCATTTAACTCTTCAATAACATCCGCAGGTGTTTTAGCATCCTTGCCCGTTGCTCAGTCTTTCCCAAATATTATGCAAAACTCTCTATAAAAAAGAAATTGATTGTTCTTGAATTGTCCAGCTCCCTTGTGACTTTACAAAATAAGAAAGTTACTTGATCATTCATTTATTAAAAGTACATAAAGTACTATATAATGCAAATATCTTCAAGTATGTATCCTTGGTTTCACTCTCCTCGCTTACCGTGACAGAAGTGGTTGTAGTTTAAGTGGGTGCATCCTCATTATCATGTTCTCCCATGAGACTTGTACCAATCTAGTAATAGAAACGAGCAAAGTTTAGAAAACTATGTAAATTGGAGTTGCAAGACAAGGACGGAATTAATGGCTATGGTAACTAAAATTGACCGGAAATCTTTTGGCGGTTGTGGATTTGTTTTGCTAACAACTAGGCGATTAATTGAAAATGAAATTAAAAACACCAACTTGACTCTGGCTAGAGCAATTTGACAAACATGAGAATTCTACTACAATAACAACAATTTTAACTAAATTAATTTTGATCTAACGGAAATTCAAATGAAAACAAGTAGGGATTTAAATTGATTAAAATGGTGGTTTGGGTGCAAATGCTTCAATCTACCAATTCTAGCACAGAATTTGAAAGGGAGAGTTTCGGTTAACTCAAATCAAGAATCGTCCAAAGAACCTTTGATTCGGAGAATTTGGCTTTAAAATTTTAGGGATCTCTAATTAATTTGGAATTGAATTTTATCATCTTTAATGGGTTCTTAGAAATAAATCACATGTTCCTAACTATGATTATAGATCTAAGATTTCCACAACAATCAATTCCAAAATAATTAGAGGACAAATACAAAATAGATATTCAATGAGATTTAGTAATTCCCTTTCATTTTCTATGCTTTCCTTAGTAGATATTCATATTTGTCTCCAAACAATGAAGTTAGCTTGTTGATTCCATGGTTGAAAGCTTGCCAAAGTGTAAATACAACATCTAAACTATAAATAAAAAGGATATATATTGAACTTGAGAGAATGTGAAGGATTACAACAAAACAATACTAGAAATCTAACCAAACCCTAACCAAAATCCTAATTACAACAATATAAAGTAAATTTACCCAAAATACAACTTTCTCCCCTTTTCTCTTTCTGTTTTCGGCTGCCCAAACCCTAAAAACAACATAACCTCCTTTTTCCTTCGAATGCTGGGTTATAGGGCAAATTTGCGCTCTTCATCCGTAGTGCGTCAGATGGTCGTTTGATAAGCGTCCGGACGAACTGTTCGGATGGTGAAATAACCCTTTCAACGGTTACTTCACCATTCAGACAGTCTTCAGATGCAAAATTACGGCTCTAGATTTGCTTCGAACGGAAAAACACGACCACCGTTTTCCAAAACCATGGACGAAAGGGCGACTGCTCTTATTTTCATTCATACCTATCTATTCTTGTTGTTATAATAATTGTATTGTCACTGTTATAATGACTATCTAACTATTCATGCATGCATGTTTACCTTGCTATTGTATTCTCTCTCCTTATACTCTTTGTATATCCATGTTCATGCATTCAATCTCCCATGTCAAAACGAGAGTTCCATAGTAACTCAAGTCATTGCATTCTCATGCATATGGTCAATCCAAAGAGAGTGACACCTAGTTCAGTCTCCCTTGCATTAAACCTATCCAAACCTTAAGGGTTTCCACGTAACCCTAAGGACTCATGACATGCACCTTGATTCATTCCATAAGAGGGGCCCCAATCCCTCTATGCTCGTGGAGATAGGATTGCCAAGAAGACAACGGGCAATAGATCAATAAGGTCTCTCAGTGACCCCCTCGACATCAAATCTAACGAAAGCGAATCTGAAGACTTAAGAGTAGTTTAGGTTTTCCTTTGTAAAACTAGATAGGTGCAACCCCAAAGGAAAATGTTCCCCCTCCCTTTATTAAAATGTATTCCAACTCTTTTGTATATTAAACCCGAAGTTAAATACTTTCTGCGATTGCATAAAGACTTATCAAAATAAAACACTGACTCTTTTCTTTTGTTGGTTTCAGGTATCTCTCCTCGTTCCCCCCGTCTTACGGGCCAAAAGCTAAGAAATACCCTTGGAATCACTTACTCTCGATACCTTAACTCTACTAATAGAGAAGGCGAGAGGAGTCAGACATAGGATGACTAAAATGGAAGGCATACTCTCTTCACTCTTATCCCATGCAACCCATGAGCAAGTAGAGTCCTCGTTAGCCCAAACCCATGATGGATGAAAAAGGATGAAGAAGGAAGACCAAGACTATGCCCCGACCATAGCTCACCAACAATCTCCACAAGTCGTGTGCCACATTCTGGCATCTCTCAAACCAACCTTTAACCACACCCCTGAATCCTATAACCTATCCTATGAGTACCAGTCCCATCCGCTGGGACTTGACATCGAAAATTGCCCCACTTTGAAACATAAAACCCGAAGCTCCTCCAATTTCCAAACCACTGACCCAATAGTTGTTGCACCAAAACTTAATCCCTGCCCTTCTAAGTCATCTAGGACACCTAAGCGAATGAGACCAAAAGATCGAGTTTTCACTAAACTTGCCTATACACAAACCACAGCCTACTTCGGTCTCTTAGCCGCAAGATATCTAAAACCTATTCCCCCTCAACCTCGACCTAATCTTCTGCCACCTCATTTTAACCCAAAGGTGTATTTCGAGTACCATTTGGGTGGCCAAGGACATGACACCGAAGAATGCTGGACCCTCAAACATAAGATTCAAGACCTGATAGACAACGAGATCATTACGACCAACGAATTCTTCCTCGAATGTCACTGCAAGCCCTTCATCAGATCCTACTGTCAATGTCATTACAAAGTTTGGTAACAACAAGGTTTGTTTTGCTGCATGCCAAGAGATATATTACAAGGGCGGGGAGGAAATAGAATGCGAAGATATGGAGCAGTATCATGCCTGGTTACGGTCTAATCCCGATAAATGTCGATCCCCGAAGACGAACTCGTATATGAATCTGTGAAGAAAATTGATCAGGAGCTGTCCAAACTCAATGATAAGAATCCCCCATTATGTATACTTGAGGAACACTGAGCCACGACTGGAAGCTAGAGCGAAAACCCCGGGCTCGATCTATCAAGCTGGAAGAAGACGAGCTACCCAACTGGTTTGTTAGAGAAACTACAGAGCAAACAAATGAAGGCAAGACGGTTAAGAAAGCCGACAATTACATCATCGCCGCTAACTCACTTGGAACTCCCGGAGAAACATCTACTTGTCCTGCCTTGGCTGAAGATCTCAACCATGGATGGAATGCTAATATGAGCATCGTCCTAAAGCCCTATTGAAGAATGCAGGAACCCCATCAAAAGCATACAAGAGAGGGGTGTTCTCACTCACTTTCTTTCTATCCCTTTTATTTCCTGTCTTTAAATTGATGTTTACATTTTATTTTTTGCATAAAAATTCTATGCTTTCCATAAAAAATGATAATAATAAACAGATGATAGTCTTTTATTCCATCGCTGTTGTCTCATCTTCTCTTGGGAATGGTAACTACTTTCTACGCAAGGGGCATGGTTTATCTTAGGGGTCAGTTTGACTTGAAGGGATGATAGCATGAGTTAACCACTCCCTCAATGATCAGTTTTCCAAAAAAAGAGAGTTCTTGGATAAGTGAGGATATTACCCAAAGGCAACACTTGTAAGACACCGAAGCTAAGTGATGTGTGGTCAGTTTATCAAAATGAAGAAGAGCCATCTTTCACTTGTCCACATATGAATAATAAATAAATAAATAAATAATGCTTATATTCCCTTTCTTTAACCCCTAGTACCTTGCAGAAAGCGAAAATTTTTCTTGTCAACCTCGATCCAAGACTGTCCTCCCCACATTAAGGCAGACAATATTTGAGAACTCTAGGAATGGTATCCACCCCCATGGTACTAAGGCAGCATTGAAGGCTCTATAGATCAAGCAATCTAGTTCAAAGTGAAGAGAGGCCCTCATTTCATTTCTCATACAGTCAAAAGCAACCCCTTGCCAAACCCATTGAGCCATTTATCCTTTTCGAGAAAACCCCAACCTAGGGATCACCGCCCACATTGGGTTAGATTGCTAAGGAAAAAGGGATGGTAGAATTACTCGTTCCATAGAAAGGAAAAAGATAAAAAGGACAAAGTGAAGGAAAAAAGTTGCCAAGGGGCAAAAGGCCAAAAATAAAAAATAAAAAAAAACAAAAATCTAAGGAAAGGCCTGAAGAAAACCATGATTGAGTCATCTTCAAAAGTATAATAAGAAGATCGAAAGAGAAGAGAGTCATGTTTATCTCAAAAAGCATATAGAAATGGTGAAAGTAAATAGTCATTTTCACCCTGAGAGGTATATCGTAAGAGCAAAGAGGGAAATTAAAGGTGATCCTAGGTTACAAGAAAACCCAGTAGAAACAATAGGTTCGAGCCTTTACCCTTTCTTGCAAAACCCCAAAACCATGGCCTACATTACAACCCTACTAAAGTCCACTCTGATTGAAAATGGATTGCTTGATCTAAATGAGCTAGATGCGCTGCCGAAGCTAAAGAAGGATGCTATCCCTACTGAGAAAGAAAGTCAAGGATGGTACAGATCTAAATCCTGCTGACAACGACATCAAATTTGAGCCTATATATTCCGTTGTTTCTAAAACCCCATAACCTAGCCTACATTACGGTTCTAAAGCAAAGTCACTAGTACCACACATTAATTCAAAAGGTAGGCTCTAATCTAGAGGTCGAATTATGAGAGCCGTAGTCAAATAATTTTTTAATTTATCAAAAGCTAGTTGACAAGACAGAGTCCACTCGAATGGAGCGTCTTTTGTCAAGAGGACACATAAAGGCCTAGAAATGACACTAAATGATTGAATGAAGTGCCGGTAAAAACCGGCATGCCCAAGAAATGACCTCACATCTCTCACGTTGATAAGTTGATTTTATACTGATCAATTTAATATATTTAGCATCTCATATGTTAGTTCTTTATGATCTTTTATTAGATTTTTACTTGTTTTTATTCATATTTTGTAGATTAGAAAGATCAAGGTGATTATGCAAATTCATGAAATTTAGCTAGAAGAATCG
Organism: Euryodendron excelsum; assembly: GCA_033060915.1. Classification (NCBI taxonomy): domain Eukaryota; kingdom Viridiplantae; phylum Streptophyta; class Magnoliopsida; order Ericales; family Pentaphylacaceae; genus Euryodendron; species Euryodendron excelsum. The sequence continues at coordinate 17,776,376 of CM065386.1, forward strand.
ATCAAAACATGGTGGAGGAGTGCTTGAACTCATTATATGTTTTTAATTCGATAGGAGACACCAAAGAAGATAATTTAAAGAGAGCTAAGACCTTTACTTGGTGTTAATTTGAGCTTAAAAGCTAAATTGAAGAAATTGTGAAGTTATGATAGCAGGAGATGACTCCTATTCTAAAGGGGTCGACCCTTGGTGAAAGTGAGCTAAAAAATATCACCTTTATTCAAAAGAGTCGACCCATGGTTCAGAGGAGTTGACTCCTTGACTGCCAGAATGAAAGTGAACTCTCTGTTAAGAAGAGTAGACACTTTTAAACTCAGGGGTCGACTCCTGCTGCACAATAACAAATCTGGAGAAAAATCAAGAGATGAAGATTTGACACGGTTACAGTATCTTGGCCATAAATTACAACTCAGATATTGGATTAAGGTGATTCTTATGGTATTAGAAAGAAGACTTAAAGCTCTACAATATTTATTTCATGAGAAATTTCATGAATCGAACTCAATCATGGTCAAAAGTGGGCCACAAATTGACAAAAATATGAAATCCGCGAATTTAGCAATATTTCTTTCCTACTTGTCATAGGTTTCCTTTTTCTTTAAGACTCTTGGACTCTTAGAATATAAATAAGAGAGAAAAAGGATAGAAGGAGAGCCGACATGAAGAGATCGAAGGAGGGAGATCGATAGAGAATAGTGAACATCGAAAGGAGAAGGGAGCCAAGTTCCTAAGTTTTTTCTTTCTTCCGAATCCTTTTTAATTTCTTGATGTCAAACTCTTTGATTATGTTTTTATTCGGTTTTATTATGAACTAATTTCTATTTTCTAAGGCTACGATATAGCCTAACTATGACTATGTGAATCTTTTGATTAATTGGATTAAACTAGTAGTTGTTTCATATTGTTGAGTATTTCACTCTGGACTTAATGCTTGTGAATAATTGATCACCATTTACATGATATGGGATTCAATTTGAGACTGAGAAGTGATAATTGTTTCAGTCTATGTTTGAGATACCATAAGTAATCCGTAGGATAGAGATATCTATGGACTTGTGTAATCTTTGTGAGGGTTCTTTGCCCTTAATGAAATCTGATAAGTTTAGAATTTTCACAGAGATGTGGAAAGTTTGCTTGTTGGATTATTTCGTTAATGCTTGAGAAAGATTAGTGAATAAATTAGAGAAACTCGATTATCAATAATAGGGAATAGTTATATTTAATCCAATTAGGAAGTTCGCATAGGATTAGTTATAGTGCATCAGAAATCCTAGAAACTTGTTTTATAGATCTCAACTTGCTTATTTAATTTCGTTATTTTAACTTTTCTAGTTCAAAATTCATTCTTATTCGAATTATAAAATAGATCATAATTTAATCAATTTTGGTACTTACTAGTAATTTTTTAATTCTCGTGGGATGATACTCTTACTCATTTACTTTATAACTTGTTACAATTCGTGCACTTGTGATTTCAACCAACACACGTTCCTAGGGGCAGGTAGCTTTTAAGTAAGCTCAACCTTGGCGGGATCTACCTCAATGCCCCTCTCAGAAATGATGTGACCTAGAACTATATCATGTGTCACTATAAAGTGACACTTCTCCCAATTCAACACTAGGTTGCTCTCCTCACATCTCTTTAGTACAGACTTTAGATTTTCAAGACATTGAGCAATGGTATCCCCATACACCAAAAAATAATCCATAAAGACCTCCAAAATTCACTCCACCATATCACTAAAAATGCTAATCATGCATTTCTGAAAAGTGGCGGGAGCATTGCATAACCCAAAGGGCATTTGTTTATAAGCAAATGTGCCAAAGGGGTTTATGAATGTGGTTTTATATTGGTCTTCCATGGTTATTTTCAATTGGTTATATCCAGAATAACCATCAAAGAAACAATAATAAGCCCGTCTCGCTACCCGCTCTAAGACTTGGTCAAGGAAGGGAAGGGAAAAATGATCTTTGGTAGTTATGGCATTTAGGTAACGGTAGTCAATACACATACGCCACCCGGTTTGGATTCGAGTAGGTATTAATTCATTATTATAATTTTTAACTACTATTACCCGGACTTTTTGGGGACAACTTGGGTGGGTTTCACCCATTTAGAGTCGACAATTGGGTATATAATACCCGCATCAAGGAGCTTTTGTACCTCGCCCCTCACAACTTCTTTCATTGTTGGGTTCAATTACCGTTGCATTTGGTGCACTGGTTTAGCCCCTTCCTCAAAATATATACGATGAGTGTATACAAGAGGGCTAATGCCGTGTAAATCGGTGATTGTCCAACCTGTGGCTTTCTAGTGCTTCTTGAGCACCCCCAACAAGCTCTTTTCTTGAGTCTCCATTAGTGATGAAGATATCACTACGGGATAAGATTCACCCTTACCCAAAAATACATATTTAAGGGTAGAAGGCAAAGGCTTCATATCGGGCATAGGAGCCTCAAGTTCTGATGGTCGGCGCTTGATAGGGTTAGGAGTCAAAGGCTCAAAAGTGGTGGTCCGTTGACCCACCGCCATTATAGGACAAACCTCTAGACCGCTACTCTCACTAATAACATCCCCTTCTTCCTCACCTTCCAAGCAATCTGGACCCTCACTAAATATTAACATTCTAGCCAAAGGGTCTTTTACACTTTTCCTCTCAAAGTGATCTTGCACTATAGAGTCAATAAGGGTCACTTCCTGGACATCCTCTAAATCCCCCGGTTGTTTCCCCGCATTAAACATGTTAAGTTCAACGAACATGTTTCCAAAAGACAATTTCAAGATACCTCCTTGCACATGGATGATGGCATCACATGTGGCTAGAAAGGGTCGACCCAAAATGATAGGAATATGGTTTCGGGCATGGGGATCTATAACCGGTTGGGTATCTAAAACTATAAAATCGGCCGGGTTATAAAACTTATCAACTTTCACGGAGATATCCTCCACTATTCCCCTAGGGGCTTTGATAGATCGGTCCGCTAACTAGAGTGTGATCCTAGTATGTTTCAACTCACCTAGTTCCGATTGCTCGTACATTGAGTACAACAATAAATTCACACTCGACCCCAAGTCTAAAATGCAACTCTCTATCCTATGGTCTCCTATGACGTATGTCACGTTAGGACAATCGGGATCTTTGTACTTTGGTGGGGTATTGACTTAGACTACAAAATGGACATCCTTAGCGAGAAAGGCATTCTCTCTCACATTCAACATTCTCTTAACAGTGCATAAATCCTTAAAGAATTTAGCATAAGAGGGTACTTGTTTAATGGCTTCTAAGAGAGGTTGATTTATTTTGACTTGCTTGAAAGTCTCATAAATCTCAGAACTTAATTGATTCTTGGGTTTAACTAACTGGTGAGGAAATGAGGCATGAGCCAAGATCTCACGTTCCTTTCTCAAAGCTTCCTCACCATTGGGCATGGACCCATTCTTCTCTTTCTTCTCACATATCTCTTCCTCTTTTTTTTTTCTTTCTCATTTTTTTCTTTCTCACACCCCTCCTCCTTCTCACTTGGCACTCTCTCATCTTCTTTCTCTTTACTAGGCTCTTCCTCACTAACGCCCAAACCCTCATCTACCTTAGAAACCTTTTCCCTACCCTTAGGAACACTAGGAAAAGTCTTGTCAATAGCCCTACCACTCCTTAAAGTGGTGATGGCCGAAATGTTCTCGTGGCTAGATGATGTTTGGTTCAAGGTTTCAGTGGAATGCATTTGCCTAGATAGATTGGGTTGAGGTTGTGCGAGTAACTTACCCTTCTCAGTAAGGGTCAAAGCTTATGTGAGAAGAGTCAATTGATTCTTGATGTCATCCAAAGTTTTATCAACCCATGAATTTACCCTCCCTTGGGTTTGAATAAATTGTTGGAGGGTATCCTCCAACGGCCTTCGATGTGGGGGATGATATGAGTTGGGTTGAGCTTGAGGTGGAGGTTGGAATGGTTTTGGTTAGGTTAGAAATGATGTGACCGGTGGAGGTTAGTAGTGTTGTGGTTGTGATGGTGGAGGAGGTGCTTGATAAGATTGAGGGTTGTGATACCCTCCTTGATAAGCTTGGGGATTTGAATTCCCCTTATTGCGCCATCCAAAGTTAGGATGATCCCTTTATCCCGGGTTGTAGTTATTGGAGTAGGGGTTTCCCCCACCTCGGTTGTAATGGCTAATGGCATTGGCTTGGCCATGCAAGGCTTCCTTAATCGTCGGGATAACTGAGCACGACATGGTGTCATACTCTTTGGTCTCATAAACCGCATAACATATTCCCTTAAGCTCTTCACTCCCCACCGAACTTACGTTCTTAAACTCTAAAGCCTCTATTTTTCTCACCATGGTGGCAAATCTAGCATTCGTATCATCAACCTCTTTCAATTGATATTTTGCCCCTTGTGTATTGGGTCTACCTTCGGGATTTTGGGTCCCGGTGGTCACCCAATCGCGAACCAAATTAGTTAGGTAATCAAAGTATGAATAAGCTTCATGAGATTGTTTATCCATAAAGTTCCCGTGCACATAGTCTCAACGAATTGTTTGAGTTAGGACCTTAGAGAAGAGTAAAAGATGTTGACGATATGCCATTCGGCAAAGCCATAATGTGGGCAAGAGACTAGGAGCTCTTTAAACCGCTCCCAATACTGAAAAAATGATTTTCCTAACATGGGAGAAAATTATGAGATTTGGCGTCTAAGTGCCTCCATTCTATTTTTCGGGAAATTTTTTTTTCAAAAGCTCCCCCTGAAGAGTTTGCCAAGAGTGGATAGAGAGTGGTCTCAAAGAATTAAACTACATCTTTGCGTTATCTTTTAAATAAAATGGGAAGAGTTTAAGAAAAAAAATTTCTCTTGGACAAGAATTTTCCATCACTAAAGAGCATGCATCCTCGAATTCCTTAATAAAGGCATAAGGCCTCTCAAAATCTACCCCATGGAATTGAGGAAGCAATTGTGTCATGCCCGGCCTTATGTTCAAGCTGGCATAGTGGGGTAGAATAACAAGGCATGAACTCGGTGCTTGCCGCGATGGGTTCAAGAAATCTCTCATCTAGAATTGGAGAGCCCCCATGTTCCCATGGTTGCTCGTATTTTCTATGTTTTCACCCCCTAAACCATGTGCCAGATTTAAAGGAGGTTGGGGTGGCAATCCACCCATTGGTGGATTTAGCAATATATTTGGATTTGTGGATTAAGGTTGGGTGGAATAACATTAGGTAGCCTACCTTCATTGTTTATTTCTTCCATAGGAATAGTGCCTAGGTTTACTACTAATGAAATTCTAGGAGAAAGTGTGTTAATCGGTGATGGTGTGTCGACTCATAAAAGGCATCTACTGTCTATTCATGCCCAATGGGACATGCAAATGCAATGCGCAAATAGTATGCCTCAATTCTAGTCAACACATCATAAACAAGCAATATATATGCCGAAAGATGACTTTTTCTCTCTTTACAGAACAACGATTTTTCAACTCCAACCTCCCACTCCACGTGCTCAAATACCACCAATTAGCAAATAAAGCGCATACTATCTTAACTCCTCTAATGCTCCTAGTAATATGCAATGCTACTAATTAATCAAATAAAAGAAACTATTGAAAACAAAAAAATAAAAATCCTAACATGGTATTCACATTGAGTTTGAAGAAATTACCTAGGCCCGAAGCCATAGATGCTTCCCTCGTAGGTGATTACACCCTAAAAGTGTAATCATAGGCTCTTAATTCATACCTTGTTAGATTTATATTAGTGTTAATTTTTATTTTATTTTAGTTAGATATTTGTTTGATTGTGTTTTTTGTATGCTTTGTAGGTTATAGGAGCTAATAAAGGCAAATAGATGCAAAGAATGACCAAAGCGGGTTCAAAACGAGCAAACCGGTGAAGAGAAGTCCAGCCCGTCTCGGTATTATAGTCATAACTTTTTGCTCCGATATCCGATTGAGATTAGTTTTGCGCATTGGAAAGAAGACTTCAAGAGCTATAACTTATTGTCTAATGTACATCGGCTAAATCGGCCTCTAATGTGGTCAAAATCTAGCTGAAAGGTTGCTAGGCCGAACAGTGAATAGTGCCTGTCCGAATGTTGCGTTCAAACGGTTACTGTTCACCATTCGGATGGTTATTGTTCACCCGTTCGAATGGTGAACAGTATCCATTCGAATGGTGAATAGTGGGCCTAGACGGTTACTGTTCACCGTCCGGACGCACTTCAGACGGCCGTCAGATGCACCGTCCTGACGGTATTCGGACAGTTAGTGTTCATCCAGAATGTATTTTTTTGCACCTGAAGCTACGTTTTTAGGGTTTTGTGTGTGGAGAGGGTGAGTTTTAGAAAGGGGGCGGTGGGAGAGCTCTTCTAAGGTTGATTTTTTTTCATTTTTTTTTTCATTTTTAGCTTAGATTTAGCTTTGTAATGGTAATATAGGAGTAGAACTTGTAATTTCCTTTCATTGTATTGTATTTTCTTTCACTTTCTTGTATTTTCCTTGTATCCAAACACTCTTAATCTTCAAGTAAATTTTAGTTTAAATCTTTAAATGTTTTATTTTTATTTTTACATGCTTTTATGATGTATTTAAGTAGCTAGAATTGAAATTGAGTTTAAATGTGAAAATCACCCAAATAATCCAAGGAATTCAATGGAGGTATCTCATGAATTAATTACTATATTTTCCTAGAATTCGAATTTCTAGTAATTAGATGTGAAATTTTAGAAAACCTAGATTATTAACTAAGTTTAGGAATTTTAATCACTAAAATCGATGGTATTAATTTAGGATTCTTGACTAGAAAAATACTCCACAATTACTAGAAAAATCATTCCCAACAATTGATTGAAGATGCCTTAGAAAATCTAGTTTATTGACTATGTTTGACTAATCAATGCACAAACCACAAATTTAGTATTGACTAAGTTGAATCAATAGTATTAACTTTTGATTCCCCATTGAACATGTATCTAATTTCAATTGCTTGAAAATTATTGATTTTCTAAGTTAAATCCTCCGGATCAAACACACTTAAATGTTATGTTTGATTTAAGTTATAAACCCCATTAGAAGCTTTGGATGAAATTGAGTGATTGGATCATTTGAGCCTAATTTCCTTTAATTGTTTTAATTCTATTTTCATTTTGCTTTACTTTAATTGTCTAGTGTTAATTGTTTTTATTTTCATTGCAATATGTTAGTAATTTAAAACCCCAATCAAAAACCAAAAGATTTTTGGTCTATTTTATTTTTTCATTTTATTTTAGATCCAATTCACCACATAATTGCAATTCGACCCTAGTTAGGTTAGTGTGAGGTGAGTGCTAGAGCCTATATTGGGCTAGGTCACTTAGGAGAGAACGATACCAGATTATTACTAGTTTATACTTCATCGCGACCCCCATACTCTTGCGGGGTACTAACTCTATTTGTAGGAATACCCCATTTGGGGGCGAGTCAGTAGGTGGGTGATCAATTCCCACCTTGTTTTTATAATTTTTAATTTTTGCGTTTTCGCAATTTGCTCATTCCTTCAAGTCCCCAACAACGACGCCAAAACTTGGTTTCACTCTCCTTGCTCACCGTAACGGAAGTGGTTGTAGTTTAAGTGGAGACATCCCCACTATTGTGTTCTTTCATGGGACTTGTACCAATCTAGCAATAGAAACGAGCAAAGTTTAGAAAATTATGCAAATTGGAGTCGCAAGACAAGGACGAAATTGATGGCTATGGTAACTAAAATTGACCGAAAATCTTTTGGCGTTTGTGAATTTTTTTTGCTTACAACTAGGCGATTAATTGAAAATGAAATTAAAAACACCAACTTGACTCTAGATAGAGCAATCTGACAAACATGAGAATTCTACTACAATAACAACAATTATAACTAAATTAATTTTGATCTAATGAAAATTTAAATGAAAACAAGTAGGGATTTAAATTGATTAAAAAGGTGGTTTGGGTGCAAATGCTTCAATCTACCAATTCTAGCACAGAATTTAAAAGGGGGAGTTTGGGTCAACTCAAATTAAGAATCGTCCAAATGACCCTTGATTCGGAGAAATTAGTTTCGAAAATTTAGGGATCTCTAATTAATTTGGAATTGGATTTTATCATCTTTAATGGGTTCTTAGAAATAAATCACATGTTACTAACTATGATTATAGATCTAAGATTTTTACAACAATCAATTCCAAAATAATTAGAGAATAAATACAAAATAGATATTCAATGAGATTTAGTAATTCCCTTTCATTTCCTATACTTTCCTTGGTAGATCTTCATATTTGTCCCCAAACAATGAAGTTAGCTTGTTGATTCCATGGTTGAAAGCTTATTAAAGTGTAAATACAACATATAAACTATAAATCAAAAGAATATATATTGAACTTGAGACAATGTGAAGGATTACAACAAAATAATACTAGAAATCTAACCAAACCCTTACCAAAATCCTAATTACAACAATATAAAGTAAATCTACCTAAAATACAACTTTCCCCCTTTTTCTCTCTTTATTCTCGGCTGCCCAAACCCTAAAAACAACATAACCACCTTTTTCCTTTGAATGCTGGGTTGTAGGGCACATTTGTGCTCCCCGTCCGAAGTGCATCCGACGGTCGTCCGATAAGCGTATGGACGAACCGTTCGGATGGTGAAATAATCGTTCGAACAGTCTTCAGATGCAAATCACGACTCTGGATTTGTTTTGAAAAACACGACTTTGCAATGGCTTCAAATGAAAAAACTCGATTCTGGAACTCCCAATTCGTCGTAGCGTTTGAACGCTTTTTTGTTCGTCCGAACGAACCGTATGAATGCCAAGTCACCGTCTGAACGCACCACCCGAACGGCTGACACCATCCAAACTTACCGTCCGGACGGACTTCTTCATTTTAAGCCCATTTTTGTCATTTTATCACCAAAAACTTGCAATACACATAGGAGACTAAGATTACACTTTTAGAGTGGAATCAATCTTACACTAACTTTTCAGCAACTACACATTTTTGGTATCATCAAAGCCAAATCTACTAGTGTTGGGTCTAGATAACGTGTCATAAATATTACCAAAATGTGATTTCAATGTCTTCATTCTTGATTTAATATATGGATCAACCTTTAACCTGGAATTTGGCAAAGTAACCGCAAGTAATTTTTTCACCACAATAAAATGCCGAGGTTTAAATCCACTCTTAGCATTATATTTTCTGGTATTCTTTAAATTAAGAAGAGCCTCAATAAGCTTGCCATCTTCATCTTCTGTCCACATCCTTTTATTTACACCTTGACATCTACTCTTTTATTTTCTTAAATCTATTCCTAATAAAAGTATATGAAATATGTGTTAAGAAATGCATGAATTACAACTTGAAGAAAATAATCTGACACACATTCAAATTCTATAATAAGCATTAAGCTATCACTCCATTATGAAGAAAATAGCAAGATAATGGTGGTTATGGGATAAGGTGTTTTTTGAATACTTAAGAGAAATTCGAAGCACCCAAAGAAGACAACATGGTCACAGATGAGGAAAATGAAACTAATGATGGGCCAAGAGATATTGAGCCTGAACAAAAGAAAAATAAGTTTGCAGACATGGAATAGGTATTAATATCATTTTACATGATAATTGTAACCACTAGTCATTCTTCCTAAGCAACTTTCAGAAATAGTTGGAAGCTTTATATTGCTGAGGAACTTCTTTTCTATTGCACCCAGAACGGTAGTGCAATACCATCCCCACCACCCAATATTCAAATTTGCAGGCTTATTCAAGTATGCTTGATAAGGATTTGGGACCAAATAACCTGCTAATCAAATTAACTTGACCAGGCCTAAACATTTTTCAGTTGAAGTTTACTGTCAGCTATCTTCCACTATTTTTCCAATAAGTTTGTATAACAATTATATCTTTTTGTGCCATGCTAGGCTTTTATTCTTCTGAGAACTTGGCAATATAAACTATTGCTCATTTGCAACAAGAGGAATTGCAATTTGTAACTAATTAAAAGGAATAGTTGCTGTGCTTTTATGGACCAAAATGGAGCAATGAATAAAATCTTTAGCATTTAAAGAACAGACCCCAAGTTTCATTCTCAATCAAACATTCGCGTAATGAACCCAAAATTAGGGAAAAAAAAATACACGAAATAGTTAAAAATCTTATAGAATGATTCTGAACATCATTATTCTAAAAGTAGTTCACAAAATTCAAAGTAGTTCATTTAAAACAACATAACTTCATCTTCTTTGTCTACTTGCTCTCCACTCATTAAACATTTTAATAGCCAAATTGTCTCTCTAAGTACTCCATTTGTTGGATATTTCAATCGTTGTAATTGGATCATCATTTGCTTCGATCAAACATTGAGCTGTTACTTGTTCTAAAGCTCGCTCCACAGGATCAATTGACATCTCTCTTCTTATTAGATTATAAAGAAGGCAACATGCCATGATGATTCTATTTTGTGTCTTGCCTGAATAATATGCAAGACTTCTAAATATTGCCCACCATATCTTAAGCAGCCCAAAACATCTCTCTATCACATTTTTAGCTGATGAATGTTTCATGTCAAAAAATTCATGTTGGGTTCTAGGTTGATGCCCTTCTCTCCAATCATTCAGGTGATACTGTTGCCTTCTATATGGTGCAAGAAATCCTTCACCATTTATATATCCAGCATCCACTAGATAATAATAACCTACAATGACAATTTTTCTAAGATTTAGAGTGAGGTAAAATTGTAAATGTTTTAAATCATTTTCTTTGTTATGTGTAAATATAGCACTTACCATGAGGAACTTTTAGTCCATTTCTCCTACTTACATCATCTTGAAGCATTCTTCCATCAACAGCTGACCCTTCCCAACTCGGTAATACATAAATAAATTGCATGTCTTGTGAATATACGCTTAGCACATTTGTAGCAATTTCACATTTTCGGTCTCTGTATCTAGGTTTGTTTATCTTCCACAGGTACTCTCATCTTAATTTATGTCCCATTAAGAGCTTTAAGACAATTCTAATATTTTGAAAAAAAAAAGAAACTATTTTAATAATGTATCATTAATAAAAGTATATATACAACACACAAAATAAGTATGTACCTCAAACCATTTCAAACTCTCATTTGTTTAATTCACAAGAATAGGCTATGGATTTTTAAGTAGCTCGCCTTGAAGACGTATAATAGCATTCAAGACATTATCAAAATGTTTACTAATACTTTTAGTCGATCGATTAAATCGATATATTATTATTTGGTTCTTCACATGGTGAGCAAGAATATGCAAGAACAATGCACTTGTTCATCAATCATCATATTTTTTGTATTTTTTAACCCCCCTAAATTTTGGAGCATGAAGTACAATTTGGTAAATGTATTCCTATTCATCCTAAGTTGTCCAACACAAGCCTTATCATTAGTATGAACAAATTGGTAAATATTTTCTCTATTTGTGTAGAAATTTATAACATATCTTGAATTCAAAGAAAAATTCCTCACGTATAAATCAACTAATGAGTAGACTAGCTGAAACCACCAATTCACTGCATATTCTATATCCAACCAGAATAACATAACTGAGCCAAATTCCTTTGTCTAAATGAATTTCTTGTTTTCAAACTTAAACGAGCCATAACTAAAGTGAAAAATAGAGCCTAGTTATAGAGCCATTAGAGAAAGAATGTTATTGAACTTTCAAAGATAGCAAAAAAAGAAAAACTATAATCATCAATTACCTTAAGCTATATGTTATTCAATGCAAAAAAGAGAAGCAATGAAGCATAGTTTATAAAATTTAAGGGCCAAAGAGGGAATATCAATCAGCTTACTAATAACATGCCATGCCCTTAATATCAATCAGCCTACTAATAATCTTTAAGAAATGCTATCACTTGATACATATAAAAATAGTATATTTAAGTAATACTATTATAACCAAGAGCTCATTATCTATCTGTAAAATATGCCTCAACCATAAAATGGCCAATCCAATCAAGCATAAACTCTTACAATCAATTCAAGAAATGTCTAGTATATCATGTGACTCCACACAACCCCTAGAGAGTTGCAATGACAAAGATTGTTATCATCATCATATTATCCAAGTAAATACTACATCAACTATAAGAATTAAAATAATGACTTATAAATAATCTGAAGTCAAGTACTTAAACATCAGAACCGCTTCCACAAAAGCATCCAAGCAGCCAATTGAAAGATTAGTCCACCAGTGAAGTATATTCAATTTCTTATTATATGAGATAGCTACAATAAAAATGAAATTACGGTTTAATTTTTAATTACTGTGAACCAGTTTCATATGAGGGTGAAAAACCCTTCATTTTTACAGATAAAAGTTCAGCGAAGAGCACCATGAAAGCACACCTCACTACATGTGAAGCATACCCAAAAAATAGAGAGCTTAAAAATGAGTGCTTCAATTTCACCAACACTAGCATCACTCTCCAAAAACCGGTAAGGGCATTCTTTCGAAGGCATCACTCACACATGACCCACATCGAGAATCCCCCAATATTATCATCAATGATCCCCAAATATTTTCATCATTCTATATTTTATAAACAATCATCAAACAATTTGAATACAAATCACTATTTCATACACTAAATCCACCACAATCTAAGCACATGCAAAATTGGAGAGAGAGAAAGAGATCAAAGTCATACCAGCAGTGGTTGAAGAATAAGAGATTCTCTGTTTGATTGGCTATAGAAGAAAAATGGGAGAGCAACATATTAGGGCTTTAAGAGACAGAGACCATAGAGAGACTCAACTATAGAGAGAGAGAGAGAGAGAGAGAGAGAGAGATCAAAGGCATACCAGAAGCGGTTGAAGAATGAGAGATTCTTTGTTCGGTTGGCCGTAGAAGAAAAATGGGAGAGCAATAGGGCTTTGAGAGAAGAGACCATAGATAAATTCAACCACGCAGAGAGAGAGAGAGAGAGAGAGAGAGAGAGAGAGGTTAAAGCTTACCAACGGCTTGTGGAGAAAGCGTCAAATAGAGATCGATTTTGTTTTAGGTGCTATTCCATGAAGAATGAAATTTTCACTATTTTAAAAAGAAAATAATTATTTTAACAAAATGTTAGAATTGGCATTCTCAAAGAATAAGTATTTCAACTTTAAATGTTGGTACTAAACAAGAAAATAAAAATACAAGTGAAAATTATCATCCCCTTTCATTTTATTTCTTTATATCAAACATATCCTTACTTATAGTAGATGTGGAAAACAGAAGAATGAGAGATTCTTTGTTCGGTAGTAGGTAGGCCGTGGACTGCCACAATTTTTAGGATATTGACTGCCATATATCTATCCTCTTATGGAAGCCAACGTATGGGTATTGGGGAGAACCTGTCACAACTTATATTAGTTACGATTTCGGTTTTTTATTTTCGTTTTCTAAAATTCGACGAATTGTATTTTGTAAATTGATTCCGAAACTTAGTTTTGTCAAAATCACATTTAGTAAGTCAGTTCTGGAACTTGTTTCAAGAATTTAGAGAATACCCTAATTTTAAGAACTATTAAAAAGATATTTTCTAAATTTCTAGAACCATTCAAAAATATAAATGACATGAAAACGATGGTGCTTTCGATGGTTCTATTTTTTTTGTTTTTGCTTTTAAGACCAAGAAGAACGAGTTGTTTTCAATTTTTTTTTTGTTTCTAAAAACATGAAAAACAAAATCGGAATCAAAAGGGCAAGATAATTTTTTTAAAATAGTGCACATTTTAATTGACTCACACAAACAAGATTTGTAACTAGTCACTGCTCATTCCTTAATTTTCAACTGCACTTGTATGTTTAATTATTAGTTTAGGTTAATTTCACTTTGCACCTTTATACTTTATCCTCAGTCTCACTTTAGTCCCTCTACTTTAAAATATAACAGTTAACCCCTTAGAGTTTTTGGTCAAGTGCCACTTTGGTCCTTCCATTAGCTACTGTTATATTACTTAACGGAAAATGGTTATGTGGACCTTACATGTAAAAATTTTAAGGGTAATATAAGAATTTCGCACATTGTGTTTGAAAATGAAAAAAATAATTAAAAAATAAGATTGTATATATTATTTTTAGGATTAATTATTGACACACCATCTAAATTATAAATTAGTATATAATTAATCAGTGTAAATTAACATTATTCTAAAAATAAAGTATAATTAGTAAGATAAAAATTAGATTTTTAAAAAATAACTAATTTCACTAAAAAAATAACCAGCATACTCATTTAATTTTTTTTTTTTTAAATCTAATTTTTGTCTTACTAATTATACTTTATTTTTAGAATTATACTGATTTACACTGATTAATTATCTATTGATTCATAATTTAAAGGGTGTGTTAATAATTAATTATATACTGATAACAATGAGTATATAATTAATCAGTGTGAATCAGTAAAATCCTAAAAAAAAGTATAATTAGTAGACAAAAATTAAATTTTTTCAAAAAAAAATAACTTAAATGGGTGTTTAGTTATTTTTTTAGTGAAATTAGTTATTTTTTAAAAATTTAATTTTTGTCTTATTAATTATACAAATGATTATACTGATTCACACTGATCAATTATATATTGATTTATAATTCAGAGGGTGTGTTAATAATTAATCATAAAGATAATATATATAATCTTATTTCTCAATTATTTTTCTTATTCTCCAACACAATGTGCGAAATTCCTATATTGCCTTTAAAATTTTTACATATGAGGGCCATATAACTATTTTCCATTAAGTAATAGAACGGTAGCTAACAGAAGGACTAAAGTGACACTTGACTAAAACTTTAAGGAGTTAACTGTTATATTTTAAAGTAAAGAAATTAAAGTGGGATTGAAGGTAAAGTACAAAAGTGCAAAGTGAAATAAGCCCTATTAGTTTAAAATTTTACATGTGACAATCAAATGCTGCAAAGCCTTTATACTTTACAGTCCTTACAATTACTATGGAAAGCACACTTTTTAAGGCATCATAATTTTGCAGAAGAAAAATGCTGTGCCTCACAATGTTTTTTTTTTTTTTTTTTTTTTTTTTAGTATAATTTTGATTGCTCTCTCTTTATGGCAGTAAACAAAATTCTAGTGTCCTTTCAGATTAACTTGAAACAACTTGACACGTGGTTGAAGCTCCACTAGGATAAGGGGATGCAGGTTAGAAAAACACCAATCAGAGGCTCAAAAAATTTTATATAATAAAATGGGCCTTTTTCCTTTGCGGTTCATGTATGGGCCTTTTTTCTTGTTATGCATGTGATCATATTATTATTATTATTTCACTTATTTTTGGTTTGTTTTGTCTATAGTCAAAGACCCATACTTACCTATACCCAATTAAGATAAATAAATAGGAAATTAGTCGCGTAGGGCACTATTTGATAGTGTTGTTTTATCTAAAGTGATAACGAATAGGTTGTATTTTTTCAGCTTCTATTATTAGTTGTAATTTTTTTTTTCACAAAACGTGCTCTTGCCTCCCCCTCCGAAAGGCAACATAGTGGCTTCGTCTTTGATTTGAGAGAAAAATACATCTAAAAATGCTGAATGCAAACCTAATTTTTGTTGTAAATAATAAGATTAGATACTCCTGGCTGTCATGCATGCATGCACTGATGCACCCATCCTTAGGACAATGTCAATCTAGAAATTCATCCTATGATTGTGGGATAAAGTTCCAATATCATTTCAAATAAATCCAAGTGCCAGCTAGCTTAGCCAAGAAAATTTGAAGTTTGTCTCACCTGCATTTGGATTGCGAAACATTAGCCTAATTTATATGTTATGTCAAGCTCGGGTGTTGACATGTATATCAAGAGAAAGATTATAAGCTGTACGGACAATTGTTCTTGCTTGTTTTTTTCCTTGGTAGGAAAGCGAAACCAAAAGATTACAAGCTTCTGGGGAGGGTTTCCACGGCAGTACTGGTTACCTGTATAGGTGACTGAGATATGTTTCAATCACGGCTTGTGTTTGAATGATTCAGGCCTTGATGGAGCATCAACCGCGACCAGAACTTGGCTGTGTGCTTTGTGTCTGTCCATTTTAGGATGACTTTCCAAACCCTCATTGCTTTCGGTGACCACTGATAGAGCCTAGACATAAGAACATTAACTCACCCTGGCCCGTTTGGAATTATATATGTGTATTGTTGGCAAATAGGACTTAAGCTTTCTCATGTTTCTATGAATGGATCCAAAAAATTACTATAAGAAAGTCAGATGGAGGGAACCTTCATGCCCTTTTTTTTTTTCCCCGAAATTAATGTGTTCAACGGTGTCAGAAATTCACATAGGCACCCCATGTAAGATCATTGTTTAGACTTATAAAGCATATAATAATTCTATAAGGTTGCAATATCTTGCAGATCAGAAAAAAAAAAAAAGGAAAAAAAAGAAGCGTTGCAATGTCTTGTTTTAAATGTAATGATGTCGTATTTCTTATCGATGTAAATTTATCTATATCTCTCTAGCCAAGTGGAGCACGCATGAAACAGTCAGATGCTTCTTCTATTTTCATTTTTTTTTTTTTTGGAATAGATTGATGGGTTATCGACTTTCAGACAATTTGTTTTTGCCCGAGAAATTAATTTCTAGACTTGTATTCTCACTAATTGGTTCTTATATTGCATATGCATAAAGTTCCATTTATTAACATTGTATTGAAACAAGAAAACATATACAATTGTCATTGTCCTCAATAGTAAAGAGCCCAGAAAGAGTCAGTAAACCTAGGATTCCAAACTTGTTCCCCATAGAATTGGGCCAGCCTGCATGCATTTAGAGTCAATCTCCAATCAATATTCCTCCTAATTGGAAACCATGAAGCCATGTACACCCCCGCCCCGCCCCCCCAAAAAAATAAAATAAAAATAAAAATGTTAGATTGTGAACCCTTATTCTTCTTTCATTGTATAAAGTAACTATTCCTTCGGTTTTGAGTAGATGGACTCAGGGTTGGTTTTAACTAGAGTGGCCTGGTTCCCGTCTTGTGCATTCTTTTCTTTGCTGAGCTGAAGCCTTGCTTTTTTTGTTTTTTTGAATGGGAGCTGAAGCCTAGCTTTGAGAAGAGAGTTTTACCATTCTGTGGGCCTGAAGCATATCCACAGAAAAAAAAAAAACTTTCAGGGCGAATTCTTTCCGAAAGGGTAGTCCATGCTTGCATCACTGCCAGTTTGAAGAAGCCACATGTACATTGCCCTACTCTTCCCCCACACTCCCAACATGTGGTGAAGCTATTTTTGTGTTTCAAAACCGTAATGCTTAGATTCAGTCCTAGTTTTACCACAAAGCCGACAAAGCCCTTCTTTTATGCCCCCAATTTTTGAAGGCTCCAATTTTTTTAGAATTTCATATATTGTAATAAAGACTCTATAGTATATGTACATATTTGTTTCTTAAAAATAGGCGTTAATCTAGATAAGAACAAAAATGTAATAAAAAGGCCCAAAATCAAATGCACAACTGAATTTTAATAGAAAATTGGTTCTATATATATATAAAAAGATTGTACAAATGGAATTTTTTGAAATTCCCGTATTTTTTAAAACTTTAATGGTATAATAAAAGCTCTATAGTTTTTGTGTCTTTTTCTAAAAAAAGCCTCAGCTCATATGAGAAAAATAGCCTGTTACAAATAGAAGACCCAACAACAATGACACTATTTAATTTCAAGAAAAAGATCATTAAAAAAATAAATAGATTGTACAAATAAATTTTGAAGGCTCCAAATGTTAAAACTTTACCTTCTTTAAGGCCTTATATATATCAACATCTTTTTTTTTATTATAAAAAATGTAAGTCAAGATGAGAGAAAATGATCGTTAAAAAGAAAGTCTAAACAAACTTCGTCTAAAAAAAAAACCTTGTTTAAAATTGTTACTTTAGACCTCAAATAACTTTGAAATGGCTCTACGTGGATTGCTCTCATGTAGCTAAAGATCGCAATAGATTGTACAATCTTTCTATATGTAGTATAAATTTGTGAAATTTTTGCAAAAATTTATATTATTGGCACTACCCACAATTTATAACCTCAATCTTTAATTTAATAAAATATCACATTTTTGTATAGTGAACTTTGGATTCTATTCATTTTTTTCATGTGATACAAACCCAATAAAATTAGTATTTTCTAGGTTTCTAAATCAACAGTATGTGAGTTTCTAATTTGCATCATTTAACAACGTCAATTTCTACTTTAATAGATGATTGATGTGCTAAGAAATAACTAATCTATATTTTTCGGTCATTTGGACAATTTGTATATGTGTATAATCAAATAGACATTAAGTTTTATAGGATTAAGACTTTTGTAGAGGTAGCGTGTATAGGAGTTGACCCATTTTAAGGTCTTTTACATTTGGAGAACTTATAAAAAATAAAGTTACATTTTTTAATCATATTTTGTTGAGACGGAATGTAAGTTGATTTTTCTATATGTAGAAGTCTAATCTTGCTTTCTACTATATATCTTCTGAATAAACTTAAAAATATGTAAAAAAAAAAAACATAAAATATAACAATTGTATGGATAGACAAAAACTTTTGTTTCAAATTGACACTCCTCAAAATAAAATTCTGGTTTCATCCACGACAACGGCACTTTATAATCTGCTTCAACATTCCAGCCTAAGTAATTGCCTCGGGAATAATACTCTATAGGATGACCAAATCCATGATTAGCCCGGCACAACTTGCTTAAAGGAGGCACGAGCAAAGGACAAAGTACGCATCGAGTCTTATTCCTTTACAGGTTTTTGGTGCTTGTCCAAACCATACTAGTTTGTTGGATTATCACAATATCACCTCAAATTCAAATTGATGCAAGAGTAGGCATCCTGTACCTTATACATCTGCAGAGAGATTTTACCTAGTTTAATCTTCTTACGACTTTTCCGTGAAACCATTATACTCGGGGGGTTATTATAATTTGACCACGTGCATGAATTACATAGTTCTAAGTTCTCCAAGGATTACAAATTATATATGTATTCTTTTTTTAATTTTTATTTTATGAAAATGCTTAAGCTGCAACGCATGGGCTGTTATCTGCTCATGGTCATGTTCCATGAATTTTTTTCATTTCAAACTGTAGACAATATAAAGCCTTATCTCAAAACGACGACAATTTAAAGTATATCTCCGAATAGAAGGGCACCCAAATCAAAATGAGAGGATTTTGAGACATTCATCATAGCAGGACATAAGTATTACTTGGATTGGTGGTTAAAGATAGAGGGTCGCTGGGGTGAAAGACATCATTTCAATCTCAAAGGACCTCAAGTCCCTTGTAGTTAAGGAGAACCTTCCCGCCTCAGTGGCAGAGAGAATTTTGAGCACAGGGGTTTAGTGATCACGTGTCGTTCAGATATACGTTAAGTATGCTTATAAATAAATTTGCTACCCTTAAAGAGTAAGAAGGGATGAATAGAGGAGGCAAAGTTTTGCCAAAATACTGAGAAAGTATAATCGTCATTCTCTCACTGTTCACAACGTAACAACTCTATCCTTTATCTCTGTACGATCATACTGTCTGTGCTGATCCTCTAGTAATTCTTATATCTCCAGGCCCATAGTTTAAATCATCTATATTAATTATTTCCATCTTATGATTAATGCCAAATCAACAGCAAATCACGTATGTCACGAGCGCAAACATAAATAAACTCAATAGCCAAAATGTTCAATTTTTTGACAGCTGCTTTCAACAGTTCTACTATTGAAAGGCAGATTCCTTTCCGCTGTTTCAAATTCTTTTTTTTTGTCTCTAGATTTGTTTTTTCAATGGTTGTGGATTATAAAATGAGATCGCTAGCCCTAATTCGAATAAAGTCGAGATTGCATTTGAAATTATTTTTCTTTTCTCCTTGCTGAGAAAAAAGGACAATAGGGTGACTATAGTATGATTCATGATTTGGACGTGACTAAAGCTTGGACTCTCGAGAAGGGAAGAGTCATTGAACCTAATCTCACCAAAGGTGTAAGATGGTAAGGCCCTAATACACAACATCTCCTTCAGAACACACAATACCTTTATACATCCTCTCCATTAAATGTTTAGAACGAAGAGGTAAATTTCATTGATTGAATAGTAGATATGTCATTTAAAATAAAAATAATAAGATTGAGTGCGGTCAACTCAACTATAACTGAAGATCTTTTTTAAAAATAAATAAATTTTTAATTATTTCTACTCTTTTAAAAGACGAAAAAATTGTTTCCTACTATTTTCTTTTCACAAATACCCCTACAAAATAAACAAGATTGCATATACAATGAATGCCCAAAAACAAAATAACGCCTTTTCATCAATATGAATCATAAAATAAGGACATTAAAATCAGTTACAGAGTTTCCGAATATCACTCGGCCTTGATCAATAACGTATCTCATTTACTCTTTATCTCTTAATCTTTCATATATATATATATATATATATATCATTGAAATAGTGTTTAAACTATGCCGCATGCCCAAGTTCCATATCTAGAGGACTCACTAATTTATGGATTAGAATTTTACTCTCTATCTCTTACACTTTCATATATATCATTAAAATAGAGTCTAAACTATGCCCAAGTTTCATATCTACATCCCATAAAAAAAAAAAAAATGTTCCATGTCTACAGGACTCAATAGTTTATGGATCAGAATAGTTTATGAATAAAAAAACATTAATGATTGAATAATTACAATGCCGTTGGAACATATTTCTCAACCCCACAAAAACGATTTCCAACTTAATCTCCATTGATCAACGGGATTTGAAAAAACGTTGTGACTTTTCATAACGTCACCTTTTATTCTCATCTGTGTAAGGCAAATATTTTTACATCACATACATTGGTGTTCGGCGATTTGCACAAATTAAAATATTCTGCGCTGACTTTTCCCCTATCAAGGTAAACATGTTACCCATATCCATTGTATATACAACTGTTTGCATATTTTCGTATATGTCTGGTTCTAACAGAAAAAGGATACCGAAGTTTATACTCTTGCTGTCTATGGTTTACTTGTAATTTTATGGAATAACAACAAATCTCAGATAACTCATTCTTCAAAATTTTTTACCAAGAGAGGGTTTTGTTCTTTCATAGAAAACTACGAGTCTCTTGTAGGTTTTCGTTTTCTTTTCCATTATATCTGCTCGGTTTCCAATTTCTTTTTTTGTCATAAATTTTTTTTTTTAATGTTTTCTTCGTGTTCATCCTTTTTTCATATCCTTTGCTATGACAAGACTAACCATAGGACAAGAAATAAAATTAGGCATAAACTTATTATGATGGAAATAGTACGTCATTCATATATTTTTCTTGCCTATTTTATATTAGAAGTCTAGTAGGTTTTGAGAACTTATTTGTCTTATCCTTCTATTTAGTTTCCAAGAAAGTAAGGAAATTGTTGGGTGTGGGGTCACCCACCCCTCCACCAAAAGCAGCCGCCGAAGTCAAAAAGAAAAAGGTAAAGCAGAAAAGAAGAAAAAGGAAGAAACGAAAGGTGAAAGTGCGTCGTCAGCCGCGTTGTTGTCTTTTTCGAAGGTGTTCGAGTTGTTTTCTTCTTTGAGCCGCACACGGTGTTGAACAATCGACTTGATAAAGTCTTGTTCAGACAAAGATACATAGTTAGAGTAGTAGTTATAAATATCTCTTCAAGCAAAGACTGTGATGTACATTGTAGGACGTCGTGTACGTCAAAAGTAAAGGCATCAAGGGACAAGTCCGAAGAGCACCATCCTCTGGTATAGAGGTGTGAATGAAGGAATGAATCCGGGTGGTAGAAAGAAAGTTATTTCTCTATGAGTTCTTCTATTACAAAGATTGAGATTTTTTGTTAAAAAGACTATGAGAATAAGAGAATAAGAATAGTGAGGGTTTGAGGGAGAGAGAGTTTGTGTCATGTAATTTCTTTTGTAATCATTTATCCTATATGTTCATAATGAAACATTTCTCTAACCTGTGTGGACGTACCCCTAAATTGGTTAGGTAAACCACGATAAATCTTGTGTCTCTTTCTTAGTGTGTGTATTTTTGTGCGAGCTCCTCCTCTGTAAATTTTTTCTCTTTGTAAATAGTAAATTTTTTTTGCTTCTCCAATTCATTGTTTTGTGAGTGTTTATTTGATTTTTTAGCCTAATAAATGGTATCAGAGTCTCGTTAGAGTTGTCAGAGCAAAAAAAATATAATTTTTGCTCACTGTCCATAAATCAAAGTGCTCAAAATAGTGTTTCGAGGACACCAGTGTGTTTGTTTCAATGATACGAGTCCAACACCATAAACCGCGTTGAAAACGGAGGTCCGTATCTCTATAGATCTGAAGTTAAAATTTTTAGCTCCATACTAGTTTTTTTGGTGAGAAGACGGCTGACGTCATTGCTGACATCAACCTCACATCAGCAGTGATATCATTGCTAACATTAGTGCCCAGTCAATTGCCACGTCAACACCTAGTCAGCTATCACGTCATCAAAATTATCTAGAAATTGTAGTTTGACCCCAAAAGGTTCTAATAATTGTAAATCGGCCTCTCAAGTTTCTAAAATTACATATTGGCCCCCAATTTCTTAAAAATTGCATTTTGGCCCTTAAAAATTTAAATTTTTAGTTAAGCCCCTCTTAAGGTTGTTCGCCGCTTCGGACGCAACTGTGCACTCTGTTTTGAAAAATTCTACTTCCATAGTATTACATAAGCCAATTGGAGAATAAATTGATAGAGAATTCAACGACGAAAGCTATGATCATACTAATGGCCACTAATTATTCGATGTGGAGGTCAAGAATGGAGAATATCTTAAATCTTAAAGAATTTTCAGAGCCTCTGGATCATAAGGGCGTTAAACTAGAGAAGACAAAGGATGATGAATGGGTCAAGATGAACAAGAAGACCATTGCCCAAATTCTACAGTGAATTGATCATATTGTGTTCCATCTTGTAGCATAAGAAAGGGATGCATAAGCTCTTTGAAAGAAATTAGAGAGCATGTACCAGTCAAAGAATTTGTGAAATAAAACCCTCCTGATGAGATGGGTTATAAACCTCAAGTTGAAGATTGATATTTCCATGGCTGAGCACACAAGTAAATTCCAAAACCTAGTGAACCAATCTATCGCAACAGATTGGTTCTGAGTGATGAAGAACAGGCAGCCCTATTACTTGGCTCCCTACCAGACAATTGGGAAACACTAGTTGTCACACTGAGCAACTTCGCCCCGAATGAGAAGGTATCCATGAAAATGGTGAAAGATGCACTGTACAACAAAGAGTCCAAAAGAAAAGAGACTGGCCTAGATCAGTCACATGTCATCGTGACAAAGGACGTTAGACACGTGCTCAACCTTCGGCTGAATTTGCTTTATGAAATAGCCCTTGATTAACAGGGCTTTGACAACCACTTCAACAATGACACTTGAAACTAACAAAAGGTGTCATGGTTGTTGCTTAAGGACACATTTGTGGCGCGCTGTATAGAACTCATGTGAAGGTTTGTTCAGACAGCCTCATTGCAATTGAAGACCAATGATCAGGTATTTGATTATTTCAAGATCTTCTACGTCATGGTGGAAAGGGAGATTGGCAAGAAGTTGCAATGCTTTTAGATCGACAATAGAGT
This sequence comes from Euryodendron excelsum, assembly GCA_033060915.1. Classification (NCBI taxonomy): domain Eukaryota; kingdom Viridiplantae; phylum Streptophyta; class Magnoliopsida; order Ericales; family Pentaphylacaceae; genus Euryodendron; species Euryodendron excelsum. The sequence continues at coordinate 17,800,011 of CM065386.1, forward strand.
TGAGTACACATCCAAGGAGTTTAAGGCATACTGCTCAGAACATGGTATCTGCCACAAGAAGATGGTCCCACATACCCCACAGCACAATGGAGTAGCCAAGAGGATGAACTAGACCATTATGGAAAGAACCTGGTGTATGCTCAGTATGTTGTCTGCTACTTGACTAATAGATCTACCTTCTATACCATTGAATTTCGAAGTTTCGAAGAAGGTGTGGTGTGGAAGAGCTGCCTCTTACTCTCACCTGAGAATGTTTGGGTGCAAAGCTTTTGCACAAGTATCCAAAGAGTAAAAACAAAAGCTCGACATGAAGTCCATTATATGCATCTTCATTAGTTATGGAGATGAAGAATATGGATACAAATTAGGGGTTCCAGTAATGAAGAATGTCATCAGAAGTAGGGATGTGGTGTTCTAAGAGGACCAACTTTATAAAGACTTTGTAAAGTTCAAGAAGTCCAGTTCCAATGCTCTAAGAGACATATCTAATCCTACTGCAGTACAGTTTGTCATAGATATTGACGGAGTACAGAATGAAGAAGATGAAGAGAAAGAGGGTGTTGAGCAGGGGGAGCAGCAACCCCCTCCACCAGAAGTAGAGGAACTCCCACAACCAGTTAGTAAGGTACCTCCCTAGATTGAAGAGCCTCAGCCAATGAGATCAAAGAGAGGCTGGCCACTGATTCCATCAAGGAGATATTCGGAATTAGACTCCATCTTGCTAACATATGAGACGGAGCTAGAGAATTTTCAAAAAGCACAGACTCATACGGATAAGGGCAAGTGGATGCAAGCCATGCAAGAGGAAATGAGTTCCTTGCAAAAAAATCAGACCTATGAGCTTGTGAAACTTCCTAAAGGAAAAAGAGCACTGAAGAACAAGTGGGTGTTCAATGATTACACTATAAAAGTGTAATCGTAGGCCTTTAATTTGCATTTTGTTGGACTTAGATTAGTGTTAATTATTTTATTTTAGTTATATATTTGTTTGATTATATTTTGTGTGTGTTTTGTAGGTTATAAGAGCTAATAAAGGCAAATAGATGCAAAAAATGATCAAAGCGGGTTTAAAACAAGCAAATAAGTGATGAGAAGTCCAACTCATCTCGGTATTTTGGCTGTAACATTTTACTTCAATGTCCGATTGAGCTAATTTTTACGTCATTGGAAAGAATACTTTAAGAGTTACAACTTTGCCTCTAATGTGCATCTACTGAATTGAGTTCTAAGGTGGTCAAAATCAAGTTGGAAGGTTGCTAGCCCGAATAATGAACAGTAGCTGTCCGAACGGTGAACAGTAATCGTCCGAACAATGTGTCCGGATGGTGAACAGTGACCGTCGAATAGTGAATAGTGCATCTGAATGTTGAACAGTGACCGTTTGGATCCACTTCAGACGCGCGTCAGACGCACTGTTCGAAGACCGTTCAAATATTATTTCGACTTCCAATTTGCATTGTTTGCGTTCGAAGCTGAGTTTTAGGGTATTTTTGAAGGTTTTTGTGTAGTTAGGGTTAGTTTTAGTTAGGAAGGCAGCGGGACAAACTCCAAAAAGATGAGTTTTTTTATTTTTTTTTAGTTTTTTAGCTTAGATTTAACTTTATAATAGTAGTATAGAGCTAGAACTTGTAATTTTCTTTCATTGTATTGTATTTTTCTTTACTTTCTTGTATTTTTCTTTCAACCAAATACTTTTAATATTCAAGTAAATTTTGGATTTAAATCTTTACATGTTTTTTGTATATTTTTACATGCTTTTCTAATGAATTCAAGTAACTAGTTTCTTAAATAGGCTTCAAATGTGAAAATCACTCAAGAAATCCAAGAGTTTCAATGAAGGAATCTCATGAATTAATTGCTATATTTTCCTAGATTTTTAATTCTTAGTAATTGCATGTGGAAATCTTAGAACACTTACATTATTGACTAAGTTTGAGAATTTTAATCACCCAAATCGATGATATTAATTTATGACTCTCCACTAGATAATTACTCCATAATTGTTAGGAATTCATTCCTATCAATTGATTGCAAGATACCTTAGAACACCTAGGTTATTGACAATGTTTGACTAATTTAATGCACAAACACCAAATTTGGTATTGACCTAGTTAAATCGATGGTATTAACCTTTGATTCCCCCATTAACTATGTATCTAATTTTAATTACTTGAGAATTATTAGTTTTCAAAGTTAAATCCTCTGAACCAAACACACTTAAATGTTGTGTTTGATTTGAGTTATAAACTTTATTGAAAGCCTTGGATGAATTGAGTGATTGGATTAATTGAGCCAAATTTTCTTTTTTATTACTTTAAATCTAATTTCAATTTTCTTTAATTTAATTTCCTAGTATTAATTACTTTTATTTTTATTGCAATAGTTTAGTCATTCAAAACACTCATAAAAAACTCAAAATATTTTTGCTCTATTTTATTTTCTATTTTATTTTAGATTTAATTTACATAATTTCTAGTCAACCCGAATTAGTTTAGTGTGAGTTGAGTGTTATAGCTTATATTGGGCTTGGTCCTTGAGGAAATATGATTTTGGACTTCCCAAATAAAACTACAACCGTCAGCCATGCACCTGTGAATAAAAAGAGCACCTTTGGGGGTGAGTCATTCAAGTTGAAGAAAGATGGTAGCGGTAAACTATTAGTCCATGTGGCAATCCAAGAGGGGGTGAATTGGGTTTAAATAATTATTCAATAAATAATTTCAGATTTAAAAATTTTAACTAAATATTCAAATAAATATAAATCAACCAATAATATATTGTAAATAAATGCAAACAATTCAAACTACAAAGTAAATGAGATTGAGGGAAGAGAATACGACACTAAGAATTATCGTGATTCGACTTCAACTTCAAAGTCTACGTCCACTCCTCAAGGCTCATTCCTTGAGATTTTTCTCCATTATATCCAAACCGTAGATACAACCACTAGCCTTTTAACCCAGGAACTAATCTTCATTTACAACTAAGTTTTTCCCAAATGCTAGTCACACCCCTCTAACTAGTTTTTACATAGGTGCTAGTCACATCGAACCAAGTGATCCCTCACTCCAACTAGTTTTTATACAGATGCTAGTCACACCCAACCTCTAATTATTTTTCCTAACTAGTCTCTCCCTTACAAGAAAAAAGAACAAGAGTACAACCACTTTTACTTACAAATAAATTCTCTCAAAGAATAGATATGCCAATGAAGCTCTCAAAACATTACAAGATAAAAGATAATTAAATTATCAAAGACTTTGTAGAATGAATATCACTTTGATGCACAATCTCTTATTGCTCTTGATGTTCTTAATTGATCCTTAAGTGTATTTCTATTGATAGATGAATATTGACAGTTGATTTGTAACTTCAAATGAGTTTCTAGTTGTTCGAGAGCATTTAAAATAATTATTCTCGTTAAGCAAGTTGTTGCCAAATTTATTTTTGAATTTATGATCAGATGGATTCACTTTCACCTCGATTTTATCCTTGATAGCTTTCGAATTTGAAAATGGATATAACGGAAAAGTTGTAGACATAGAAGTGATCTATTTGGAACCTCAAGAATCAGGTGAATCTAATGGTAAGATTAAAAGTTATAATCAAATTACTCAAATTGTCTCACATCTAGTATATTTGAATTTCTGCGCAGATGTCTTCACTTCCAGCTCACTTGTTACCTTCTTAATGTTGAAATTTGAAAATTTTTTATTACATAAAAGTTATTGATATGAAGTCAACTATTCAGAACTTCAAGAATCATAGCATTTGAATATTTGAGTCAAAAGATATGAGTGAATTACTCAGACTGTTTTTTAGCTGTCATATTTGAATTTTAGCTGCACTAAATCTTTTTTCATCTTGTGTTTCACCCAAATAACATTTGAATTTGAAAATTCATATAACTTAACAAATATATATATATATATATATATATATATATAACTTCAAGAATTAGATCATTTGAACTTCTAGATCAAAAGATATGATCAAATAATCATGACCATTTTCAAGCTGTCATATTTTGAATTTCAAATATAATAAATCAATTTCTAGCTCATTTTCGTCCCACAAAACATTGTTTGCATGAAAACTTTATGAAACACCACAATTAGACATTTGAGTCTTCTTTTCAGTTCTATAAAAATCAGATCAATCTAACGGTTAGATCAAAAGGTATGAGAAACATTCTATGGTTGTATCATAAAATATAGTTTCATCGAATTTTTAACCTTAGAAGAAAATTATGTCCTCTAATTTTTTTTTCCATGAATCAAGTTTCCTTAAAACATGATTCTTAATGATTTAGATGTTACTTTTCAACTCGTAATTTCTCTTTCAAGTGTTTCATAATCCTACAAAACTTAATTACACTAACTAAACTAATGATTAAAAGTATTGAATATATTTAATCAAGAAAACATTTATGAATTAAAGTAAGTTATCATCAAAACCATGTATAAAATTTCATATAAATAAACTTAGGGCTAACAATCTCCTCCTTTTTGATGATGACAACCTTTGATTGATTTAACTTATAAAATCACTTCAAATAAAATAAATGTTTTCATAGATATATAATGATTAAGAGTGTAGTAAACAAATAAAGACATTTATAAACCAAACTCCTCATTAACCAATGCATCTCATTTTAAACTCATTTATAAAAGAATTCAACTAAAAGCTCACCATATCAATCAATATATTTCTCCCCCTTCGTTATCATCAAAAAATAGTCATATATAAAACTAATTAAATTCCATAGAATTTGAACACATATATATTTTCCTTTTGAAGTTCAAAAAAATAGCATATGTTTAGATATGAGAGATATATTTGATTCAAAACCAAACATGTTTTATAAATCTCAGCATTTTATATTTCTCCCCCTTTCAATATCAAAAAAATTATTTTGCTTTTTTGAAATTTAGGCGAACCTACAAAAATAAATTAACCATTGATTTGATTTTTGGTACTTAAACTTTCTTCGGGCCATGGAGGCTAGCTTTAAAGTTACTTGAGCTCATAATTTTCTTAGGAACCCAAACTTGTTTGATTCCAACACATATATATATATATATATATATATATTTTAAGTGGGCAAAAATGTGATTGATTACCTTTCTTATGACAATAATAACATATAGAGTATGGACTAGTAGATGATGTTGTTTTAACAGAGAAATTTTTGTAAAACTTTTACTTTTGAAAATGATCATAACTAATACCAACTTTGCCAAAAACACATTTTTTTTTTCGAGTATCATATCTAAATTTTCTCTTTCTTTTACAAATTTTGAAAGAGTATTATTCAATTTGTCAACTTTTATTTTCAAAGTATCATTTTCATTTTTCAAATCATTTGAAATTGAAGTTTTAAGTTTGGAAGACAAGTCTTCAACATTCTTTTTCAAAATTTTATTTTCATTTTTCAAATATTTATTTTCTTTAGAGAGAGAAGAAATAATCTTTTTGAGGGCTATATTTTTTATGCCTAATTTTTTAAGATCATCATGGAATTTTTTAAAAGTATTTTGTAATTCTTCATAAGAAAAATGTTTATTAAGAGTATCACAAATCTCATTGTCTTTCTTTGCCATTAAGCATAGGTTGGCAACTTCATTATCACTTTTTTCGGAATATTATCATCAGTTTCTCCCCAAGCCGCTACCATGGATTTGTTATTATCCTTTTTCCTTGTTTTTTAGTTAAGACTATCAAACTTTATATGACCCGACTTTTTGTATTCATAACAAATGATTGTATCATTTTTGTTACCTTCTTTTTTGGCTCTATCATTCTTTGAAAATTTTGCCCAGCTTGCTTCTTTCTTAAAAATCTTTTGAATTTCTTTATAATCATGGCAAGCTCCTCATTTTCATTGATAGTTCTCCATCAGTACCATCAAATGTGAAGGAAGTGGTAGATAATGTCAACGCTATACTTTTTTTCTTTTTGTTTTTGTCATCATCCATTATCATGGTAAGCTCATGAGTCATTAGTGAATCCAAGAGCTCATCCAAGCTAAGTCTCATAAGATCTTTGATTTCTTATATAATGATCGCTTCCTAAAAGGGTGATACTCAACAGCAAGTGCACGACCGCGATGTAGTAATAATTTCTCGTAAGTACGAGGTCGATCCCACCAGGAAGATAGTTTACGTAAATAGGAAAACTTATAGTAGATCAAAAATCTTCAGAAAATCACTCCAATAAAAAAAAAATCTGATTTTAGGTTAAGGAAAGATTAGTTATCTAATCTAAACTAAGAAAACTGAAAAAGTCCTAAAATCAATCGATCCAACCAACTGCGCTTCTTGGAATTCTGAAATCGATAATTTAATAACTCAAATCCTTCGACTACGTCGCGAGCCTCGGATTCGGAAGATTTAGTGATAAAACCAAGTGCTCTTCAAAGTTTCAACTTCTAGAATAAATCAGGTTGTTAGAATCAATGACAAGTATCATCGATTCGTGCAGCGCATATACTGAATATAGATTCAAATATAAACGTTAGTGAACATAATCAAACATCCAAGTTTTCGAAGGTTTCTAGAATGAAGAAGAAGAAGAAGAAGAAGAAGAAGAAGAAGAAGAAGAAAGAAGAAACAGAAAATTTAACTTTGAAACCCAAAATTGTGCATCATTTGTTCATCCAAGATCTTCAATTAATCTTCACAATTGATCCCAAGATGGAATCTAGCTACTCATCATAGTTATAGATGTGCAAAGTTGTATTAAAAATATATTGAAAAGACTGAGTAATCTGATTACAGGACTTGAAAACTGAATGAAAACTATGAATAAAATACTCTAATCTACTCCTAAAACTTAGAAAAAACGTCAACCCTAGAATCCCCCTTTAAAAGTAGTTCAGTCCCAACTTATATAGACAGGAGAAAAATAGAAAACCTCACCGCACCATTCGAATGGCCTTCGAACGCCTAATTGACCTTTCAAACGGCCTTCTAACGCTCTTCAGATGGATTTTATGATGTCTAAATCTATCGAACGGTCTTCAGACCCGATTTAGCGTGACACCGTTTAACATGTCGTTCGAACGCCACTTCGAACACCACTATTCACCATTTGAACGCTTGATTAGAACTTCGCCCAAAAATTTCTCCTTTTTAAGCCCGAATTCCTGAAAATATACGTAAAACCAAGTTAGTAACGAATTAGGACTAAAACAACATAATTAAACTTATTTTAAGGCTAACAAATAACTAATTAAGGCATGTAGATTACACTTTTAGGGTACAATCACACCCCCTAACTAACCTTTTGCTAGTTCCTAACAAAATATTAAAACCAAAAATATATATTCACTTTCGTGGGAGTCACGAGTACATTTAGCATATGCACCAATCTTTTAAACCCTTAGGTTACCCCTAGTGTACGAGTGGTATGAGAGCTTACAGTGATGAATACCCCTAAACATTTATCGATGTAATGTCAATACAATATCAAAGAACATGAAACATGTATTAATCTCATTCAAGTCAAGTCTCAATCCACCTAGATCATGAGTCCTTGCGAGGTAAAGGCATAAAGTATCGTAAAAATAGAATACATTAAAGTGTACTACCAATGACATATAACTCTAATGTCTTGCAACTTGTACAATTATATCCTTTATGCTTCGACCCAAGTCTCACAAGGCATACACTTAACTTTAAACATGAACACACATAATCTCTTAATGAAAATCTCATTTTAAGAGTAAATATACAAGACATGCAAGTAGAGCAATTCCGAATAAAAAATGGATAAATTGTATGTGCATCGATTTGGCATAGCTTCATAAAAAAAAATTGACTGTTTAAGCACAATTAAAGAATTGACATGGATGACTTATACGCAAGTGAATTAAAGATTCATGTAATTCCGGATATTGTGGCCATATGAATAGTGAATGAAAGAAGAGCCATTAAAGAGGATAGAAAGCGGTAATAGATTTCAACATATGCATGCACATTACATATGATGATTAATGAGGATTCACTTTCAAACTTTTAGCTTTTGAATAACTTTCGAACCTTTCATCTTCCTTCACTTCTCTTTCATTTGATTTTTTTTCTTTTCAACTCCTTTTCATCCCCCTTTTTTTTTTTCTTTACTTTTCAACTCCATACACTTTCAACTTCATAAATATAGAAGCAATGCACCAACTCAGGAATTAGCATTGACAAACTTTTAAGCTCATGTGTATACAAATATTGAGAAAGAAATATAAACATAAATGACTCAATGGAATAAAATGACCTCTACTTTTATAATCCAAAAATCACATCAAATTAAAACTTCAAGAGTGTATAAAGTGTTAATAACTCCAACTAATACTCAACATGCAAACCAAAATCAACCATAATAAAACTATTCAATGAATGAAGATCAATAAATTACTCTTGAATAAATATAAATCACTCTCAAAAGGCAATAAATAGGCTCTAAAGCTCACAATGTATAAAATCTCCACCTTATAAGGGCATGCATGCATAACAGAGAAATATAAAAATATCATATAACATACTAGTACACAACAATCTAAACTCTCTCTTATAATGGATTTATAACAAAAACTTGCAATGCATCATAACATCTAATGTGAATCAATCATTAATTTGAATTTAGTAAAAAACATGGAACAAAGTAACTCATCATCATACTAACTAAGACATGGATACACAAATGGTTTCTCAATATAATCACCAACACTTCCAATTGCAACAATAAATATAAATAGTATATGAAAAAGTGTGAGAAATACAAACCAAAGTACCGAATCATGTGATACATCAAATCTTTACCGAAAACTTCCAAGTGTCCAAACGATAGATCAATCGTGAACTAATGCTTGAAAATTACTTAACAAAGCATAAAAAGGTTTGATAGAATATAACTATGTTTGAATTTTTTTTTCCAATTTTTCATATGAGTTTTTATATAAACAAAAAGAACAAAATAAAACAAAAAGACTAATAGTCTTCCCTACCCCTTACCTAGAATGATACAATGTCCTTAATGTATCAAGCAAAGAGAAACAAAAACATGAATACATGAGAAAGGAATGAGAAAAACCGGTGGGACAACACCCTCCCTCCCAACTAAGGAAGAACTTTGAAACAAAACAAAAGAAAGCAAAAACTACCAAACTACTCCTACACTAACAAAAGACACAAGAGAAGACTATCCAACACCACATCGAGGGTGTTTGCTTGCATGAAGTTGCTCAGCATTCACCATTAGTAATGAGTTCAATAGTAATAGATATGCAAAAGTATGAATACTATTGAGCCCAAAATCATACAAAACACTCACGTAAGTTTGTAAAGGATAAAGAATAAAAGTTGAATCTTGCATGATAGGGATGTTAAGGCTCAATTCATGTTGAAGAGGAGAATGGGTTATCTCATTCCCCATTACTCCTTCCTCTATCACCTTTTCTTATTGGGAGTCCTTAATCTTGGGCTTTTCTCTCTTGGGTTCCTCTCCCTTACTCTTCATTATTCCTTCCTCGTTCATCTCTTCTTTAGGTATCACTTCCCTCAGTTTAGACACCTTAGGACGAATAAGTACCTCTTCTTTAACCTCATTCTCATTATCATCTCCCCTAAAAGCGTCTTTCCTTGGATCAAACACCACGGGAACGTTGATATTCTGTATTTCATATTTAGTCTTAAGGGTGATAACAGAGAGACCTTGGTCATGACTACTTATATATGGAATCGTGAATATCTCATATGTAGGATCATCTCGAGGTTCAGTCAGATGCTCTTTCCTCTCGCGATCCATTAGCTCTTGTGTTAATAGAGCCACTCGTTGAGTTAGTTCATCTAATTTTTGATGAATTTGTGCAAGAGTGTTAGCTTGTGCCTCTGTATTAGTATCATTGAACCCCAAGGACATACATGTGGGATATGGCATGTAAGATGACTGTATGTTCTCTTGATTATCTACCAAAGGTTGATAAGATAATGAATGATATAGCTCGTGAAACGTGTAAGGTGAAGTAAAAGATGTATACGAATCATAAGCATATGGTGTGTCGCGCCCTAGTTTTTTGGGGTGTCCAAGGTCCTTTCGGCTCGGAGACCCAAAAGCATAGAACTCTGTTACTAGAACTTATCCTCCTAGAATGACAAGTGCGACTGGGTTTGAACTTGAAATTGGTTTGAGTAAGGGCTTCTTAGAAAAATATGACTCGCCACCTAACTTGATTAAAGTGAGTTAGGCCACCTAAAACTAAGTGTTAATCTAAAGATTGAACTTAGGGTTTTTGGAAAAGATTTGAAAAATTCCCTCAGGAGAGGATTTTTAAGAAAATAGGTTGTTTGACAACCTTTGAGAGTATTGAAGCCCTTGTTTTGAAAAATAACTCTATTTGGTCTTTCGAAAACAAAATCTATGGCTCGGGGGTTGGTTACGTGCAGAGAAGATATCCGAAGATCATCACCCTACCCCGCCCTTTTGGTACCTACATGTCTAATCACCCTTTTGTTCACTTACTAGAATAACTGGTTACCATTGTCCACTTAGTATCCACTTTAGAGTTTTGAAAACGGGGTTTAGTTATTGCTTTTCGGATGAATGATGCACGATATAAGTTTTAGAAGAATTTTTTAGAACATGAGAGTTTTAAAGGGGTTTGAAATAGGAACTTTGAGTTGATTGAAACTTTTGAAAAGGAGATTGGAGGTGAAATAGAAGTTATGACCGCACCATTTTATGTTGCCTACGTATCTCATTTGGCGAGAATCAGGTCATTCGTAGTTCAGGTAAGAGCCCGATGGAAAATAGGGGCATTAAGGCCTTTGAAAATTTCGAAGACACTTTAAGGTTCTTGGGAAAGTTGGAAGACACTTTGAGGTCTCTATGGAAATAAAGAACTTGAGAGCTTTGATTTGAGATAGGGTAGTGGAGTGTTTTGAAATAGAACTTTGAAACTCTTGAAAGGGGGTTTTGAAATGTATTTGGAACGACTCAAGGGAGTTTTGAAAGTGTTTTTGAAATAACTTAAGAGAGTTTTGAAAATGTTTTGAGGTTTTGTTTTGAAGGTCTCGAATATAGAGTTTGGAAGTATTGAAAAGCTTCTCGAAAGTGGTCTTTGAAAATACCTACGGGCTTTGGAACCCTTATATGGACAACCTTGAAGGTTGTTCTTCATATATTACTTTCCTTTGGAATCCCTAACCATAAAAGGGGTAGGGACACCTTAGGTTGGTGAGTCTTTGAGAAACACGTTTGAAAATACTTTGAAGATGGAATGTGGGAACATTTGAAGAGGTTATGGAGTTGGCTTTCTGAAATCTCAAGAGAGTAGGAGGTTTTGGAAAAATAGGTTGTGAAAATAGTTTTAAATAGAAAGGTCATTTGAAAAGGGGGGTCCATGAGTTGGAACCCTAAAGCATACTAACCTAGATTGAGTTGGCTTAAGGCTAAGGGTGACCTAAAGTTAAGTTGGACTAGGGTTGACTAACTAAGGTTGAGTTAACCTAGGGTTAATGTGACCTAGGGTTAACTAACTAAGGTTAGGTTAACCTAGGGTTAAGGTGACCTAGGGTTAACTAACTAGGGTTAGGTTATCCTAGGGTTAAGGTGATTTAGGGCTAACTAACTAAGGTTAACTTAACCTAAGATTGGACAACTAGGGTAAAGTTAACCTAGGGTTGGATAACTAGGGTCAAGTTAACCTAGGGTTGGACAAGTAGGGTCAGGTTGACCTAGGGTTGGACAACTAGAGTCAAGTTAACCTAGGGTTGAATTGGAAGATGGTTTTGAAATGTGGTTTAATGCTTTTTTGGAAAGGGTTTTGAAAAACATACCATGTCATGCAATGGACTTTGATAGACAACCTTTTTGAAGATTATTTCCATGAAAATTTTGACTCTAGTCAAGAATGTGGTTTATATGGTTGGTATTTGGAGACCATTCCAAAAAAGGTTTCTTTATAACCATTATCACCATTATCTTGACAGGTGTATGGAATTCAAAAATCAACGAGATGATGACAACTTTTTGAAACACCATTTTTAATGTAAGATGGAGATAATGAATTTTTGAAAACCACTTTTGAAAAAAAATCATGAAAACCATTTTTGAAGGGAACCATTCTAACAAGAGAGGGTTCCTATGGCCAAATAAAAGGGAGACCATTCAAGAGAGGGTTCCATGGGGCCATTCCAACCACCAAACTTGAGAGAATGGAAACCTTGAAAATCAAAGAGTTTAGAAACCACTTGTGTGCAAGAATAAAAAGAGAAGGTGACCATTCTAACAATTTAGGGCTCCTATGACCAATATGGAAGGGAGACCACTTAAGAAAGGGTTCCATGGGGCCATTCCAACCACTAAACGTGAGAGAATGGAAGCCTTGGAAATTAGAGAATTTGAAAATAACTTTTATGCAAATTGAAATGCAAGGATGCAAAAGTGTGAGGTAGAGGTTAGTAGGGATTTTCTAAAGCATGATTTCTAAGGTCTCTTTCTAAACTTCAATGAGCCAACTCTTAGAACTATTTGGAGAGGGGTATTGAACTTGAAATTGGCATAGAAGTAAGAATAATGTGAACTTAAGAGAACATGCTTATAAACACAAAAATGAAACCAAGAACATAAGACATGATCAAGATAGCAAAATGTAAGGGGGTCATGAATACATACAAGGCTTTAGGCTACACCACACAAACAAGGAGCTCCTAGACCATACCATCGTAAAGTAGGCTAGTAAGAGATCCCCTTACACGGTGGCTCTCACTTGCTTTCCTCTAGGCATGATCTAAGAGCCCTCTTAGCTCAAGCATGCAAGAAAGGGGGGTTGAAGATAGGGATTAAAATAGAGAATAGCCTAAGTAGGCTAGGAGGGAGAAGGGAAGAGTGGGGGAAGACAAAAATGTAAAAGAGATACCACCTTTTGCCTTCAACACACTTGTAGTCTTTAATGGATGTCTTGATTGGAACTTGAATGACTTCAAGGAGGCTTAAAGGGCTGGAAGTGAGTGTTTAATGGTGTATAAGGCTTTGTAGGTGAAGTGAATGGCCTTGAGGGAGGTAGAATCTAGCCTAAGTGTTGGAGGAGTAGAGTATGTATAGAGATTCGAGGTTCTAGAGTGGTTTTAGCAGAGTTTCGCATCAATTTCGAAGTTGGAATATGCAAAGGGGGGGTCTGGTATTTATAGGCAAAGATTTTAGACACTGGCACATGTAAGACATGTGCCTGTGTAAAATTTACACAGTCGCATGTGCTACATGCACCGGTACTATTCCAATGGCAGAATGCCACGTGGCACCCATTGTACTGACTAAATCTCGATGGTTGATGGAACTTTGGTCGATTTGATCAAAATCTAGGCGCATGTAGCATACGCTCCGTCACCGGGAATGTTCGTTTAAATTTTGTCTCGATAATTTAGCCAACCGAAAAGGTTTCGGGGGAATCAGTTGCACCCGGGATGTTCTTCTCGGGCTTCCAGTGAACTTTCATATTTTCAAAAGGTTTGAAAGGTGTTTGGAATTATGAGATATCATCTTGGGAAATGTGCGTAAAATGGCATCTTTGCGGAGCATCTGTGATACGCTTTGTGGGGGTCCGAAAGTAGCTGTTTTCGTGTCGCATGATCAAGGCCTTCAGGAAGCGATCTTTTCGATCGGACCGTACCAATGGAAAGTACTCTGGAAATACTTTCAGGAATTCCAAGATTTATGTGTTTCTCAATTCGTTTGACGGTGTGTTGCAGTTAGGGAATCGGTGGAAAAGTCAATCTAGGCAGAGTATTTGTGAGACGCTCCAAGGGTTGCTGGAAGTTGCAATTTTTGCGCCGTACGATGAAGGGCTTCGGGGAGCGTTCTATCCAGTTGAGTCATATTAATAAAAGATCTATGAATGAGCTTTCGGGAATTTCTTGATTTATGTATTTCTCAAGTCATTTGACGGTGCGTTATAACTAGGGAATCGGGAGAAGAGACAATTTAGGCGGAGCGTCTGCGAGACGCTCAAGGGAACTTTTATCGTGTCGTGAATGTTTAGTGTCATAGGGTCCTTCTCAGGTTAAATAAGGGTGTATTTCAAGACCCTTCGTTCGAAATCCTAGGACTGGTGTTGTTTTAGGGCGCGTTTGGATTGTCAGGGGCAAAATGGTCATTTTGACCTGGTTTGGTTGAAAATGGTCAGGAATGGTTTGGCGTGTTATGTTAAGCGTGTTGGGTCGTTCAGGGATGGTTTCGGGAGAGCCTTTTACTGTTTGGCGGAGTTTGCCTAGTGCTGAGGCGTTCAGGGGCAAAACGGTCATTTTGACCAGTATTAGCCAGAATGGGATTGGAATCAGACCGGATGGCATGTGGAGTATGCCTAACAGTTCAGTGACACTTTGGAAGGGTGGACTTACCGTTTTGAGAGTTTTTGAACTTTCTCAAAACGTGCCTGGAGGCCCAAGGAGCAGGTTTGGTCATTTTTCACTGAGTCAGGCTAACAGGCGCCGGTGTTGATCTAAGTGTTGGTTTTCGAGACCGCCTGATCTTAGAGAGATACCTGTAGGATGGTGTTGGTTCTTGAGAATGCCTGGTCCCAGAAAGCTACCTGTGAGGGTGGTGTTGGTCTCTAAGAACACTTGGCCTTAGAGAACTACAGAATAACGAACATTCTACATTGGCGGGCTAGCAGGAGCCAGAAGTGAACCGTCTGAAATTTGATAAGGTGTTGGTCCCCGAGATCGGGCGATCTCGGGAAGCTACTTGGATGGCATTGGTTTCCGAGATAGCCCGGTCTGGAAGCTGCCTAGAATGATGGTGCTTATGGCTCCAGTGGGCCCTTGTGGGCCCAAGAAGCGACCAGTTGACTGAATTGAGATTGAAAGGCTCATCTTGAGCTTGCATGGGTTGTGATGTTTGAAAACTAGGTCCGGTCGGGCCAGAGATTGCTGAGCGGGCAAAAATAGAGTGCTTACATGGTGGAGACAAAAGTGGTGCGTGGTAGTACGGTTGTTGTGGTGGTTGTTCATAAGAAGCATATGGTGAAACTTGAGAGCTCCACTCCGAATGGTTTCGAGATGGATAATAGCCTTGTGGTTGTGTCGTATATGAATAAGGACTTGTAGAAAGAAAATTTCAAGATAATCCATGAATAAGATATATGCAAAACTAACCAACAAGTATATGAAAATAACTTATCCTCCCAATCCCACAACAAAGATGCACAAACCCAATGTAACCAAAAGAAAAACAAAAATAATTGCTTAAAAATAAAAGATGGAACGAAGTTACCCAAACGAGCTATTGAGTTCTCTCGTGTTTATAGAATGATGGTGAAGTGCTTCTCCAAAATAGAATCTCCAAGGCTTGTCCACCAACGTAAAACACAGCTTCCTTGGCAACGGCGCAAAAAACTTGATCGCTCCCTAAAAAGGTGATACTTAACCACAAGTGCATGGCCCTGATGTAGTAATAATTTCTCGTAAGTACGAGGTCGATCCCACAAGGAAGATGGTTTATGTAAATAGAAAAACTTACCATGGATAAAAAATCTTAGGAAAAACACTCCAATAAACAAAAATTTGATTTTAGGTTAAGGAAAGATTGGTTATCTAATCTAAACTAAGAAAACTGAAAAAATCCTGGAATCAATTGTCCAACTAATTGCGTTTCTTGGAATTTCGAAGGCGATAATTTAATAATTCAAATTCTTCGACTACGTCACGAGTCTCGGATTAAGAAGATTTAGTGATAAAGCCAAGTGTTCTTCAAAGTTTCATTTCTAGAATAAATTGGGTTGTTAGAATCAAGGACGAGTACTATCGATTCGTACGGCGCATATACTGAATATAGATTCACGCATAAACGTTACTGAACATAATCAAATGTCCAGGTTTTCAAAGGTTTCTAGAACAAAGAAGAAGAAGAAAGAAGAAACAGAAAATTTAACTTTGAAACTCAAAATTGTACCTAAGATCTTCATTTAATTTTTACAATTGATCCCAGCATGCAATCTAGTGACCCATCATAGTTATAGATATGCAAAGTTGTATTAAAAATATATTGAAAGCTTGAGTAATCTGATTATAGGACTTGAAAACTGAATGAAAACTATGAATACAATACTCTAATCTACTCCTAAAACTTAGAAAAAACGTCAACCCTAGAATCCCCTTTTAAAAGCAGTTTAGTCCCAGCTTGTATAGGCAACAGAAAAATAAGAAACCTCACCGCACCATTCGAACGGCCTTCGAACGCCTAATTGATCATTCGAAAAGCCTTCTAACGCTCTTCGGACAAATTTTATGCTCTTTTAATCTATCGAACCGTCTTCGAACTTGATTTTAGTGTGACACCGTTTGACGTACCATTCGAATGCCACTTCGAACGCCTGTTCATTGTTCGAACGCCATAATTCATCATTTGAATCCCGGATTAGAATTTTGCCCAAATTTCTCCTTTTTAAGTCCGAATTCCTGAAAACATACATAAAACCAAGTTAGTAACAAATTAGAACTAAAATAACATAATTAAATTTATTCTAAGGCTAACAAATAACTAATTACGGCATGTAGATTGCACTTTTAGAGTATAATCATATAACAATTACTTTTGGCTTTCAACTACTTGGTAAAAACCTAAGAATCTTTCTCACAATTTTAACATTAGTATAACATTTACCAAGAGATTTCAAGGCATTTATTATATCAGTAAATCTAGTAAACATATTAGAAATAGACTCCTCTTGATTCATTTTAAACAATTCATATTTATGAACAAGCATATTAATCTTAGATTCTTTAACTTGATTAGTTCCCTCATCAATAACTTCAAACTTGTTCCAAATTTCCTTGATTGACTTATATGTAGAGAGTCTATTAAACTTATTATGATTTAATGCACAATATAGTAAGTTTATGCCTTCGGAATTTATTTGATCACTTTTTAAGTAATTCTCATTCCATTTACTTTTTTCTTTAGGCACTTTTTGTTCATCTATGATTTTGGTTGGTAAATAGGACTACTAACTATAACTCTCCAGAATTTATAATCTACAAATTGAATGTAAATTCTTATCTTAGCTTTCCAATAATTATAATTCGTGCCATTGAACAAAAGAGGTCTATTGGGAGATTAACTTTCGATAAGAGAAGTACTAAAAATGGTTGCCATAATCTACTTTAAGACAGTTAAGTCTATTATAAGAGCCAGGCTTTAATACCAATTGTTAGTCCAGGTGGCAACCCAAGAGGGGGGTGAATTGGGTTTAAATAATAATTCAACAAATAATTTCAAATTTAAACATTTTAACTAAATATTCAAGCAAATATTAATCAACCAATAATATATTTGTAAATAAATGCAAGCAATTCAAACTATAAAGTAAATGAGATAGAGATAGGAGAATACGACACAGAGATTTACCGTAGTTCGACTTCAACTCCAAAGTTTATGTCCACTCCCAAAGGCTCATTCCTTGAGATTTTTCTCCATTATATCCAAACCTTAGATACAGCCACTAGCCTTTTAACCTAGGCACTAGTCTTCCTTTACAACTAGTTTTTGTCCACATATGCTATCACACCCCTCTAGCTAGTTTTTGCACAGGTGCTACTCATATCCAACTAAGTGATCCCTCACTCTAATTAGTTTTTATACAAATACTAGTCACACCCACCCCCTAACTATTTTTTCTAGCTAGTCTCTCCTTTACAAGAAGAAATAACAAGAGTACAACCACTCTTTCTTACAAATAAATTCTCTCAAAGAATATATATGCCAATAAAGCTCTCAAAACATTACAAGATAAAAAGACAATTAAGTTCTCAAAGACTTTATAGGATGAATATCACTTTGATGCACAATCTCTTACAGCTCTTGATGTTCTTGATTGCTTCTCAAGTATATCTCTATTTATAGATGAATATTGAAGGCTGATTTATAGCTTCAAATGAGTTTCTAATAGTTGGAAAGCATTTAAAACAATTCTTCCTGTTGAGCAAGTTGTTGCCAGATTTATTTTCGAATTTCTAGTCAAATGGCTTCACTTCCACTTCGATTTTCTTCTTGATAATGTTCGAATTTTAAAATTGATATAACAAAAATGTTGTAGACATGGACGTCAAGAATCAGGTCGACCCAATGGTCAGATCAAAAGTTTTGATCAAATTATTTGAACTATCTCCTAAATGGTATATTTGAATTTCTATACAGATGTCTTCACTTCCAGCTCACTTTTCACGTTCTTAACGTCCGAATTTAAAAATTTGCTATTACATAAAAGTTGTTGATATGGAATTCAAATGTTCAAAACTTTAAGAATCATAACATTTGAATATCGGAGTCAAAAGATATGAGTGAATTACTCAGACTGTCTTCCAGCTGTCATCTTTGAATTTCTGCCACACTTAGTCTTCTTTCACTTTGTGTTTCACTCAGATAAAATTTGAATTTGAAAAATTCATATAACTTAACAAGTGTATATATAGATGTTAGTTTTTCATAAATTCAAGAATCAGATCATTTAAACTTTTGGATCAAAAGATATGGTCAAATAATCATAACTGTCTCTAAGTTGCCATATTTTGAATTTCAAATCCAATAAGTTACCTTCTAGCTTATTTTCATCCCAATTTTTTTTTTTGGATGAAAACTTTATAAAACACCATAATTAGACATTTGAGTTTTCTTTCCAGCCTCATAAAAATCAGATCAATCCAACGATTAGATCAAAAGATATGAGCAAAATACTATGACTATATCATAGGATATATTTTCATTGAATTTTCAACCTTAGAAGAAAATTATGTCCTATAATTTTCTTCCTTAAATGAAGTTTTCTTAAAAAATGACTCTCAATGATTTAGATATTAATTTTCAACTCTTGATTTCTCTTTCATGTGCTTCGTAATCTTGCAAAATTTAATTGCACCAACTAAACCAATGATTAAAAGTATTGAATATATTTAATCAAGAAAAAATTTATAAATTAAAACAAGTTATCATCAAAACCATATATAAAATTTCATATGAATAAACTTAGGGCTAACATAAGCTAGTGAAGCACAAGGCGAGATTAGTGGTCAAAGGATTCCAATAGAAGAAAGGGATTGACTTTGACAAGATTTTTTTACTAGTTGTGAAGATGACATCAATTCGAGTGATACTCGGATTGATAGCTAGCTTGAACATGGAGCTTGAACAAATGGATGTGAAGATAACATTTCTTCACAAAGACTTGAATGAAGAGATCTAAATGGAGTAGCTAGAAGGTTTTAAAGTGCCAGGGAATGAGCATTTGGTCTACAAGCTGAAGAAGAGTCTCTAAGGAATTAAGCAAGTCTTGAGACAGTGGTACAAGAAGTTTGACTCATTCATGGTGGGTCATGATTACAAGAGAACTGCAGCAGATCAGTGTGTTTATGTTAGAAGCTTCTTAGATGGCAACTTTGTTGTACTCCTGCTCTATGTTGATGATATGCTGATCATTGGTTAGGATGCAGACATGTTTAGCCAGTTGAAAAAGGAATTGTCCAGGGCCTTTGACATGAAGGACTTAGGCCCGCCTTAGCAGTTTTTAGGCATGTGAATTATTCATGATAGGAAAGTTAAGAAGTTGTGGCTATCACAAGAAAAGTACGTTGAACGGGTGATCAAAAGGTTCAACATGGGAAATGCCAAGCCAGTCAATACTTCATTGGCTAATCACTTCAAGCTAAGCAAGAGTTTGTGTCCCTCCTCGAAGACTGAGATGGAAGAGCTTAAAGCAGTCCCATACTCTTCAACAGTTGAGAGTCTTATGTATATAATGGTGTGTACAAGGCCAGACATGCTAACAAAGGTGATCACTCGTGAAAAGCTTGAGTTATGTAAAGATATAACCGAAATGGACGCTAACTGAAGGATGTCAGATTACGTTCTCCCCTAATGGGTATGAAGGGGGAGAATTCATACCCAATGTTAGTAATTTCTACAGAGAAGTCAAGGAAGGAACCTACCGCTGTACCATTTAGAAGTTAGCCACCGAAGTTGTCAATGGAAGATTTCTTTCATTCCTACTGCCGAACACCGATTGTCAAGTTTGGTGGCGGCCAACCCTTGACAAACGGTGTACCTTTTCTCCTATAAATAGAGGGTTGAGTAGAGCGAGAAGATGCAGATTAAGCAAGCAACAAGTAGAAGAAAGTGAGAAGTAGAAGATAGTTTTTTATTTAGAGTTGTAGTAGAGTAGAGAGAGAGCCGTGAGCCTCCTCATCCTCTGTATTCTATAGCTTTATAGATTTGAAATTGAAATTTTTAAATCTATAACAACTTTTTTTGGTTGAAGAAGACGGCTAACGTCATCACTAACATCAGTTGTACATCAGTAGTGACATCATTGCTGACATTAGCGCCCAGTCAGCTACCACATCATCAAATTTTTAAAAAAATTACAGTTTGACCCTAGAAGGTTTTAGTAATTTTAGATCGGCCCCTAAAATTTTTGAAATTACTAATTGACCCTCCAATTTCTTAAAAATTACATTGTGGCCCCTGAAAAATTTAAAAATTTTAATTAAGCCCCTCTTGAGGTTTTTCGCCGTTCTGGATGCAACTGTGCACTCTGTTTTGAAAAATTCTACTTCTATAGTATTATACAAGCCAATTGGAGACTAAATTGATGGAGAACTTAACGGCGGAAGCTATGATTAGACTAAAGGCCACTAATTATTCGATGTGGAGGCCAAGAATGGAGGATATCATAAATCTTAAAGATTTTTGGAGCCTTGGATCATAAGAGCTTTAAATCAAAGAGGAAAAAGGATCATGAATGGGTTAAGATGAAAAAGAAAACCATTGCCCAAATTCGATAGTGGGAATGGAAAAAATCTTCCATCGAAGACTTCGGCGGCCGACTTCTAGATGGTGCGGCAGTAGCTTCCTTCCTTGATTTCTTTGTAAAAATGGCTGACAATGGGTATGAACCCATTTCAACAATTCTCTCCCTTCATTCCCATTGGAGAAGGACACAATCTGATGTCCTTCAGTTGGCGTCCATTCCAACTATGTCTCTACATAGCTCAAGTTTTTCAAGAGTGACCACCTTTATTAGCATGTCTGCTGAATTCTAGTCTGTGTGAATCTTCACAAGTTTCAACAACTGTTAATCCATCACCTCACGTATCCAATGATTGTGGATATTAATATGCTTTGTCAGGAAATGGTACATTGAATTATTGTTCAATCTAGAGCACTATAATTATCACAATGCATCGTGTATTCATTCTGTTTGATTCCTAGTTCTTAGAGAAAATGCTTCACCCACAACATCGCTTTCCCAACTTTTGCTGCAGTAATATATTCTACCTCCATTATAGATGAAGCCACACACTTTTGCAATTTAGACTGCCATGAAATGGCTCCCCCTGCGAATGTGTAAAGAAATCCTAATATAGATTTCCTACCATTAATATCACTGGCCATATCTGAATCTGTATAGCCCTCCAAGACTAGTTTAGCTCTCCTAAAGTACAAGCATAGCTTTGTCATACCTTTTAGGTACCTGAGAATCCACTTGACTTCTTCCTAATGCTCTTTTCTTAAATTGGAGATAAATCTGCTCACAATGCCTATAAAGCGAGTAATATCCAACCTTGTACACACCATTGCATACGTAAGACTCCTAATTGTTGAAGAGTATGGGACTGCTTCCATTTTAGTCTTCGAGGAGGGATATGAACTCTTGCTTGGCTTGAAGTGATTAGCTAGTGGAGTATTGACCGGCTTGGCATTTTTCATGTTGGACCTCTTGATTACCCATTCAACATATTTCTCCTGTGACAGCCACAACTTCTTGGTTTTCCTGTCACGAACTATCTGCATGCCCAATATCTGCTAAGTTGAGCCTAAATCCTTCATGTCAAATGATTGATATAGCTCTATCTTCACACTTGATAGTCTTAGTGGCATCATGGTGAACGATTAATATATCATCCACATAGAGTAACAGTGCAACAACGTTGCCATCAGGGTATCTCTAAACATATACACACTGGTCTACTGTAGTCCTTTTATACCCATGGCCCACCATAAATAAGTTGAACTTCTTGTACCATCATCTCAGCGATGTCTTAAGACCGTAGAGACTCTCTTCAGCTTGTAGACCAAATGCTCATTCCCTGGCACTTTAAAACCTTCTGGTTGCTTCATGTAGATTCAGGTCTCCATAAAGAAATGTTGTCTTCACATTCATTTGTTCAAGCTCCATGTTTAGGCTAGGTACCAATCCGAGTATCACTCGAATTGAGGTCATCTTCACAACCAATGAAAAAATCTTGGGAAAGTCAATGCCTTTCTTCTGTTGGAATCCTTTGACCACAAATCTCACCTTGTGCTTCACTAGCTTACTGCTACAGTCTTTCTTCAGCATGAACACCCACTTATTCTTTAGTGCACTCTTTTCTTTAAGAAGTTTCATCAGCTCATAGGTCTGATTTTTCTACAAGGAACTCATCTTATCTTGCATGGCTTGCATCCACTTGCTTTTATCTATATGAGTGTGTGACTCGCATTAAATGTGTGCTTGAGATGATCTCAAGTGTAGGATGGTGGAGTAGTATAACTTGGAGTACGAGATCGTTCCCACAAGGAGTTATGTGCACAAGACTAAAAGAACTAAAACAGGCCTTTCAATCGCTCACAAAAATCTAACAAAATGTTTCTAAAAAGAAAATAAAATTATGATTGTTTTGAAGATGGTTTGATTATCTAAACTAGCTAAGAAGAAAATGCTAAATGACTTGAACAATGTTTGATTTTAAAGTAATGAGAACAAGTCTCGGGATTAATCGATCCAACCAATTGTGTCTCTTGGAATTCCAAAGGAGATGTTTTGATAACTCAAATCGTTCGACTATGTCATGAGTCTTGGATTCAAAAGTTTTAGCGATAAAAACCAAGTGTTCTTTAAGAATTCAACTTTAAGAATAAATTGGATTGTTAGATTCAGGGACGAATACCATCGATTCATGCAGCACATATATTGAATATAGACTCATGCATAAACGTTACCGATGATAATCAATCATCCAAGTTTTCAATGATTTCTAGAACAAAGAAGACAAAGAATGATAAAAATGAAAGATTTAACTTTGAAACCAAAAATCTCACCTGTTTTGTTCATCCAAGATCTTCAATCGGTCTTCACAATTAATCCCCATATGAGAAGGTTTAGCTATTCATCTCTATCTAGGAAAAGCTTTAAAATAATGGAATAAACATTAAAAATAAGATTTAATGCAAAGAAACCACATAAATTTGAATAGAATGCAAGGAATGTAAAGAACTTGTATTGAAACTTGTATTTAAATGAATCCGATTACAAATGAGCAACAAACTATTAAATGTAAGCTATTCTGGTATAAAAACCCTAACAAATAGCTGCCTCCTACTTCCTTTGTTCGAACATAATGGCTTGGTATTTATAGGGATCATAGTCCAAACCCTAAAATTTGTTAGAAAATTGCCTTGGCGTTTGAACGCCAAAACGAGCGTTCGAACGCCTCTGTGTTGTTCTTCAACGGCCATTTTCGGGTTTGCAAGCTCTTGTGCTGTTCAAACACTAGCTTCTAGTGTTCGAACGCTAGGCCAATTTTGGTCCTTCTTTTTCTTTTTGCCATTCGAACGGCTGTCTGGGTGTTCGAACGTTGGAGTTGTTTTTTGCCCTTTTTGGATTCGACTTGTTTGAGACTCTTAAAGTCAGAATTCGACGAAGCTCATTAGATGCAAACATGTGTAACTTGAAGAAAGCTTTCCAAAAATGTGTCATTCATCTCATTCTGAGCTATGAGTAAAAACTTGCACATTTCCCGAGACAAGGCCTCAACAACTTTACTTGATGAGCCATGCCAGCAGATTGGATCACTTCTTTGACTCCAAATCAACTCCCTCAGCTTTAAATACCTAAAATAAGATTGAGTATGAGGTTAAATACAATATATAGCAAAGAGAGCATAATTAACTCTAATCTACAGCTATCAAAGGTCGTTTAGCGGTAATAGACTACACTTATGTAGTCTAATCAATGTGTGCTTCTTGAAAATTCTATAGCTCCCCCTCATCTGTTAGTAAGATATAGTTTGATTTCGGATATCTCCATAATGGAATCAGTGGTTGGCCTCTCTTTGATCTCCTTTGCTAAGGCTCTTCAATCTAGCGAGGTACCTCACTAACTGGCTGTGGGAGTTCTTCTACTTTTGATGGAAGGGGTTGCTGCTCCCCCTACTCAACACCCTCTTTCTCTTCATCTTCTTCATTCTGCACTCCATCAGTATCTATGGAAAACTATATTGGAGCAGGATCAGGTATGTTTCTTGGAGCACTAAAACTTGACTTCTTGAACTTTGCAAAGTCCTCGTAGAGTTAGTCCTCTTGGAACACCACATACCTACTTCTAATGATATTCTTCTTTGCTGGCTCCCATAGTGTGTATCCATATTCTTTATCTTTATAATCAATGAAGATGCATGTAATGGACTTCATGTCAATATTCTATCTTTGCTCCTTGGATACGTGTGTAAAAGCTTTGCACCCAAACACTCTTAGGTGAGAGTAGAAGGCATCTCTTCCAGACCACACATTCTCTAGAACTTTGAACTTCAACGGTACTAAATGTGATCTGTTAATCAGGTAGCAGGCAACACGAACAGCTTCACCTCAAAATGGCTTTGGCATATTAGCCATATTGAGCATATATTGGGTTCTTTCCACAATGGTCCGGTTCATCCTCTTAACTACTCCATTGTGTTGTGGGGTACGTGGGACCGTATTCTCGTGGCAGATACTGTGTTATAATTAGATAAGCAGTATGTCTTGAACTTCTTGGATGTGTACTCGCCTCTATTGTCTGTCTGGAGGCACTTCAACTTCTTACCAGTCTCCTTTTTCACCATGGCATGAAATATCTTGAAGTACTCGAGTATCTGATCCTTAGTCTTCAAAAAATACACCCACATCTTCCTTGAAGCTTCATCTATAAAGGTCACAAAATATTTGTTGCCGCCCAATGACTCCTCTTTTATGGGACCACACATATTAGAGTGTACTAGGTTCAATAACATCAGAGTGTACCGTGTGGAGAAACTAAACGAGACTCGATGTTGCTTGCCAAATAGGAAATGCTCGCAGACGTTCAGTGCAATCTCCTTGTTTGTTGAAATGAGAGTCTTTTTTACCAGTGTGAACAACCCTTTCTCTCCCATGTGGCTGAGTTTCTTGTGCCACAAATTTGGTGACGCATTTTAAAACATATTATTAACAAACAACTAAATTAAAGTGGTAGAGAATAAATTATATTTTTTTATTTAATAATTGGTATAAGAATGCATTCATTTATGAATTTTAAATAAAAATTTAATATTTAGAGTATTAATAAGAAGTTATACAAATATAAGTTTAATAATTTAAATATAACATTAAAAAAATATCACAAACATATATGACATGATAGTAATAAAAATACACAAATCATGAGCTATATAAACTTTTTCTATAATTGATAAAGTCGAATGCGTTTTAATGGTCAATAATGGTACTATTATAATTATATATTAAGTATAGAATTAATAATATCCAAAATTATAGTAGATTTTATCTCATTTTTAATCGAGTTTTTTTTTTCAAATGCATACTACGTAAAATGTTTAATACGTGTATTATACGCTCAAACTAAAAAAATGAGTATTTTTTCATTAGATTTGAGATTTGAATGGAAATGAAAGTTTTTTTTTTTTCATTTATATGTATGTATGGGTATTATACGTGAATAATACGAGTATTTCTAACTATGAATTGACACTTGATAGAGAATTTGCATAAAGATTCTTTACAAGAAAATAATTTGCCTTTATATTATGGTGGGAGATTGCATGTTTATAAGCTTGCACGTTAATAAGCTATGCTTTAATCATAGGCACCAGGAAATTCACTTCGAGAGGGAAGATTTGTTTTCTCAGAAATACACTTTCAGAACGGAGATGAAAGTTTTATAAAATTTTAGAATAAATTTTAGGAAATGATTCTGAGACATTTTCGATACTCTAAAATAATTTAAAGAATTTGTCAGAAACTTTTAAAAAATATAGTGAAAACTCTTTAGAAACTTGTTTCTCATAATTTTTTTATTATTTTCACGCTCTCAAATCTTATTATTTAATAATATATAATTTTTTTAATAGAAGATACAGATATTGTGTAGTATTAATATTTTACTTATCATAATAGAATTCTAAATACTTTATATGGCCTTATTTTGAATTTTTTTATAAATATTTTATTTTATTTTATTTTGGCTAGTGTTTTCTATTTTTTATTATTTTTTAAGCCATATTTCATGCTTCCGTTTCCATATCACTTTTGATTCTAACAAGTATGGCTTTAATACTATCGAAGGTAAACTCCATGGATCCACCAAAGTTTTTGGTGGATCAAAAGGGTTTGGTGCGTTTTCAAACTCTTTTGACCCGCCAAAGTTTGGTTTTGCAATGATTTTCAAACGTCGAGACCGGATGATGCTTCGGAGCTTGACGGGGAAGACTTTCTTTAGGTGTGTTTGATATTCATGGAAGGAAAATAGAAAGGAAGGAAAGAAGGAATAAATGGGAGGAAAAAGTTAGGGAACTTAACAGATTTTTTTAAAAAAAAAAGTGAAAAGAAACTAACATTTTATACTACAAATCAAACGTGAAAAGTGAATAGTTTTTTTCTTTTTTCTTCTCTCCTCAAGTATCAAACACACCAAACTGGAGGGAGGATAGCACAAACTGGGCAACCGCAAACTTTCTTAATTGGAAACTTGGCAACTTAATTTCTTGGAGTTAGGATTTATTTCTCGTGAATTATAGTCATGACATTACGGGTCTGCATTTGACCAGACCAAAGAGGGGATTAGTTGAGAATCAAGATCCACATAAGTTGGCTTAGACACCCTAAATCGTCGAAAAAAGAAGAAGAGAGAAAGTCTGTATCAATTGATTTTTTATTTGTTGTCTAAAACTTTTGCTCATTAATAGTTCTAGGTTAATGTTTTAAGGGGTCGTACTGAGCATACTTTGGTATTGTTTTCTATTTCATGTTGTTTTCCCAGTCTTATTCCTGGATTTTGGTGGCTAGAAGATAAAAATAATGCACTAATTACTTTGAAGTACAATAAATTACTCAAAAATTATATTGAATTACATAGATGAATCTTCTCTCCTTTTGGATGTGGCTAGCAGACGAATTGAATCTGTATTTTTTTCATGTGTTATATTTTTAGTACTTGTGAGGAATAAAGACTAGTTCAGTTGAAGACAAGATGAGAGAAGGTTGACAGAAAATGATTAAAGAAGTTGAAGAACAGGGGAAAATAATGTGAGTTGGGAAATTGAGAAAAAAACTATATATAGTTTGATTGTAACTCAGTTTGGCAAGTAGGTTATTATATGTATGCTTTGAGGTTTACGCCAAAATTTTGAATCCCTAGTACTCCTCGATGCCAAGCTGAAACTGCATTCTTTAAATCATGTTACAATATTCTTGAAGCTTTTTTTTTTGTTTTTGAGTTATGTTTTTGAATTCTTTCATTGGGTGGGTGTTGGATGACATGTTTGCTAACTTTTTCATTAAAGTTTTTACATGAATGAACAGAGCATTTTTTTTAAAAATGTGAATCAAGTTAAATTTGTTGGAAATAGCAGATCCATAACTCCATTTGTTTTTTGAAAAGATGCATAACTCCATTTGTTTCGAAAAGATTTATAAGAGAAAAAAGAATAAAATAAAATAAAAAGAAGAAAGAATTTTTTCGAACCAGACTGGGGGAAAGAAGAAAGAATTTTCAAAATGACTCATGGGTGCCATGGTCTATTCATGAAGAATGGTTGACTTGAGAGAGGCCAATCAGCAAATTTAGTTTTCTTCTATTATTAAATTCACGAAAACTGATTGATTCCTCTCTTATCGAGTAATGCTATATACATATTAATTTCTCAATTCCATTTCTCCTTCCTAGACAGCTATATATAAATCCATTTCTCTTAGCTAGACAAAAGCAATAGCATTCACACAATTACGTGTGAGATGGGGTGGCATCTGTTAATCCAAAATGATAATTAGAAGGAAGGTTTGGAGTTCATAGAGTAGACACAACTAGTCTATATATCGTATACAATATTCATATCTAGTCTCTACAAATTTTGTGCAGATATGGGTATCATAAACAATCCACGCTTCCTGCTTTCTGTTTTCTTTTTATGCTTCTCTTTCAACAACCATATTTCCTTTGGAGCGGACACCATCTCTGCAAACCACTCTCTTTCTGGGGACCAGACCATCGTCTCTAAAGGTGGATACTTTGAACTGGGTTTCTTCAAGCCAGGTAACTCTTCCAACTACTACATAGGCTTGTGGTACAAGAAAGTATCTCCTCAAACCATAGCTTGGGTAGCAAATAGAGAGACACCCATCTCGGATAAGTATTCCTCAGAACTGAAAATCTTAGACAGCAACTTAGTGCTACTCAATGAGTCCCAAACCCCAGTTTGGTCTACAAGTCAAAACTCTACGACTTCAAATTCTGTTATAGCAGTTCTTCTTGATAATGGCAATTTGGTTTTGAGAGATGGGTTTAATTCAACACAACCAATTTGGCAAAGTTTTGATAATCCGGTCCATACATGGTTGCCTGGCAGCAAGATTGCGTATAATAAGCTTACTAATACACATCAACGCCTTTCTTCATGGAAGAATTCAGAAGATCCTGCACCTGGACTATTTTCTCTTAATATAGATGCAAATAATAATCAGTATCTTATGCTTTGGAATGGGTCTGAACAGTATTGGACTAGTGGACCTTGGAATGGGCACGTTTTCAGCTTATTACCTGAAATGGCAGCGAGTTATATCTATAATTTTAGCTATGTGGACAACGAGAATGAGACTTACTTCACATATTCTGTGGTTGATCCTTCAATTATGTCTAGACTTATTATGGATGTTTCGGGGCTATGCAAACAACTCACTTGGTTGGATAACACTAAGAACTGGAACTTATTTTGGGTGCAGCCGAGACAGTGTGAGGTTTATAATTTTTGTGGGGCATTTGGCACCTGCAATCAAATTATACAACCCTTCTGTAACTGTTTGACTGGTTTCAGACCTAAATTGATCAATGAATGGAATAATTTAGATGATTATTCTGGCGGGTGTGTGAGGAGAACTGAGTTACAGTGTGGGGATACAAGCGCTGCTAATCGAGATAGAGACAGGTTTTGGGTATATTCCAACATGACATTGCCTGAACATTCTCAGTCTCTGGCTGTTGGGAGTGTTGTGGAATGTGAATCAGCTTGCTTGAGTGACTGTTCTTGCACTGCTTATGCCTATGACAGCAAGGGGTGTTCAATTTGGATCGGAGACCTCTTGAATGTGCAACAACTCTCAGGAAACGATGGAAGGGGACGAACTCTTTATCTCAGACTTGCTGCTTCTGAGATTTCAAGTGCAAAAAGTAACAAGAAAATTATTATTGGTGCTATTATGGGTTCAGTCGCAGTAATAGTATTCTTGGGCCTTGTTTTTGTAATTTGGAAATGGCAAAGTAGATTGGTAGGAACATCTTTCTGGCTTTGGTCAAACACTTTTTGTTGCTGGTCGAGATTTCCACTAGAAAAGGGAAGTGAAGCAGTTGAGGGTTCATTAGTTGCATTTAGATACAAAGATTTGCACAAGGCAACGAAAAATTTCTCAGAGAAATTGGGGGGAGGAGGTTTTGGTTCTGTTTTCAAAGGGACATTGCCTCATTCAATTGTTATAGCTGTGAAGAAGCTTGAAAGCATCAGCCAAGGAGAGAAGCAATTCCGAGCAGAAGTCAGCACGACTGGAATCATCCAACATGTTAATCTTGTTCGGCTTCGTGGGTTCTGCTCTGAAGGTAATTATAGGTTTTTGGTGTACGATTACATTCTGAATGGTTCATTGGATTCCCATCTTTTCAATGTGAAGGAGTCAAAGGTTTTGGAATGGAAAACAAGGTATCAAATTGCTCTTGGGATAGCGAGGGGGTTGGCTTATCTCCATGAAAAGTGCAGGGACTGCATCATACACTTGGACATAAAACCAGAAAACGTTCTTTTAGATGCTGATTTCTGCCCAAAAATAGCCGACTTTGGTCTGGCAAAGCTTGTCGGGCGAGAATTCAGCAGAGTCCTGACAACAATGAGAGGGACAATAGGCTATCTTGCACCAGAGCTGATATCAGGGGTAGCCATAACAACCAAAGCTGATGTTTACAGCTACGGTATGATGCTTTTTGAATTTATATCGGGAAGAAGAAACACTGAGCAGTCTGGAGAGTGGAAAGTGAAATTCTTCCCGGCCTGGGCTGCAGGCATTATCATAGAAGGAGGCGATATCCTTAGCCTATTAGACCACATGTTGGAGAGGAATGTAGATGCTGAAGAGCTGAGGAGAATTTGTATAGTTGCATGTTGGTGCATCCAGCATGATGAAAATCACAGGCCATCAATGGGTCGGGTAGTTCAGATCCTCGAGGGGATTCTGGATGTGAACCCGCCTCCAAATATTCCTCGATTTCTCCAAGCCCTTGTTGACGACGAGGACATCAGCATGTAATCTTCTGCACTGTGGTTGTCGTCCAGGTTAGAGTTGATAACAATGGAGCAATCCTTCATGCAATTGCTTCCTCTCTCGCCAACAGCACTATAAAATAAATATGTGCTTGAGCACATCTCCAACCATTTTATCTATTTTATATAAAAGCTTCAACCCATGCTGTGAGGCTTCTTTTGTTACTAGCTGTATGTTAGTTGCTTCTATAGTCATTGGTATTGTTTTTTTCTGATGTATTAATCAATATAATTGTCATATGTTTTTCCTGTAGTATTGTGCCTTTTTCAACTGCTTCTTCACAACCATCAACCCATACTGTAGAGAGGTTGTTTCCGTTTCAGAACCATTACACCCAGGTCACAATGGAGTAAGTTCATCTGACATTCAACCCTAATGTTTTTGTAGTAATAAGACTAGTTACTCGTTATAAATGGTGTCATGAATGCTTGCATGCATGTACCCATCCTTAGGAGCGTGTTTGGCAAGCTAGAAATTCGTCCTCCGATGGTTGATTAAAGCTCCAATATCATTTCAAAGAAATCAATGTGCCCCCTAGCTCGGGTAAGAAAATTAGAAGTTTGACTCTTGTACACTTGGATTGCGAAACATTACCCTAATTTATATGTTATGTCAAGCTCGAGTGTTGACAGGTATAGCGAGATACAGATATATATATATATATATATTACATGTTGTACGGACAATTATTCTAGCTTCTTCTATTTCTCGTACGAAAGTGAGATCTATGGTTTGCCAGATTTTGATTAACTTGTTAGAAAATGGCCTCAAAGAGAGGGTTTCCGTGGCAATACTGAGTTGTGCCTTTAGATGACTGGGATAGGCTTCAATCATGAATTATGTTTGAAGGCTCTAGGCCATGGGGGGCCACCGATCATGACCAGACTTGGCAGGATGTTTTGTAAATATGTCCATTTTAAGGATACTTTTCCAAGCCCATATAGCTAATTTGTTTTTTGATATCCAAGCCCACATTGCTTTTGGCTAGAGCCTAGACATAAGAAAATTAACTAACCCTTAGAAATTATATGTATATGTATATTTGATTTGTTAACGTTGGCATGGGTAAATCCAAAACATTACTGAGAAAAAGTCAGATGGTGAGAACCTTCAGGCCTCTTTTTTCCAAGGGATGAAGGTGGTGTGAGATATAAACAATCTGAACTTTCCAACTAAAAGAAATTACTGTTTTTGACGTGCAAGAAATTCGCATAGGCCCTCGTTAAGATTAATTGTTGTTTATAAGACTAATAAAGCATATAATAATAGTAGGTTGCAATACTTTTTTTTTTTTTTTTGGCTGAATGTAATGATGTTCTCGGATTTCTTGTCAATTTAAATTTATCTTAGTTTCAACCAATCAAATACATTAAACAGATGGGTTATACAGTTTCACAAAAATAAATAAAAAACATAAAAAAAAAAACTTCATGGCTAAAAAGATTGTTGACATGAATGAAAAAAATTCTTAAGGAGAAATTGCTTTACAAATTAATTTCTCGACGTTTACGTATACAAGATGGAAACCAGGATCCTATAGTCAAAACCAACCCTGAGTTCATCTCCTCAAAATCAAAAAGAGAGGAAATTGCTCTATAAATGAATTTGCTATAATCCTGTCACTAATTATTATTAAATTCATACTTGGTGCAGGTTTACTTGACCATTGTCTGAATACTCAAGGGCATGCAAGTGGAGTGGACCTCACCCAGATACAATAAATTGAGCTATGCTAAGTAGGATCGGATGAAGATTGAAGTGAGTCAGGGAAGTTGGTCAGAGAACTTGACCAACAGCTGCTGCAAAGATACTAAGTGATTAATGGACAAATGCTTCCTGTATTTTTTTTTTGGAAGAATATTAAGCATATGTATTTGATTCGTGTATTTCAATTAAAAAACAAGAGTTATTTTATATCTCATATTCTAGTCTTTACTGACTATGAACTAGGAATATTGGGCCAAAAGAACGGTGTGTTTTCTCTCAATTCTGTTTTTAGTGGATGGCTCGTGTTTTGTACTTTAAGCTGATGTGTACCTTGCTTCTTGTCGGATTAATGATCTACAATGTCACTGCATAAAGTTCCATAATACAGCACAAAAAAACAAAGAACAGTTTTAGTGACAAATAAACGCAGCTAAAAGTCATACATTTCAAAATTTTGTGACGTTCTTTTTTTTTTTATCACTATGTATAAGCTTTTGTGACATGTAAATGGTGGGTAAAGGCTTTTTTTTTTTTTAACTCACAAACGCCATTGTCACCATTCATGTGTATGTTTGGTGAGGTATTATCTTGTAAAGAGGTCTTAATTGCTTCGTGCTTGTAAACTTCTAGTAACAAAATCAACTTTTAGTGATGAAATCTATCGGGTTTTTGTGATGAATAATCTCATCACAAATTGTGATATTTTGGGTGACAAACTATTTATTCATTAAAGACTAGACATAGTGACAAAATTTTATTTTATCACAAAATACTTTTATTGTAGGAATGATAGTGACGAACTTGTGACAAAACAATTTGTCTCACTAAAAACATATTAGTGACGTTCCTACATTTAATGACAAATACTTATGACACTAAAAACCTTGTTTCTTGTAGTGGGCCTCCTAAACTAGAAACCAAACAAATGATAGAATGTAAATTATTACTTTCTTTACCCATGCTTTTCTTGAGTTTCAAACAGGTTGTAACTAAATTTCTTTTTCACAAGATTGTTCGAGAGGTCAAGATGGACCAATCAGCATCGTAAGGAGACCTCCGCTGAAGTACTGGTGGTTGGCTTAGACTTTGCCATTCATAATAAATTCTCGGTCTGATTTTCTTTGCCGTGTGAGCCCAACCGTGATGTTTGTATGCCTTTTTTCACACGGACCACACCCCAACTTGTACTCTTCATCGCAAAAGAAATGTAGAGATTTGGATTTTCAGCTTACGGAAGTCTTTCTTACGGAAGTCTTTTTGGCATGCCACGTCGGTTTGCGGATATGTCAGCTGGCATTAAGATATAACTCTCTCTCTTCTTCTCCAATATTAGGAGTTGGTTGGCATTTGAATAAGCTACCTCGGGTCCAATTGTGAGGTTGTGTGCTTTGATTTGTGTGTATTTACCTTATTCAAAGGAAGTCTTTGCATGACTTTTCTTTGTGGATGACTGACCAACTATATGCCCGTATGTATACCCCACTCTTTCTAATCACCAAATTGCCCAACTGCTATAAATTTGAGAAAACAAGTTTTTTTGATTTTTTTTTTATTTCAAAGTTTTAGGTATAACCATTTATCATGTCAAATAGTTGTCTTTTATTTAGGCAAAAAGTCATCGTTAACGTGGGCTGAAAGGCCCATTTTCTACAATGTTGAACCAGCTCACTAAAAGTGGTGAAACTGACCTGTGTGAGAGTAGGTTTAGAATAAATGAAATAAAACAGGCCGGCTAAGAAAGGTAGGCCCAATCTAAAGAAGATAGATCCAGCACTTATTAAAACAAGCTCAAGTATCAAGAAAGACCAAAAGGACCGAGGATTCCAACCCAATTAAAGAAAGGACCTAAGAGGATGGGTTCAAATCCTAGAACCGATCCAAAGAAGGAAGAGTCCTAGAAGGAGCAGATAATATGAACAACTCCTAGAAGGAGTAGTACCTCTTAGCAAGTTAAAGAAGAACAAGATACGTACAACTGAGAGCTAGAATAGATTTCTTTTTTTTCAATTCATCGATATTACGCTTGTCTAACTTAATCTTCAGAGTGTCATCGACCCAAAGATGGTCGACGCATTCTCATCATCTTCTGCTCTTTTAAGCTTTCTGGTATTCATTTTGGTGGTTCGCGGAGCAAATTAAGGCTTACAAAAAATTTCAACTACAATTACCTCTTTCTATTTTTCTGTCATATTTCTAGCTTTTGGTGGCTAGTAGATAAAAATGGATTTACAAATGAATTTGAAGTACACTAAATTAATCCAATATTATTTAGTAAATGATTGGATGAGATAGTGGAAAAGTTGATTGTTTTTACATGTGTTATTCTTCTTCTTTTTTTTCTTACTTTCTTTCTACTTGTGATGCATGGACAAAGACTAGTTTAATTGAAGATAGTTTAATTGAAGAAGAGAGCCGGTTGTCACATTCTTATCCCTTATTCTTGGAACTTCTTGCTTAATTCATCCTCATGATAAGACATGTTTGCCGAATTGTAAAAGTTTCTACATAAATTTCCTACTAAAATAGCATTTTTTTTTTTCTGAAAGAGGAGACCATGAACCAAGCTAAAATGTTAGGAAATTGCAGCTCTTAATTTCTTTACTTGTTTTTTGTAAGTATATATGAAAAAAAAAACAAGAAAAAAGAACGAACTTTCACATGGGCTTAAGGGTGCGATGATTAATTTAAGAACACTGGTTGACTTTATAGAAAACAATAAAGCATTAGCTTCTTCTGTTATGATAGTAAATGGGAGAAAACTGGTTGACTTATAGAAGAAAATCAAGCATTAGCTTCTTCTGTTATGACGGTCAATGGAATAAAATTGGTTAAACTTCATATAACACAATTAGGTGTGATATAGGGGTGGATGGAAGGGGTTGGTTGATGACTTGATATTTGGTAAATATGTCAATCTAACATGAAAAATACAATAAAGGATTGAAAATCATCTGACAACACTACTAAAAAAAGGATTATTTGGGTATTAGCGTCCGGGATGCGACGGCATTTCTGGTGACGAAACTACGAGCGTCGCAAATAGTATTTGCGATGGCAAGGACACTATTTACGATTGCAAAAAAACCATCGCAAATACAACTCGTCGGGGCACTTTTTTTTGTGACCGCTGCCTTGCCGTCGCTAAAGAGTATTTTTGACGGCAAACTGCCGTCGCAAATAACTATAGGCGACCAGCATTAGCGACGACATTTACTGTCTCAAAAAAATCTTTAGCGACGACATTTGCCGTCACAAAAACCAAAGCGAGACCTTTATATTTAGACGATCCTCACTTTTGCGACAGTGAAAGATCATCGCAAATAACTTTTTTTTTTTTGGGCACAAATTACAAAAAAATTAACATGATCCAAATAACAAAATTCATTCAATCATCCAAATACTTAACAAAGTTAACATATCTTTTAAATATCTATCAAAATCCATAAAATTAATATACTTCCCTCCCATACAAATCCATAAAACAAAAACAAAATACATAATATCTCGCAAAAATAACGACCCAATAGGTTTATATTATCAGGTAAAATTTCTAATGGCTTCTTCGTCTGTGCAGAGGAAGTATTGAATATGGCCCCAATTGAACTAACTGTAGATACTGTGGGGTTTTCTCTCTCTTTTATTTTGCTCAAGGATGTTGCTTGGAGAAGTGGTGCCTGCATTTCTGGACACACTTCAGATATAGAATTCCTACCAATGGCATTGGTCATTGCTGCATTATGGGATTTGAATTCTTGTTGCTTCGCTCCTAGAAAATGCAATCTATCTGCAACAGGTCTGGGTACTTGCAACTTATCTCTGGGGACATAGGAATGCATGGCTAGTCCAAGGTTTTCTTTAGCCCATCTATAAACTACACTTAATTTCCCTTCCAAAGCTTCAACAAGGACATTTAACTCACTAACTGAATTTCGGAAGAGGAAAAATCTGGCACTCTAAGGATAGGAGCAGAGCTGCTTTGCATGTTTTAGACAAGAATACCTATCTAGGGAGCACGGACAACCTGCTGCAGAAAGATGTAGATCATAGAGACATATACTGCACTCCCTTTTACAGGTCGAGTCAAAATCCACTTCCATCTGTTGTGATTGTGAGGAATTGCAAAGATATTCCCTCCTTATGCCTTCCTGCTTAATACGTGACTACTCAAGAAAGAGAAACAATTCAAGAACTCACAGTTCAACATTTTATCTAACATGTGGGTATGCATTCCAGCATAGAAATTGATGGTTGGCATGGAAATTGCAAAATTAGGCAAATTTGTTTCAACTTAAATTGAGAAAGGCAGAACAGTGGTTAAAAGATCCCAAATGCAAAAGCAACAAGAAAAAAAACAATTCTATGGTGTTAACAAACACCATTTTGTATTTGTCTCAATATTCTTAGGATGACCTGGACAGGTGGAAATGTGGAATTTATAACAGCACCTACCAACATACATATTAACCAAGACTTTTTCAAAAAAATGTCCTTTCCTTGTGAGCTGACTCCTACTATTGTTCAGGTTAACCATGACACCAAATATTATAAATGCTCATAATTTTCACTACTAAGCAATTATTACATTCTATGGAAACTGAAATAATAAATTGATCATTCATAGTTGTAATTCAACTTAACAATGAATTCTAATAGCATTACACTAATGAGAGATGTCCCATAATTTTATCTATATCTCACGTAGAAGTGCCCTTTCAAACACTCACCAATAAGCGAGAAATATAGATAGAAGGGCTCGAGATAGTCCAACAAACTACTACATTCTCATTAATTCCATGAACTTCTCAAGAATAATAAAATAAGAGAAGGGTAATTGCAGTGTGCTAGAAAATTGATAAGGTACTTAAAACTTCAGAGGTTAGGACATGACCCATCAATAACATCAATTCTTCCATTAGTCTGGGCTTTTTCTGGCCTAAGAGTCAGTCAATTAACAAACATAAAATTAATATATATTTTAAGAAAAATAAGAAAATAAATTGATTAAACTTGCAAGAGTCTAAGCAATTCTACTTAATGCAATTCATTGTTGAAAAAATTAATAAAATTACAGAAAATGTATAGCAGCAGATTACATCGACACTGGCACTCAAACCAAGTGTTGAGTTTATACATAAACTGTAAAATCATACAAAAGTCTTGTAGCAACTTCAAGGTTCATACATAAAGGAAGCCAGAACACATGGTTTATACAAGCAAGAACATAAAAACCTTGAAACATTAGATTTACCTCATGAACACAACTTGAATTTTATCTCAAACTCATCACAGGCCATGGAGTCAGCCCAGTTGCAGGCAAAGATAGCCTTATGACTGGGACCCGTTTCATCACTCAGAAAGCTTCATTAAGCCGTGCAGCTCAGCTCATAAATTGAGATACCTTTTGCTGATAATTGATAAAAAATAAAAAAGCTTAGGCACCTATCATATATCAGGTCTTGTAGGGGAAAAAAATTCTCCCTTTCCTTGAAGATTACTCAAATTGCTGGATGGAGGGACCTTGTTTTCTTACACCACAAGACTTAAATAAAGTCCAATTGCAGTAGAAAATATAACAGAAGCCACAAAAGAAAAAACACTAGACACGCTGAATTGTTAAAGTTCTTTATGGTGTGCACATAATGGGATTGAGACTATCAGAAAAAGGAGATAAAAACATGTATGGTTTTCAATTTTTTATGGGAAAACAAAAGAATGAGGTTTAAAGGAGTGAAAAGATAAGTTTTTTGAGACTTTTCAAAGGGTGTTTTAGACACTATTAACAGTACCATGAACAACCACTATGTTGATTTAGGTTTCTTTTATGTTCTATGGTTATTAGGTTGAAGGAAAAAAAATGTAATCTCCTAAAATAGGGTTGAATGAGTGGAATAGAGTCTGGCAGATCTTGTTGAGGCTTTAAAAGCATTAATACTGGTTGAGGCCTTAAGAAGAAGAAGAGTCTGGCAGATCAATTAAGCAATTCTTAGGGATTCCCTATTTTTTTTTTCACCATGGCCCAAGCTTTCCCTCCCTCTCTCTCTCAAAATTCTCTATTTTTTTCATAAACCCCCAACATCACATCCACACCGGCACCAAAACCACCCATTGCCACACTGAACAATGTTATTCAGTTCCAACACTGAACAGTCCCTCAATGGTTCTTTTTACTCCTCTCTCATCACATGGTCGGTTCCAACACCTACTCAGTTCCAAAACGAAAATTGCATACTATTCAAAGAGTTGAGAAAAATTTGACACTACGGAGTTTAAAGCACTAAAAAGGTATAAATTAGAACAAAACCATATGTATATCGTTCCTAATAACACCATCAACCTCTCAATTGAAACCCCATACAACAATTCAAGGCCGATGAATTCACACACATTTTGTTACACAAATAGGAAGCTTAGACCAATCCTCTTGTTTTCTCTTCCCCAATTTTCTTAGCAACCAAATAGTATGATAGTACAACAAATAAATAAAATCAAACGTAAGAAAAACAGAAAACTATAATAGTAATACAGTGGCTTCACAGAAAGCGAAAGCATAGCTTAATTAAACATAAACCCATTAACAGTCATGTATAACTGGGGGATCTCAAAAGGTGGAGCTATTAGATTAAGCCACTCTATGATGCCACAACACCCATGTCTTTGCAGTGAAGAGAGAGAAACAAAAGCTTAGTCACTCTCTCTGGATTCTTTGCATAGAACCCATGAAATATTTGTTTAGTCACTTCTTGAATTTGTAACTCAAGCCTTTGGGTCCATTTCATGACCAGAGAGCTGCACATATGAATGACTTCGATGAAAAAAAGAAAATGATTGAACCAATATAAAAAATGAATTATCTTTTGATTGTTGCATAGTTTACCATTGTACGACGCCAAGACATGGGTGAATCAGAATTTTCAAATTTAGGATGGGGATGATGTTATGACACCAAGCTTCACCTTCGAGATAAAGGAAAAAAAAAAACTATGAACAGCAACTCTATTGACAGAAGGAACAAAGCACAAACATCCACATAGCATGAAAGCATAAACCCCCCCAAAAAAACATCTAAGCTTGAACAACTTCAAACACTCACCAATGGTAAATCCAAATAATAAAAAATTACAATAAACGCAACATCAAATGACAACTGAATCTCAGTCAAAGCATCTAAGACCCAAAACAACAACAAACTAAAACCAAGAGAAACCCAAAACTTCATCATAACAGAGTAGATTCTATAAGCTACCTTTTCTGCAGGATGTTATCTCGCCAATGGTGAAGTATTCAATGCCATGGCCCCTATTGACTTGAGATCCAGGTAGTGTAGACAGAGAGAAGATCAAACTTCGTTGTAATTTACTCTTGTTTTGGTTTTGGTTTTCCATGGTAATCAGAGTATGAATAGTGATTTCCTTTGCTTTTTCTTTTTAATTTTGTCTTGCCAAATTCAAAGAGAAAATACTGACAAAACAGTATCAGAAGAAAAAATGAGGATAGTTAGTAGTTAGGACCTTGTAGATGGCATCCCAAGGCAAGCAACCAAGAAAATCAACCAGAAAGCAAGATTTCAAGTACCTGACATGAAACAAAGAGTTCATCAGACGCATTAGGGAGGGGGTGAGATTCTCAGTGGGAAAGTTAAAACAAAAAAAAGTCGACTTCAGAGAAGAAGAAAAAAAAAATAAATTGGGGGGAAAGAAGAGACTGAATGACAATGAGATTGCGAGAGTAGATGAGGCGGTAGGAGTGGGGGTCCCTATAGTTGGCGAAGAAGTACACGAGCATGTCGATTAGGAAAGAAAATTGGCCGGCAATGTCAAGGAGAAAGAGGTTCTCCGGCAGTCATCTAAAGAACCTGAACTCCAGGGGTGAAAAAGTATGAGTACACTACCTGTATGAGAGGGAGAGAGAGAGAGAGAGAAAGAGAGAGAGGCTTGCCAGAAGGAGGCCGCAGATAGACGTCATGAGCTAAGAGAGGGATCGTGGAATAGGGAGATTAGAGTTAGGGTGCACTGAATGGATTTGGGGGAAGTAGATTTGGGGGAAGTCGATTATAGGCTGGGGGAGGGAAGGAGAAGCAAAGGGAGGGAAATTAATTTGGGAACACAACTACACTGTTTTGAATCAAAATGACATCATTTCACTAAAATCATTTGTGACGGCATGTTGTTGTCGTAAATAAAGGAGTCGTAAAATGGGGGACGCATTTGACAACTCGAAACGACGTCGTTTTTTAATATTTTTAGCGACAGCTCTATTACCGTTGCAAATGCCTCGTCGCAAAAACCATTTTTTGAGTCGGGATCATTATTGACATGAAAAATAAGCTTTTGCGACGGCATTTCAACCGTCGCAAAAGAATCCATCGCAAATAGTAGTTTTTCTAGTAGTGCAATGCTCCATCACTCACGTGGAGAGGCTGAATCCCCCAACTGCTAGATCGTGTATCCCATCTAGCACTATTAGAAAATAGGGCTTTTACAATAAATATTTTTGTGCCATCTCAAACAAGCACTATTTGCGGTGACACATTTTTTTTTATTATGACGGAATTTTTGTGACAATACAAAAATTTTTGTCGACAGATTATATCCAACAACATCTCAAATACACATGATAATAATTTTGGCACAAAATACGGTAGTTTTGTTTGGCGAGTTCTTTTTATTTGTTGCCTTTACTCTCAACTCCCTCATTCTCTCTCCCTCCATCTCTCTTTGCATGTCTCTCCCTCCCTCTCCTCTCTCTCTCTCCCTCTCCCTCTCTCCCTCCTCTCAACTCTCTCTACGTCAAAGTTATCCAACGCCACGACACTTACTGGCCACCATCACAACTCTTTCTCTATCTCTCTCATTCTTACTCCATCCCTTTTTGTTTCCTCTCTCCCTCTCTCATTTCTCTCTTTTTGCCTCATTGTCACCCAATGCCACCGTTGCCATAGGAACTCACTAGGTACCACCAAAACTCACTCACTCACTCACTCACTCACTCACACACACACACACACACACACACACACACACACTCTCTCTCTCTCTCTCTCTCTCTCTCTCTCCCCTCACACGTAAGTAGCACTCTTTTTATATATTTATGTACAAATTTTTTCTATCTCTATGTGAGGGAATGGAAGGGGATAGTGGTGGAAGGATAGGGGAGTGTAAACACCCCATTTTTGCCTACTCGGTGATCTTCGGTCCTACCGAGCTCACTTTCGGACATCACACGCACATTCAGACTCCAACCCACCCTCTAAACTCCAATACAGTCCACAAGTCACTTCCCAAGTTTGTCAAGCCCACTAGAAGCTAAATGACCAAAATGCCCTTGAGGCATCATCCTAGTCTAATCCAATTGGGCATGCTTCTTGAAAAAAACCTAAGACCTTAGAATGGTAAACTAACCCTTCCAAGGTTGTCCCAAAGATAATCTAGCACGTTCTAGTGCCTTCTAGTTGCTTCCAGACCGATTCTGTGAGCATCTAATCAAAATGAACATTTTGCCCATAAGCATCCAATCGCCTCCGGGGACCACACCGGCTCTGGGTATCAAACTGATTACCTTCCAGGGATGCTTCTAACAGTATTCCCAACCTTTTCGAATCATTCTGAGTCCATTCCAATGAACCTGGTATGAAATGACTATTTTACCCCTAGTAGGTCGATTAACCTTTTCAACTATTCTATCATTGTTTTTCAAGCCAGTTACCTCTGGGACACGCTCTTAAGGGTTCCCGTCCATTCCTGGCTGAGTCTGGTTACTTGAAACTTTTTGGATCATTCCTAGACTTTTCAGAGTCACTCTTAGTGGAGGCAAGCCAAAAATTACATGATAGTCACTAGGACAGGCGCCCAAATCTTCTGCAATGTGTTCTAAGAGTCAAAGATCTATTTCTTGCCGACTTAAAAAAATTCATAAAAAGTTGGCGCCACTCCTAGTGGCTCCAATCTAAATTTTGGCCTAGTGCCACTCTTAGTGGTGCTTAGACAAAATTTGGTCTGGCGCCACTGTAACAGGCGCCAATGCCAACTTTGGTTGCCTATAAATACAGACCCTCCCCCTGTGTAAAAGGGGTCAGCAAATCCAATCCAAAAACTCTGTCTCTCCGAAAACAAAGCTTAAAGTCTCTCCAAACCCTAGCCCTCTCAAGCATCTTCAAGCCCTAGCCTCCATACACTCAAACCTTAGCCTCTATACACCTTCTACACTTAAACACAAGCCTCCAAATATCCATTGAAGACTTAAGTACTGAAACTTCAAAGTTCTCAAGGTTCAAGTAAAGTAAAGCAAACCAAGCAATCAAAGCAAGAAGAATACAATGTTGGTTTTCTATTTACTTGTATGTAAGCCCCCCTCTCTCTTCTCTCTCTTAACCCACTTGAATTTTTTTTCTATTTTAATTCCCATCTTCTACCTCCTCTTCTTTCATGCTTGAAATAAAGGACTCCCCGGTTCATGTCTAGGAAAGACTGTTGAAGGTTACCGTGCTGCGGGCTTTCTTCTAGTTTAACCTTTGATGGTGTGGGTTCGGCCCCCTTGATTATGTGGTGAAGTCTAGCCTTGTATGTTCATGATCTTATTGCATTGTGCATGTTATATTCGTACATCGATTAAAAATTGCTTTCAAAATTGTTTTTAAACTTGCATCAAAACTGTATTTCAAAACTTGCATTCAAAATCTTCTTTTTCAAATATATTTTCAAAATCACAATCCTAAAGTGATCCTA
The DNA here is from genome assembly GCA_033060915.1 of Euryodendron excelsum. Taxonomy (NCBI): domain Eukaryota; kingdom Viridiplantae; phylum Streptophyta; class Magnoliopsida; order Ericales; family Pentaphylacaceae; genus Euryodendron; species Euryodendron excelsum. The sequence continues at coordinate 17,843,072 of CM065386.1, forward strand.
GTCATTCCATGGTTAGAGTCGTCTTAGTAAAATGTTATATTCAATGTGACTATCAAGGTCTATATTTTGGATATAAACACTAAATTGTTTTCATCAAAACCACAAACTTAAGATGATTATAGACATTCCATGGTTAGGGTTGTTTTAGGAAAATGTGACATTCAATGTGATCATTATGGTCCATATTTCAAATCTTATTTTGTTTTCAAAATTGCAACTCTAGAATGATTTTAATCTTTCATGGTTAGAATTGTTTTAGGAAAGTAAGATATTTTAAAGACTTGAAAAAATCCATATTCAAATCTTTTTTCAAATTGTTTTGCAAATCTACTTCCTAAAAACTTTTGTCAAAAATCTATTTTCTAAAAACTCTTTTCAAATATCTGCTTTCCAAAACTCTTTGTCTTGGAGTCCAAGTCAAGCCCTAGATTTCATGGTTAGAAAAACTTAATTCCCTTCATAAAATCATGACTTTCTATTTTGCCTCAAATCATAAGTTTCCAAAATTATTTTCTACATCAAATCTTAGATTTTTAAAACCACTTTTTCTACCAAATCATATATTTCCAAGACTTAACCTTTCCAATTCCATGTCAAATCCAATTCAGGTCTTTTCTAATTCCAAAACTTTGCTAATTTAAACTTTCAAATCTTTCTTAATTTTAAACTTTTCAACATTTCCTAATTTCAAACCTTTCCAAATATCAACTTTCTAAATTTTAATTTATAAAATCTTTCCAAATTTCAAATCCTTCCTAAATCTAAGCTTTCAAATCTTTCTTAAATTCAAGCTTTCAAATCTTTCTTAAATTCAAACTTTCAAATCTTTCCGAAGTTCAAAACTTTTTAAATTCAAATCTTTCCAAAATAAACTCTTTCTTAAAAAGAAAACTTTCTTAATTCACAACTTTCTTAAAATGAAAACTTTCTTAATTTAGCACTTTCCTAAAATGGAACTTTCCTATTTTGAAACTTTCTTAATTCAAAGCTTTCTAAAATCCAATCTTTCCTGAACTTTAACCTTCTAAATTCTTTCAAATTAAATATTCAAATCAAATCTTTTTCAACCATTCCAAGTCAAGTGTTTTTAAATTAAATCAAATCGTTTTCAAAGCTTTCTTAAATCCTATCTTTTTTAATTCTAAGTTTTCTAAAGTCAAACTTTCCGTAATCCAACTTCTCAATTCTAAATCAAACATTTCTATTTCAAGTCTATGTTTCAACCCTAAGTTGCATAGACCATGGGATACCTAAACCCTAGTTCAACCCTAACCTTAAAGTTAGGAAACCTCAACTCTTTTCTAAACCAAAATGATTTTCAAACTTCAATCCAAGTCAAGTTATTTTCAAAACTCAACTCAATCTTTTCCAAAACAAGTCCAAGATCTACTCCTCAAGTTCAATTTCAAATCAAAGCTCAACTTCAATTCCAAGTTCGATTTCAAATCAAAGTTTAATTTCAAATCTTCTATTCAAAGTTCAAATCAAGCCTTTTTCAAATTAAACATTTTCAACCTAAACTTTTCAAAACCTCAAAGTGTCTATTTTCAATCGAACTCTTGTCCGAACTACGACTGACCTGATTCCCAACAAATGGATATGTAAGCAACCCTTATGGATGCGGTAACAACCTTTTTCGAGTTTTCAATTTTCACAACCTTTTTCAAGCTTCAAATCTTCTCTTCAAATAAATATTTTCAAAATCAAATATTTTTCTTACACTTACATGTTATGCATCATATCAAACTTCTTTTTAAAATTCTTTTCAAAGTAAATATAATTGGACATTAGATAATCGAAGATTCTAATTGAGTGAATTTAGGGTGAATAGACATTTAGGTACCGTAAGGATGGGATAGGGTGATAACCTAGTGCATCTTCCCTATACGTAACCAACCTTCGAAACTAAAATCACTGTTTTCAAAGACCAAAAAGGAGTTATTTTAAAAAAAAATGGCTTAAATCTTTCCAAATGTTGTCAAACAACCTGTTTTCTCCAAAAACCTTCTCTTGAGAAAGTTTTCTATTACCTTTTCAAAAACACTAAGTTTGATATTCGGATTGCACTTAATTTTAGGTAACTCACCTTAACAAAGTTAGGTGGCGACTCCACAAATCTTTTTCCAAAAGTTTTTAATCAAATCAATTTTCAATTCAAACCTAATCGCATTTTTCCTTCTAGAAGAATGAGTTATAACAAGAGAGTACTGTGTTTTTCTCACTTGTGTGCTTTCTCAAGTGTAAAAAATCGGGGTGCGATAGAGAGGGATTGGGGTTATTGAGTTCGGTTGGGGAAGGAGCTAGGGTTGTTATGGTGGGGTGAGGGTAGAGCAGGCTAGGGTTGTTTTGGTTAGGTAGGGGGAGAGAGGGGTTACTATGGAGGGATAGGGAAGGGTTGGGGTGGGGAATGGAGGGTGGTGGTTGTGGAGAGTGATGGAGGGGGAGGTGGTGGTTGTGGAGGGATAGGGGGTGGGGTTTTGGGTTATCAAGCTAGGACGGAGGAAAGACGCTGGGTAGTGGATGTGGAGGGTGAGGGAGGGGGTAATGGTGGTGGTGGAGAAATAAAGGAAGGGGTAAGGTGGGTGGAATGGGTGGGGGTGGAGGTGGGGTTAGGGAAGGAGGGTGGTGGCTACGAAGGTTGATGGAGGGGGAGGCGGTGGCAGTGGAGGGATAAATGAAGGGGTTGTTGTTGTCGGGGTGTGGTGCATGAAAGGCTAGGATTGTTGGGCAGGGTGGGGGAGGGAGGGTGGTGGATCTAGAGGGGTAGGGAAGGGATGTGGTTAGGAATGACCAAATAACCCGACATCTCAGGTCCCCCCCACCCCCCCCCCCCCACCCCCCCCCCCCCCTCCCCCCCCCCCCCCCCCCCCCCCACCCCCCCCCCCCCCCCCCCCCCCCCCCCCCCCCCCCCACCCAAAAAAAAAAAAAAAAATTGGGATAGGTATGGGGTGATACTAATCAGGGCGGGATGGGTTTGAGGACAAGATACAATAAACTGCTCCTACCTAAAGCCCGCCCCTTTGATACACATATATTTATTTTTTATATGTACATATTTTATTGAATACAATTATTGTAATTTTTCTTTTATTTTTGTGATTTTATTATTTGCTTTGTCCATGATGTGTTTAAAAAAATTACTAATATAAAGGAGACGGGGTGTCATTCCCCCAACTTAGTTAGACATCATTAATGTCACATTTGGTAGGGAGTGATCGCACGGGCCACTGTGCTTACAAACGACAGCGAACAACACCCTATCATACACCGAAAGATAAACCACAAATTGACTAAATAGATATATAGACAAGAACTATGCATCAATACCATACTATATAGTAAAAGTAAACAATAGGTTATTTACACCATTACAAAGTTATGACATAAAATATTATATAAAATCAAGTCTCAATGTCTTATACAACAAGAAACAGAAGTAAAGTAGCAACAACTTGCTCCTAAGACTCAACACCCTTAACACTAATATGAACGCCACCCTGGTGATGACCAGGACTATAGTGAACTAAACTTCATCCTTAGCACACCTGTCAAAAAGGTCTATGTGGGCGTGAGCTAAAATCAACGTACTCACAGTAGTAATCAAATTCATAAAGAATGATAACAAGCACTCACAATGCACATCTAGGTATAAATGATCAATATATATAGATATCATGAATGCCTCCATGCAATGAATGTATTACCCACATATGCGCACGAGTTTAAATACTGTTGGCCCAATGAGTGATGGTTCGGTATCAAGAATGCCCCACATCGACACCCTTTCAGATTAACCCTACATCGGTTAATCTTTAGGTTAGCCCCATATTGGCAAAACCTTTCTCCATGAAATACATTGGCATACAATATGAATGAAATACAATGCCACCTCAAATATAACCTCTAATGTGATCTCATATCTCACCTCACATATACCATCATCAATTCAATACAAAATTATCAAACAATTCAATATGAACAAGACTATCTATATTCTCACAATCAATACCGACATTCATAATAATACAAATAATACATTCACTTTTATATAAATAAGATTATCTCAATTCTCACTTGTCACTGCACACACACACCACGACAAAGATCACTCCTTAGATGTCATTGAAGGATCTTGCCCTCCGTGAGTTCTAATCACCATAACCGTGTTAGTTTAGAAACCTAAATGTATAATTCTACCATAATAGTTGAACATAATACATACACCCCCAAACAAGTCATAAAACTGACATAATGTATTATAAATGTCATATGGTAACCTCAATTAAGCTCCCAATGTAATGCAATAGTTAAAAAGTACCAAAATCCACGAAGTCCTCTAATCTACCAAAACTAATACAGGCCTCATAAAATGGACATAAATTTGAACGATTATATTAAACAATTCCAAAACTTGGGAAATAGGAAATAGACATTTTATAGAGTATCCCTACCAAATTTCATATTTATTAAACAAGCATAAGTATTTATTTGATATTTTATAATACAGGGCAGTGCTGCAAAAATAAGAATCTAGCAGTAAATGGTCTATCTTTGAGAGGTTCTTAACATACGTAAACGATATCACAATGATCTAAAATTTGGTAAATATTATCATACACATGTCTAATAGATACAGTAAAAATTTCATAATTTTTTGACTACTCTAACTTATCTAATATTCTGTCAAACTAGGGGTCGCATATTTGAGCATCAAAATTCTACAGAGACAATTCAACTTAAAAAATTCACCATAATTTGAAATTACAATGTGTTTGAGTGAAACTAAAGCCCAAATTACCATCATAACTCTAAGTTAAAGTTTTTAATAATTTAGCAATGAATAAGATTTGTAGAGAGGTCAAAATGCCTCCAAATAATAGCCCTATCATAGAGATAACTCTAGTTATGGCAGCCATAGATGATTCCAAGTTTTTACCATGAAAACCCTCACCTCCTACTCTCATTTACATGGCATATAAGGCATAAACATGCAAGAACCCATGAATACACCATCACACAATCATGAACATGAGATGTCTTACCTTAGGAATGAAGACACAAGCCTTCCCTTTCAATCTCTTCTTCCTCTTCTTCTTTCTCTCCTTTCTCTTCTCTTCTCTTCTTTCTCTTCTCTCTCTCTCTCTATCTCTCCTCTATCCAAATGACGAAGAATTAACAAGTTCCTCACCTAACTTTCCTCTCCCAACTCCTAGTCAATCTAGCTAACCTCCCCACTAAAGAGTCAACCAACTAACACACTAATGACTCATCAACCAACTCACCAATGATGAAATGACACATGTCACACACACATGCACCCACATAATTTTACATACCAATTAACTATGCAATAAATGTAGTTAATAAATAAACTAATTCAACTAATTATAATATATAATTAAACTAATTATGAAATTATGACATTAGGGTCTCACATAGGGCGGGAATGGGACAGGGTCCCCTAACTCGAACCTACCCCGTTGCCATCCCTAGTTGTGGTGGTCGCAAAATTGGGAGATGTGTGGTTGCAAAAGGGGTGAGGAACGTGGTGGGCTTGTTGCAGAGGGATTGGGCTAGAGTGGTGAGGGAGGGGTTGGGTGGGCTTAATGAAGTACCACGTCATCCTTGCTCCACCATTCACATAATGGTGGGGTCCTTCTTGTTAGATGATGTCAAATATCCCACCTAATAGGTGGGGGATTAACTCCCATATAAGTGGTGAGGCAAGGTCATGTGGCGCTCTAGGAGCACTGAATAATTTCTCATTATTAGACACGATAATCTAGCCTTTGCAAATAAAAACTATTTTTTATAATTTTTTTGTGATAGCTAATTTGTCCTCGCTAAAAATGTTGAGGCCATTGTAACGTCGTCACTTGAATTATTAGGACTCTCATTTGTCGTCGCAAATCCTTTTAGTGACGGTTACATGACCCTTCTCCTTCTTTTTTTTCTTCTTTTTTTTTGTAGTGTAGCAGGTGGGATCTGTCGCCCTCTTGTAACAAGTGGAGCATTGCCATGTGATGCTCTAAGAGCACCGTATAATTTCTCATATCATAAAACGCACACAAGTTGACAAGTCACCTATAGTATATATTATTGGGTTTTGGTTGATTTGGTGTTGGGCATTATCTCTAACATTATTATCTAAAATTGCTAGTCCAAATATACTTAAAAATTGCACTCTCTATTTTAACTAGTTACTTTTTAATAAATTCTCAAATAATACTTTCCATTCCAGCTAGCCACGTCATACATTCTTTGTTAACATACTCCAAGAAAAGAGGACAAAAAGAGGAGAGATTGAGAAAATATATCTTTTTTTGAGCCAAAAGAAGCTCTCCAAATATTAAAGAGTCATTTAGAAAGCCTGGTAGAGGATTTTTTATTTTTTATTTAGAGGATTGATTCTCTAAAATAGTTGAAATAATCATTTTAGAGAGCTTGTTGGAGATGTTCTGGTAAAGTGTGGTTGACCACTTTATATTGACGACAGTTTGTATTTTGATGTTGATAAATTGGTGATGAGTTCAATTTTGATATACTAAAAATGTAAAGGTATTTTTACATAAGTAGGCCCCCAAAATAAGACATTTGGCTATTAATTTTGCTTTTATATATTGTACTTATATAAACTCTAAAAGACACCTCTCATATTTTGATGCTCCATTTATGTAGAAAACGAAAAAAAAAATTAAAGATCTCAATAAATCACAATTGAACTCTTTTAACTTTATTACAAATTTGGTAGTACGTGATTGGAGCAGACTTTTGGTCGGTGGGTTGTACCTCTCTCATCAAGTGCAAGGCTATGTGCATAGACTCTCTCACCGAGTACAAGACTATATAAATGTGAGCACATGTAAAGACTAATGCAAAACAATTAAATGCTACTACTGTGTGCACATGCATAAGCTAGACTACAAGCTTCTTTTTGCAAGGGAGAGGTGAGACATTTTCACATACTTTGCCTAGCCATCATTATTGCAAACCAAATTCCACTACTATGACCGCATGCATCTTCTACATACACTGCCCGCGTCTTTACGGCTTCCCTACAAGCCATCTAACAATATCTTGCATATTTTGACAAAATGCATTATTTTTCAAATTGATGATGAAAATTTTTATATAGAATTTTCACACAGAATAATTAGTAATTGAGTCATGTTATGAACTGGTCAAAAGATATTTTTTGGCATAATAGTTCTTACTAAATATTAATTATGTAGAAAAAATTTTAGTGAATATTATACTGAGAAATTTGTTATTGGTAAAACTAAATGTTAAATAGATTTAAAAGGTACGTCGCTAGGATAATATGTAATCATTCTTAAAATAAGATATCTTTATGCAACACTCTTATAAATTAGTAAATAAACTAGGCCATCCTCTATATGAAGACCCCTTTTAATCTCCACCTTGGTCATTATTCACTAAAAGCAAAATATATTATGAAAAATTAGTGGACAGTGGAGGCTTTTTTTTGGTACAAAAATGCTATGAGAATAGAATTTTTCTATTTTTTTTATCAAACTTATAAATACCATTTCGCATATCATTCTGTACAAAGTTTTCAAAGATATGGGTCTCAGTAACAATCCATGCTTCATGATTTCTGTTAACTTCTTGTGGTTTTCTCTCTACAATCATCTCCCCATTGTAGCTGACACCATCTTTGGAAACCAATCTTTGTCTGGGAACCAGACTATTGTCTCTGCAGGAGGTAATTTTGAACTGGGTTTCTAGAAACCAGGTAACTCTTCCAACTACTACATATGCATGTGGTACAAGAAAGTATCTACTCCAACCATAGCTTGGGTAGCAAACAGAGAAACACCCATCTCTGATAAGTATTCCTCAGAACTGAAAATCATAAATGGAAACTTAGTGCTGCTCAAGGAGTCCCAAATCCCAGTTTGGTCAACAAATCAGAACTCACCACTTCAAATTCTGTCGTAGCAGTTCTTCTTGATGATGGTAATTTGGTTTTGAGAGATGGGCTTGATTCAACACAACCAATTTGGCAAAGTTTTGATAACCCTGTCCATACATGGTTGCCCGGCAGCAAGATTGCATATAATAAGCTTACTAACACACATCAATGTCTTACTTCATTGAAGAATTCAGGAGACCCTGCACCTGGACTATTTTTTCTGAACGTAGATGCAAAAAATAGTCAGTATGTTATGTTGTGGAATGGGTCTGAACAATATTGGACAAGTGGAACTTGGAATGGGAAGATTTTCAGCTTGTTGCCTGAAATGAGGAAGAATTATATCTATAATTTTAGTTATGTAGACAACGAGAATGAGACTTACTTCACATATTCTATGTGTAATCCTTCAATTATGTCTAGACTTATTGTGGATGTTTCGGGGCAAATAAACCAACTCACTTGGTTGGATGCCACCAAGGAGTGGAACTTATTTTGGGCTCAGCCGAGACAACAATGTGAGGTTAATGCTTTTTGTGGGGCATTGCGCTCCTGTAATCAGATTATACAACCCTTCTGTAATTGTTTGACTGGTTTCACTCCTAAATTCGTGAATGATTGGAATTCAGATAATTACTCTAGTGGGTGTTCGAGGAGAACTGAGTTACAGTGTGGGAATACTAATGCTGCTAATCAAGAGAGAGACAGATTTTGGGTATATTCCAACATGAGATTGCCTGGACATCCTCAGTCTGTGGCTGTTGGGAGTGCTATGGAATGTGAATCTACCTGCTTGAGTCACTGCTCTTGCACTGCTCATACTTATGACAGCAATGAGTGTTCTATTTGGATTGGGGACCTGTTTAATCTGCAACAACTCTCTGGAAATGATGGGAGCGGAAGAACTCTTTATCTCAGACTTGCTGCTTCTGAGTTTTCAATTGCTAGAAATAACAAGGGGATTATCATTGGTGCTGTTATGGGTTCACTTGCAGTTGTAGTATTCTTGGGCCTTGTTTTTGGTGTCTGGAAATGGCAAAGGAGATTGGTAGGAACCTCATATTGGCTTTGGTCAAACACCTTTTGTCGCTTGTTGGGCTTTCCACAGGAAAAGGGAATTGAAGCAGTTGAGGGTTCATTAGTTGCATTTAGATAGAAAGATTTGAAAAATGCAACGAAAAACTTCTCGGATAAATTGGGGGGAGGAGGTTTTGGTTCTGTTTTCAAAGGAACATTGCCTCATTCAATTGTCATAGCCGTGAAGAGGCTTGAAAGCATCAGCCAAGGAGAGAAGCAATTCCGAGCAGAAGTCAGTACGATTGGAATCATCCAACATGTTAATCTTGTTCGGCTTCGTGGGTTCTGCTCCGAAAGTAATACCAAGTTTTTCGTGTACGATTTCATGCAGAATGGCTCATTGGATTCCCACCTTTTTCATGTAAAGGCGTCAAAAGTTTTGGATTGGAAAACAAGGTACCAAATTGCTCTTGGGACAGCCAGGGGATTGGCTTATCTCCATGAAAATTGCAGGGACTGCATCATACACTTGGACATAAAGCCAGAAAACATTCTTCTAGATGCTGATTTCTGCCCAAAAATTGCGGATTTTGGTCTGGTAAAGCTTGTCGGGCGAGAATTCAGTAGAGTTCTGACAAGCATGAGAGGGACAATAGGCTATCTTGCACCAGAGTTGATATCAGGGTAGCCATTACAGCCAAAACTGATATTTACAGCTTCGGTATGATGCTTTTTGAATTTGTATCAGGAAGAAGAAACACTGCACAATCCGTAGAGGGGCGTGTTAAATTCTTTGCAAGCTGGGCTGCAAGTGTAGTCATAGAAGGAGGCGATATCCTTAGCCTGTTAGACCAAAAATTGGAGAGGAATGTAGATCCTGAAGAGCTGAGGAGAATTTGTGGAGTTGCTTGTTGGTGCATCCAACATGATGAAAATCGTAGGCCATCAATGGGTCAGGTAGTTCAGATCCTTGAAGGGGTTCTGGATGTGAACCCGCCTCCAAGTATTCCTCGATTCCTCCAAGCCCTTGCTGACGACGAGGACATCAGCATGTAAATTTCGGCACTGTGGTTGTCATCCTGTCAGAGTTCACAACCATGGAGCAATCCTTCATTCAACTCCTTCCTCTCTCGCCAAGAGCACCATATAGTCTTTGAGTTCCAAGTCTAAGGACCAAGAAAACTAATATGTGCCTGCTCACATCTCAATATATCATTTTAGTATATATATATATATATTCGGCATTTTTATATAAAAGTTTCAACCCATGCTGCGAGGCTTCTTTTGTTACTAGCTATATATTGTTGCTTATATATAGTCATTGTTATTGTTGGTTTTGCTGGCTTGGTTAATCAATGTAATGGGTTTATGGTTTGCATGTAATATTGTGCCTACCGTGTTCATTTGTTTTATATTATTTTTAAATTTTATAGAAAGATTTCGACTCGTACGAGCAATTATTCTTGCTTGTTACATTCGTTGTAGGGAAGCCAGATCTATGGAGTGCCAGTTTATGATGAACTTGCTAGAGCCGTCCAACCAAAGAGTGGGTTTCTATAGCAGTAGAAATAGAAAGACTTCGCTGGCTTGTGTTTGAAGGCCCCCAGCCCCTTAGGGGCCATCAATCATGACCAAACTTAAATGTGTGCTTTGTATGGATGAATAAGGGTGTGCATGGCTGGGGTTGGGTCAGGTCCACGAACTTACTAGATTTTGATCAGTTTTAAAATTTTGGACCTAGAAATGAATTGATTTTTTTAGATAATTGAACTGAACTAAACCAACCCGAGTCAATACAGGTTGGTTCAATTTGGATCCATGTCTCGGGTTGGTTCAGGTCCATATCGAGTTGGATCGGATCGGGTTCGTTTTTATTGTTCAAAACATGATTTTTTTATTAAAAATTTTAAAAAATTAGATTAATCTTGCAACCTAAAATATTTTTAAAAATAATAAAACAACATGCAAACACAAATTAATAAAATAATTAAGTTTAAATAATCATGATTTAAAGGCATATATAAAATATATGTAAACCTTTTTATAAATATAACATTAGATCTCGGTTCGGTTCTCAGGTTGGGTGGAGTTCAAAAAGTGCGAACTCGAGAACCAAACCGAGCCTTTCATAAACCGAAATCAAATCGACTCAGAGAGGTTGAGTTAGTTCGATTTTAAAATTTTTTTTATTCTTTTGTACACCCCTATATACGACGTCCGTCTATGTTTAGGACACTCTCCAAGTCATTGCTTTTTGTGACCACTGATAGAGTCTGGACCTAAGAAAAATTTGGCATTAAAATATCAGGACGACTAAAATACGAACTTATAATTGTATGGGTATAATATGAATAATATTTAAAAAGTCGAGATAAAAAATACAATAACATTTATAAGTAATTTCTTCTTGTACTAAGTACTATTTTTGTCTCATATATCAATTTTTTAAAAATATATTACTATTAACAATCAACTTCATTAAAGTGTTGAGACCAGGTTAACTTATCAATTTAATATGTTTACCACTAATAAGAAGTTATAGAAAAACATGTTTAATAATTTAAGCATATCAGCTATTAAAAAATATCACGACATGATACTAGCTAAAAAACAGTACAAATTTTGAGTAAGAATGGCAATGGAACGGGGACAAGTGGAGGTCCGATTGAATCCATCCCGTTTGGGGCGGAGATGGAGGATATAAAATAGAAATAAAGGTTGAAATGAAAATCCATACGAGAATGGATTAAATTCTTCCCCTGCCTCGCCACTCTTCCCTTGTTTCTCCCGCTTTTAGCATTTTTTTTGTATTTTATATTTTTTTACTTTTTATTGTTGCTGTAGTCATATATACAAGTATTTATGCTTTTTATGAACGCATCTACGTACTACGTTTGAAGTGTATTCTAGTATTTGGTATGCTAGTGATACAATTATTAGGTTTTGTGTTGATTGGTGTTTAACTTATGTTCAATAGCTTTTTAATGTTATTTGTTGGATGGATTTTTAATTTGTTATTTTAAGTTTTAGTATCTTTTGACAGTAAAACAATACAATTTTCATATATATTCAATCCAACATGTTATTAATATTCCTAATACCTTAGTTTTTTTCTATGTTTTATTTTTTTACTTTCTGTTGTTGTTTTCTTTATACCAAAAAGAAACAAAAACATGGCCTTGGGCTTTGGTATGTGCTGGCAGAGGCGGGGGCTAGGATGGAGGCAAGCTTGCACCTATAGAGGAGGATAGAAGTCCAATTAATCTCCATACAGGGATGGAGGTGGACCGCGGCGGGACGGGCGGAGGTTGGAGTCATCCCTAATCATGAGATATTCAAGTTTGTTCTATATTGACAAAGTCGAATGAGAACTTAGCAAAAAAAAAATAAGAAAAAGAAAAAGAAAATAAAGTCGAATGAGTTTAATGTCAGTAATTGTACTGTTATAATTATATACGAAATATAGACTTAATAACATGGTAAAATTATATTAAATTATATCATAATTTTGATCAAGTTTTTTCTGGTAAAGTATAATACATGAAACGTTTAAATCGTATACTATACATTCCATCTAAAAAAAAAAAAGAGTATTTTTTTGTTAGGTTTTTGATTTGGTCAAAAAATAAAATTTTTAAAATTTATTTGTGCGTACATGTATTATACGTGAATTGGGAGTATTTACTAACTAGGAATTTCTCTTATGGTTATAAATTTATTATTATTTCAACCAGTTAAATACCTTAAAATGATAGGTTAAACAGTTCCACATAAAAAATAAAATAAAAATAAACCATAGCTTCATGTGACTTGAATGAAAATTTATTAAGGGGGAGATTGCTCTATAAATTTCTCGACTTCCATACTCACATAATTTTATTCTTATATTGCAAATGTAAAATGTTTCATTTACTAGCAATGTATCTAAAAAAGAAAACGTATAGACCAACTGAGTTAGTTCAATTGGACAGAGCTCTTGGTTTTTCTTTAAGAGGCCAAGAGTTTGACTTTTACCAATTGCAAGAGTTGGTCAAAAAAAATTTATCCCTTATAAATTCTTTAGTCCCAACATGAATGATCTGCTTTTAATCGAATTAAAAATGAATTAATCGAGAAACATGTGAAGCAACCCCCATCCCTGACCACTAAACTTTAAAAAAAAAAAGACCTGTAGAAAAAACCTTTATGAGAGATAGTGGAAAACCTAATTTCTTACAAGAGTTGCTGACCAAACTTGATCCCCATTGGACTGGGCCAGCCTTTATGGATTTAGACTCAACCTCCTGTCAATAGTCATGCCAATTTGAAATTAATCTATTGCCATATACCAAAACCCAAGAAAAAAAAACAAGAAAGAACAACTATAGATGTGAACCCTTGTCTTCTTTGACTGTGTACACTTAACTATTTATTTGGTTTGGACTTTGGAGTAGATTGGCTCAGGGTTCGTTTTGACTAGATGCGCGTGGTTTCCATCTTATGCATTCTTTTACTTTCCTGAGCTGAAGCCCAAATTGCAGAAGAGAGTTTTGCCATTATGGGGACCTTAAGCATATATATCCACCCCAACAAAAAAAGAAGGGCTAGTACTTTCCTAAAGGGCAGCCCATGCATGCCACTTGCGGATTTGAAGAAGGTTAAATATATCAGTCAGAAAGACTGTAATTACTTAGTCAAATCTTCATATGACTTTCAGTAAGGTAGTTATTATAATTTCACCGTGTGCAAGAAACATATAGTTTTAAATTCTCCAACTATTACAAAAATCTATGGTTTTTTTTATTAAGAAAATGCTTAAACAGCTATATGGGGCTACTATATTGCTATCTGCTTACAATCATGGTTTATGGATTTTTCTTTGGGGTGATCAAAGTAATATCTCTTGAGCAATAACTCAGTATCATTAAATCCTCCTATAAATTATTAATTTGCATCAATTAATACTTTTTATCAATAATTCATTCGAAAAATAAATAAAAATTTGGTTTGTAACTTACACATTTTCACAAAAATAAATTGATTTTCTCTTTTTATAATTATTGTCTAATGACTAAAATTATATTTTTGTGAACATATACAAGTTCACATGATAATTTTTTTATCTTTTCACCTTACAGATTACTAATATAATGCTAACAAAAAGTGTTGAGTGATATAAAATGATAGTTTAAGGGGTCAATGTGTTATGTTTACAGTTTAGAGAAAATTAGTGATATTGAATTATAGTTAAGGAAGTTTTGCTATAATCAATGGTGGTGGATTTATAATGAGGTAGCTAGCCCTAATTTGAATAAGGTTGATATCGTATTCCAAAATCTTGATGCTACTACTAAGACTTTAGCAACTGCATTAATGCCTTTCACAAGATTTTTCAAGACGATCAAGGCCAAGATGGGTCAATTCAACGTAGCAGCGTAAGGAGACCTCTAGGCTGAAGTACCGAAGTTCGATTTGGAATTTATCATTGAAAACAAAATTGATGGTCTAAATTCTTCCTCGTGTGAGGCCAGGCATGAAATTAGTCTCTACTATTATACAATAAAAATAAAAGGATCCAATGCGTGACCAACTTAACTATTAAGTTAAGACTTTCTTAAAAATAATATATGCATATACAAAGAAAAAACATACATGCATACATCATAGTTAAAATAGGACATATCACCTTGAATAAAGTGTTGACCAGGTCAAAATAAAACTTAATTATAAAAATAATACCCGAAGAATTCTGTATAAAATTTTATTATAAGAATACTATTTGCCTTTATATTATGGTAGAGATTCAATGTTTATAAGCTCGCACGTTGGTAGGTATGCTATAACACGATGCAAGGTAAATTCATGGATCCATCATAGGTTTTGTGGGTCAAAAGAGTTTGGTGGGTTTTCAAACTCTCTTGACCCCGCCAAAGTTCGGTTTTGCATTGATTTTCGACGGAGAAACTTGATGGAAGTTAGTCTGGACATTATGACCCTGTGATTAAAAAAAAGAATACACTTGAGGGAAGTTTTTTTTATACGCAAATGTTGAGACCGATGATGCTTCTGAGGTTGGCGTGAAAATCTTTCTTTGACTTTTCTTAGTGGATATTATCTATTAACCCCCACTCTAAGTATTACCTTTTAAGTGCTATAAAATTAAGAATAGTTTCGAAGTAAATGGGAAAAAAAAATGTCAGTTTGAGGATTTGAGAAAAATACTTTTTTTATTTCCTGAATTGTTTCACTGGGTAGGGGATGACATGTTTGCTAACTTTTTCGTCGAAGTTTTTACATGAAATTTTTGTTTCTACAATAATATCATTTTCGTTTCATTTTTTTTTTTTTGGTTGCCTGACTCAAGTTAAAATGGTTGGAAATAGCAGATTCATAACTTCACCTGTTTTTCGAAAAGATATATAAGAGAAAAAATAACGAAGAAAGAAGAAAGAATTTTCAACATGCCTTAAGGGTGCCATTGTCAATTCGAGAAGAAGATTAGTTTGACTAAAGAGAAGACAATCAGCCATTCTCATGTTAGTCCAACATGAGAATTAGAAGGAAGGTTTGAAGCTTATAGCTAGTGTACACACAACTAGTCTATGTACTTCATAATATATAGTTTGGCATATTTTGTTTGTACAAATTTTGTGCAGAAATGGGTATCATAAACAATCCATGCCTCGTGATTTCTGTTTTCTTCCTATGCTTCTCTTTCAACAACAATCTCTCCATTGGAGCTGACACCATCTCTGCAAACCATTCTCTGTCTGGGGACCAGACCATCATCTCTGAAGGTGGAAACTTTGAATTGGGTTTCTTCAAACCAGGTAAGTCTTCCAACTATTATATAGGCTTGTGGCACAAGAAAGTATCTAAAACGGTAGACTGGGTTGCAAATAGAGATACACCCATCTCTGACATGTATTTGTCAGAACTGAAAATCTTAGATGGTAACTTAGTGCTTCTTAATGAGTCCCAAGCCCCGGTTTGGTCCACAAATCAGAACTTTACCACTTCAAATTCTGTTGTAGCAGTTCTTCTTGATGATGGCAATTTGGTTTTGAGAGATGGGTTTAATTCAACACAACCAGTTTGGGAAAGTTTCGATAACCCTGTCCATACATGGTTGCCTGGTAGCAAATATGGTTATAATAAGCGTACTAATAAACGCCACCGTCTAACTTCATGGAAGAATTCAGAAGACCCTGCATCAGGACTATTTTCTCTTAGTTTAGATGCAAATAATAGTCGAACTTGTCTATTGTGGAATGGGTCTGAGCAGTATTGGACAAGTGGACCTTGGAATGGTCACATTTTCAGCTTAGTACCTGAAATGAGGACCAGCTACATCTTTAATTTCAGCTATGTAGACAACGAGAATGAGACTTACATCACATACTCTGTGTATAATCCTATACTTATATCCAGACTTGTTGTGGATGTTTCGGGCCATCTCAAGCTACTCACTTGGTTGGATGGCACCAAGGAGTGGAGCCCATTTTGGGTTCAGCCGACACTACAATGTGAGGTTTATCCTTTTTGTGGGGCATTTGGCTCCTGCAACCAGATTATACAGCCCTTCTGCAATTGTTTGATTGGTTTTAGTCCTAAATTGGTCAGTGATTGGAATTTAGATGTTTATTCTGGCGGGTGTGTGAGGAGAAGTGAGTTACAGTGTGGGAATACTAGTGCTGCTAATCAAGAGAGAGACAGGTTTTGGTTATATTCCAACATGAGATTGCCTGAACATTCTCTATCTGTGGCTGTTGGGAGTGCTGTGGAATGTGAATCTGCCTGTTTGAGTAACTGCTCTTGCACTGCTTATGCTTATGACAGTAAGGGGTGTTCAATTTGGATCGGGGACCTCTTGAATCTGCAACAACTCTCAGGAACTGATGGAAATGCTTCCACTCTTTTTCTCAAACTTGCTGCTTCTGAATTCTCAAGTGGTAAAAATAACGAGAAAATTACTGTTGGTGCTGTTATGGGTTCAGTTGCGGTTATAGTATTCTTGGGCCTTGTTTTTGTTATGTGGAAACGGCATATTAAATTGGTAGGAGCTTGTTTCTGGCTTTGGTCAAGATTTGCACAGGAAAAAGGAATTGAAGCTGTTGAGGGTTCATTAGTTGCATTTAGATACAAAGATTTGCAAAATGCAACAAAAGATTTCTCGGAGAAATTGGGTGGAGGAGGCTTTGGTTCTGTTTTCAAAGGGACACTGCCTCATTTAATTGTCATAGCCGTGAAAAAGCTTGAAACTATCAGCCAAGGAGAGAAGCAATTCCGAGCAGAAGTCAGCACGATTGGAATCATCCAACATGTTAATCTAGTCCGGCTTCGTGGGTTCTGCTCAGAAGGTAATAACAAGTTTTTGGTGTACGATTTCCTGCAGAATGGCTCATTGGATTCCCATCTGTTTCATTTAAAGGAGTCAAAGGTTTTGGAATGGGAAACAAGGTACCAAATTGCTCTTGGGATAGCCAGGGGGCTGGCTTATCTCCATGAAAAGTGCAGGGACTGCATCATACACTTGGACATAAAGCCAGAAAACATTCTTTTGGATGCTGATTTCTGCCCAAAAATTGCAGATTTTGGTCTGGCAAAGCTTGTCGGGCGAGAATTCAGCAGATTCCTGACAACCATGAGAGGGACAATAGGCTATCTTGCACCAGAGTTGATATCAGGGGTAGCCATAACAACCCAAGTTGATGTTTACAGCTATGGTATGATGCTTTTTGAATTTGTATCGGGAAGAAGAAATACTGAGCGATCTGGAGAGGGGAAAGTTAATTTCTTCCCGACATGGGCAGCAAGTGTAGTCATAGAAGGAGGCGATGTCCATAGCCTATTAGACCATAGGTTGGAGGGGAATAATGTAGATGCTGAAGAGCTGAGGAGAATATGTAGAGTTGCTTGTTGGTGCATCCAATATGATGAAAATCATAGGCCATCAATGGGTCAGGTAGTTCAGATCCTCGAAGGGGTTCTGGATGTGAACCCGTCTCCAAGCCTTCCTCGATTCCTTCAAGCCCTTGTTGATGACGAGGACATGAGCATGTAAATTTCTGCGCTGAGGTTGTCGTCCAGTCAGAGTTCACAACCATGGAGCAATATCCTTCATTCAACTGTTTCCACTCTGGCCAAAAGCACTATATTGTTACTTCTTGTTCCTAGTCCAAGTACAAATAAAAAAAGTATGCGCTTGAGCACACCTCCATCCATGTTGAAAGTCATCCATTTATTTTATAGTTAATAATTGCAGATCTGTGAATTATTGTAAAACTTACACAAAGATTTTGACTTGTACAGTGGAAGAGAGGGTTTGTCTAGCAGTAAAGAGACTTCAATGGCTTGTGTTTGAAGGCGTCCACGAGGACGGGCCATCAATCATGGCCAAACTTGGCAGTGTGAATTTTTTTTTTTTTTTGGTGTAAAAATTTTAGAAAGAGACGTGAACTACACACTGGACCAAGGCAGAGTGCACGTGAAATGCCTTCCAAGCCACGTATGAAATGCCTCCCAAGCCACGGCTGTGCGCTTTGTATGTATGAAATGCCTCCCAAGCCACGGCTGTGCGCTTTGTATGTATGTATGTCCATATGTTCAGGAGGCTTTCCAAGTTATTGCGTTTTGTGATCACTTTTTTCTACTGGTAGAGCCTAGACCTGGAAAATTAACATTCACACTTAGGAATATATATATACACACGATTTTTGTTGGATCTCTTATTGGTATTAATTTATTTTTATTTCAACCAGTTAGATACCTTAAAATGATTCGTCAAACAATTCCACATAAGAAAAATTAAAATTAGCTTCATGGTGACATGAATGAAAATTTTCTAAGGGGAACTTGGTCTATAAATTTCTCGACCTGTATAATCATGTGATTTGGTTCTTATACTGAACATGTGAAAGAATTCATTCACTTACAATGTATTGAAAGAAGAAAACTTATAGCATTGTCAGTTTCTTGAATAATAATGTCTGTAAAGAACCCAGAAGGACTCAGAAAACCTGTTACAGGGTAACAGGAGTTGCTGAATTGCTCATTTAAACTGTTCCCTATTGAATTGGGCCACCCAAAACAAAAAAAAGATAGATAGATGGTGAACCATTGTCTTCTTTCATTGAATAAATTAAGCATTCTTTCGGTTTTGAGTAGATGGGCTCACGGTCGGTTTTGACTAGAGGTGCCTGGTTTCCATCTTTTGCAGTCCTTTCTTTGGTGAGCTTGAAGCCCACATTGGACAAGAGAGTTTTACTATTCTGTGGGCCTGAAGCATGTCCCGAAAACAAATAAAAAAAAACTTTCTGTGGCAAATTCTGTCCTAAAAAGCTGCCCAATCAACTGTAGGGGCCCCATGTCTGTCAGAGCTGCGTAGGCTGTATTGATTTTGAAAAAATAAAATATTTTTTAATTCTAACCCAATTAAAAATAGATATTGTGTGACCAAACTCAATATCCATTTCAAATTTTTTTTAACAAACTCAAAATTATACTCTTTTGAAAAACATTCAAATGACATAAGCCCTAAAAACATTCCCTTTACTCAAAAAATTAGTTGAGTCAAAAAAAAATATTGTCTACTTATTAGTATATTTCTTGTAAAGTTAGCACTGATATTACCGGTTGAAACTACATCGATTGAGAGAGTTTTATCTGCAATAAATATTATCAAGACTTCACTACGTAATCGTATAGGAGATTAGTAGAGTGGATGAATGATTGCTCAGTAATATATATTAAAAGAGACATATTCAACACCATAAATAATGAATTTATTTTGCAAATATTTCAAAATATAAAACAATGAAGGGAATTATTATAATTTATCACTTTAATTTGAATGTTACTTTGTGTAAGAAACATTTGTTATTGATATATAAAGTTTTGAATGTTGTTGTACTCTTTGAATTTCTTAAATTTTATCATCTTACTTGTAAATAATTATTTAAAATTATTTTTTTATCTCCACTGAAAAAATTTTTTAATTCCGCCACTGGCACAATGCATAATACTTTTGTCGCTGCAAGTTTGAATAGGGTAAAATCTATCCAGTTTTACTCATTTACCCCCCTCCCCGAGAATGTAGAGAGGCTATTATCGTCTAAACCCCTAATGCTCCGATTGTTTCATATTGTAATGGAGTTTATAGTTTAAAGTTTAAACCCGTAATGCTCCGGTTGTTTAATA
Organism: Euryodendron excelsum; assembly: GCA_033060915.1. Taxonomy (NCBI): domain Eukaryota; kingdom Viridiplantae; phylum Streptophyta; class Magnoliopsida; order Ericales; family Pentaphylacaceae; genus Euryodendron; species Euryodendron excelsum. The sequence goes on from CM065386.1 coordinate 17,863,203, forward strand.
TTGTGATGGAGCAATCGTATCACTAATGCTAAGGTCTACCATCTGTATGTAAAATCTCCAATTCAAATTGATGCAAGTTTAGGCATCTTGTACATTATACATCAGTCCAAGACTCTATTTAACTAGTTTAGCTGGCACCTTGATATGGGTTCAATCTTCGTATGACTTCTCAGTAAAACCATTACACTCTGGAGTTATTATAATTTAACCATTTGCGGGGTTGCAGAAATTATATAATTTTAAATTCTTATTTTTAAGATCACATGTTAAGCATATTTTATTTGATTATATTGTGAAAGAAGTATGGACCTCACATTTCACATTTTATACAATTAGACAAAATATAATTAACATGAGCATGTGTTTAGAAAAATCTACATATAAAAAATAAATAAATAAAAAAAGAGATATTATTTTCTCAATTTTTATAACACTTTAAAGGCAGTTTGGTCAACTCTAGAGATAACTCAATGTAGATAAAGACGAGCTGTAAGCTCAAACTATCATAAGTTTGGAACTTGACAATTCTTTTGAGGCTCTCGTGCATCCTTTAGTCTTGGTGTGGATAGCTTATCTTTACTCAGACCTGGAAGAGGATTATCTTTAACAAGATCAGAAAGAGAATTAATCGAGATGTGCGTAAATTTGTCCAAACACCTTGACTTGACTGCATAACCAAAAAAAAAAAAGAAAAAGGCAATTTGGTCTAGAGATTGGGGGCATGTTTGGTTGAGGGCTAAAAGTGGGAGATTGGATTAGTTATCCGTGGGTCCCACAAAATTAATGTTTGGCAAAAAAAAAATTGTATGAGATTAGTCATTCCTCTGGACTATTAATCCCTTACAATGGGGGATAACTAATACCATGGTGAGATAGTAATACTTATCCCCTCTCTTGGGATAAACTCTAAAATGATATTTTTACTCTTTTTTTATTATTATAATAAGTTAATATAATATTAAATAGCTCTATTATAATTTTAAATTAATTTTTTTTTAATATTAAATTTTATTATGTAAATAGCTTTTTTTGAAATAATATTTCTTATTCCGATCATAATTTTATCCTAACTAAACATAGTATGAATAATATCTCATCACATTGTATATGACTTATTACCCATTGGCACTTTTTTAATTTTACAATGTTACATATCCCATACTTTTTTGTTCCCCAATCAAACATGCTCTGCGGGTATGCAGGCACACGCCAGTTAGCATCCACCAGGGAAAGTCAAAGAAAGACTTCCACAGCAAATTCGGAAACATCGTTTTTTTTTTTTTTTGGACGTTTTATATGTACTTATGAAGTAAAATTTTTTTTTTTATTGCTTTAAAGCCATTGTTCAAATGAATATTTTTATTCTGGATTTGATGAATTCAAATTAGATTGCCATTAAAATTATGCAGCTTTATATTAAAAGTTATTTATATAACAAGGGCATTTATTTTTAAGAAAGTCTTAATTCCGGTCTCATCCAATTCTTTTATTTTTATTTTAAATCACGAGTCAAACTGGCGACCGACGGGGCTCACACGGCAAAGAAATTAGACAGTTCTAAAACGACCTTTGAAAAGAGGTCTCCTTACGCTGCCATGTTAGATTGATCCATTCTGCCATGTTAGGTTCTTATATATTTGCTTTGAGATTATTTCATAATCTTGAACCCCTACTGCTCGCGCTACTGAAAATGAATGCTTTATGTCATGTTACGATATTCTTGAATTGTTTTTAGGAATAATTTTCGAATTGTTTCATTGAGTAGGATGACATGTTTGCTAACTTTCATTTAAGTTTATTCAAGATTTTTTCTTTACAAAAATAGCAATTTATTTAATTTTACATTTTTTTTATGCGAATCAAGTTTAAACAGTGGGAGATAGCATATCCTTTACTCCACTTCTATTTCGGAAAGATACATAACAGAGACAAAAAAAAAAAAAAAAAACAAAAAAAAAAAAAAATTCAAAATGGTTCACGGATACCACGGTCATGTTAAGAAAAATGTTTAGACTTCAGAGAAGACAATCAGCCAATTTAGCTTTCTTCTGTTATTGAATTCCTGAAAACTTATTCTTTTGGTTCCTTTTATATCAAATATGGTTATACAAGGACTCATTTCTTAATTTCATTTTTCATTCTTAGACACGAGCAGTAGGATCCACGTACCATAAAAACATGTGAGATGAGGTAGCGTCTGTTAGTAAAAAATGATATTTAGAAGGAAGGTTTGGAGTTCATAGAGTACGCACAACTACTCTCTCTCTCTCTCTCTCTCTCTCTCTCTATATATATATATATATATATGCTATACAACATACCTTTTCGCATATATTATTTGTACAAAATTTTGTGCAGATATGAGGATCATGAACAATCCATGCCTAATGCTTTCTGTTTTCTTCCTATGCTTCTCTTTCAACAACCATCACACCATTGGAGCAGACACTATCTCCACAAAAAGCTCTCTCTCTGGGGACAAGACCATCGTCTCAAAAGGTGGAAACTTTGAACTGGGTTTCTTCAAACCAAGTAACTCTTCCAACTACTACATAGGCTTGTAGTACAAGAAAGTATCTACTCAAACCATAGCTTGGGTAGCAAACAGAGAAACACCCATCTCTGATAAGTATTCCTGAGAACTGATAATCATAGATGGCAACTTAGTGCTTCTCAATGAGTCCCAAACCCCAGTTTGGTCCACAAATCAGAACTCTACCACTTCAAATTCTGTTTCAGCAGTCCTTGATGATGGCAATTTGGTTTTGAGAGATGGGCTTAATTCAACACAACCAATTTGGAAAAGTTTTGATAATCCTATCCATACTTTGTTGCTTGGCAGCAAGATTGCATATAATAAGCTTACTAATACACATCAATGCCTCACTTCATGGAAGAATTCAGAAGACCCTGCACCTGGACTATTTTCTTTTAACATAGATGCTAAAAATAGTCATTATGTTATGCTGTGGAATGGGTCTGAACAGTATTGGACAAGTGGACCTTGGAATGGGAAGATTTTCACCTTGTTTCCTGGAATGAGGAAGAATTATATCTATAATTTTAGCTATGTAGACAACGAGAATGAGACTTACTTCACATATTCTATGTATAATTCTTCAATTATGTCTGGACTTATTATGGATGTTTCGGGGCAAATCAACCAACTCACTTGGTTGGATGCCACCAAGGAGTGGAACTTATTTTGGGCTCAGCCGAGACAACAATGTGAGGTTTATGCTTTTTGTGGGGCATTTGGCTCCTGCAATCAGATTATACAACCATTCTGTAATTGTTTGTCTGGTTTCACTCCTAAATTCGTGAATGATTGGAATTCAGATAATTACTCTGGTGGGTGTGCAAGGAGAATTGAGTTACAGTGTGGGCATACTAATCCTGCCAATCAAGAGAGAGACAGATTTTGGGTATATTCCAACATGAGATTGCCTGGACATCCTCAGTCTGTGGCTGTTGGGAGTGATATGGAATGTGAATCTACCTGCTTGAGTAACTGCTCTTGCACTGCTTATACTTAGGACAACAATGAGTGTTCCGTTTAGATTGGGGACCTCTTGAATCTGCAATAACTCTCTGGAAATGATGGAAATGGAACAACTGTTAATCTCAGACTCGCTACTTCTGAGTTTTCAAGTGCTAAAAATAACAAGGGAACTATTATTGGTGCTGTTATGGGTTCAATTGCAGTAGTAGTATTCTTGGGCCTTGTTTTTGGTGTCTGGAAATGACAAAGGAGATGGTAGGAACCTCATATTGGCTTTGGTCAAACACCTTGATGGGGACTGACCAAGTGTCCCCTTGACCACACCTCGCACTCGATGGGGACCGATCAAGAATTCCCCTGATCACGCTCCATGCTGTGGGTACTCAGAGGAATTGGGGGCAACTGATGGGGACCGACCATGAATTTTTTGACCACGCTCCACGCTCGGGGTACTCAGAGGAATTGGGGACTACTGATAGGGACCGATCAGGAATACCCTTAACGGGCTGATCAGGAGTAAGCACATATGGGCTGTTAAATTCAATTGATGACGTACTGTGCATTACAATGGTTGAGGCTTCAGCACCAAATATGTTGATATCTTGAAGGACATAGATGGGATCGAAAGAAGGAAAAGCACCATAAAAGGAAGATCGACTCTGAGAGGTCCAGCTAACTAGGGTCTGACCAGGGAGGTCATGACCAAACAGACCATGGCCTACCAGACCATGGCCGTGCACGACCGAGTGGACCATGCCTGAGCAAACCTTGCGGGATGGTGCCGATCGTTCGTCTCACCTGCCACGCCAATAAAAACCATCATTGACAACCCAATCATGATAACGTGCTCCCAACTCCAAGACTTCGCATGTAGCAGGAGGCAGTCACCTCACTCACTCTGACACACACTTAAGGGAGCGCCACGTTTGGGGTTGGACAACCATTTCCCCCACTACCTTGCTACTAGTTAGGATCTCCAATGCCGCGCTACCACGTGGAGAGACAGCGGTCTCCCACCCTCTCCATGCATGCAACGCCCCTCTAAGGCTACAAGGGTGCATGCCCAAATAAAAGGAAAAATCATCTTCTCCAATAAGGTACGCAAACATAAACCTAGCCAAAACTCTATCAAAATACATCCAGAAACCTAACTTTGGCATTAGAGTGCCCTCCGCAGGCATCACACTAGTGTCCGTTACTCGTTTTCCCTCTCAGATTACTGGAGCTAATCATTGTTGGCCTGGAGACCGACTTACTGCTTTATCAATTGGCGCTGTCTGTGGGAATGATTTGTTTCTATTTTCATGGTTGTCACCAGATTTGGCACTTTACACATCCCCTTACCCATGGATAATCAAAACACCAACAGGGTTGCGAATGACCAAAACACAGGCAGAGTTGCAGCCCTTGAAACCCGGATGGCTGATGTCATAGCCAACATGCAGATGCTGATTACCCAGAACCAGGAGTTGCTTCAACGACTGCCTGTTGCCCCCGGAGGGGGGCAACCACCTAGAGCTCAACCTGAGAATGAAAGAAGTCACTCCAGCAAACCCATGAATGAAGATCCTATTTTTCCTGGCGGTGGTCCCTTACCCCCTGGCACTGCATTGCCGCTCTGAAACGGCGACGCCCCACTGGACGAAGCACAAATATGGGCCCCTGGCCCGCACCTACGACATCACCCCCAGCACACGGAGGTCGAAGGAGAGAGGGTGGACAACCTCCTGGCTTGGGATGAGCATTTCAGAGCTCTCCAGGCCTAGATGACTGGAGTCAAGGAAGCAGTGAAGACCAGGACTTCGAACACCATCGAGGAGATGGTAAACAGAACCGACTCCCCATTCACCCAAGTAGTCATGCAAATCCCCCTACCGCCCAAGTTTAAGATGCCAACCATAGAGATGTTCGATGGGACGAAAGACTCATTGAACCAACTAGAGACCTACAAGGCCTTAATGCATCTCCAGGCCGTCCCAGACGAGATTATGTGCAGGGCCTTCCCGGTTACTCTCAAAGGAGTAGCTAGAGTATGGTTCAACTGGATTCAACCCTCCATTGTTAGTTCCTTTGTTCAGCTTAGTAAACTGTTCGTTGGACACTATATTGGAGCCCAGTAGCAGAGGAAACTGGCGACCAACCTACTTAGTGTGAAGCATAAGAAAAATGAAACCCTTCGCGAGTTTGTCACCAGGTTTAACCTGGAAACCCTTGAAATGGACGATGTTGATGACAAGGTCGCAGTCATTGCTTTTATAAGTGGAGTCAAGACCCACAAGTTCATGTTTTCATTGGCCAAGGAGCCTCCGAAGACTATGGTAGATCTTATGATTAAGGCCCAGAAACATATAAATGCAGAGGATACAATGAATGCTAGACGGGAGCGTGATGAGGGTGCCACCTCCCGGTTAGAAAAGAAGAAGAGATCACCCGAAAGCAAGGATAACAGAGACAAGAAAGCCCCAAGAAGTGACAGGTTAGAAAGGGGGGAATGACCAAGAAACCGGTTCGCTACCTTTGAACGTAGTTTCACCCCACTGACCATGCCACTGGAGCACGTCCTGAATGAAATCAAGAATGACCCAGGCTTGAAATGGCCTGGAAAATTAAGGGGGGCCTCTAGGGAGAGGAATCGAAGGAAGTACTGCTGATTCCACAGGGATCATGGCCACAACACAGACAATTGTTTCAATCTCAAGCAACAGATATTGAACCTGATCAAAGAGGGGCACTTGGGAAGATACGTTGCTGGCCAGGGACAAGATAGAGCATGACCAGCAGAGAGGAAGAGCCCAGAAAGAGCCCCAGCACACCAACGCTCGATCAGAGAGATAAGGGTCATTGTTGGGGGCTTCGAAGGTGGCGCTGAGTCTTCATCCACCAGGAAGAACTATGCTAAGAGAGAAAATCAAGCAGAGGTGTTCTTGGTAGACAGACCGAGCAAAAAGCCCCGACCCGATGTTCCGAACACAGTATTTACTGAGGATGAGCGTCAGAGCTGAATCACCTGCATGATGATGCCATGGTGGTCAGCGCTATCATTGCCAACTTCAGAACCCGGCGAATCCTCATTGATAGTGACACTCGGCTAACATCCTTTTATGGGGAGCTTTCGAGCAACTGCAGATACAGAGAGAAGCATTAAAACCCATGATATCCCCCCTTATGGGGTTCACTGGTGATAGGGTTACCCCCGTAGGGTCCATCGAGTTATCCGTCACCCTAGGGGACGACCCCCAACAAGCCATGAAGTTGGTCAATTTCCTGGTAGTGGACTGCCCCTCGGCCTACAACGTGATTATAGGGCGTACAACCCTAAATCAGTTCAAGACAGTCACGTCCATATATCACCTGAGACTGAAGTTTCCTACGGAGCATGGGGTGGGAACTGTAAAGGGCGATCAGGTGATAGCAAGAGAATGCTACTTGGCATCCTTTAAGGGGGATGCTGGCAAGGAGGCCCTCATGATCGAAGAGCTAGAAATCCAAGACGAGGAAGAGCTTAGGCAAGGAGAACCCGTGGAAGAGCTAGAACAAGTCCCCATCCACCATACAGCCCAGGTGAACAGCGCACAGTCGCCCAGGGTTGTCATGATTGGTATTGGCGCTCCTGAGCAGCTCAAGCAGGAGCTGCGTGGATTCTTGAAGGACAACGCTGATGTCTTTACCTGGACCTATGAAGATATGCCAAGTATAAACCCCAAGATCGTTGCTCATTACCTCAACATTTCACCAGAGGCTAGACCTGTCAAACAGAAAAGGAGGAGTTTTGCCCCCGAGCGTAATGAGGCCATCGCAAAAGAAATGGACAAGCTTGTCCAAGCCAAGTTCATCAAAGAAGCACAGTAGCCGACCTGGCTCTCAAATGTTATAATGTTGAAGAAGGCAAATGGAAAATAGCGGATGTGCGTAGATTTTACTGATCTCAACAAGGTTTGCCCCAAAGAAAGCTTCCCCTTGCCTACCATTGACCTTTTGGTTGACTCTATTGCCAGGTACGAGTTGTTCTTCTTCATAGACGCTTTCTCGGGGTACAACCAGATCAAAATGGCAAAACGCGATCAGGAACACACCGCCTTCATCACTGACAAAGGATTATACTGCTACAAAATGATGCCTTTCAGCCTAAAGAACACCGGGGCAACTTACTAGAGGCTGGTTAACAAAATGTTCAAGTCCCAGGTAGGATGAAATGTTGAAGTGTATGTGGACGACATGCCAGTAAAGTGCAAGCAAGCTGCTGACCATTTGAAGGATTTGAAAGAAACCTTTCACACCTTCAGACGCTACAACATGAAGTTAAACCTGGCCAAATGTGCATTCGGGGTGGCCTCGAGGAAGTTCTTAGGTTTTATGGTATCACAGAGGGGCATAGAAGCAAACCTAGAGAAGGTTAGGGCCATAGTGGACTTGCATGCCCTGAAGACGATCAAGGATTTTCAGAGACTAGCAGGAAGAGTGGCAGCCTTGAACAGTGTCGCGCCCAAAGTTTTCGCACTTGAGGAATACTCACACAATTGGAAAAAATGCTGTACTCTCTCGTTAGAACTCACCCTCCTAAAAGAATGAGTGCGACTAGGTTTGAATTGAAAATTGATTTGAATAAAAGGCTTTTGAAAAAGATTTGGAGTCATCACCTAACTTGATTAAGGTGAGTTAGGTCACCTAAAAACTAAGAATAATCCGAAGACTACACTTAGGGTTTTTGGAAAACGATTTTGGAAAACATCCTCAAGAGAGGGTTTTTTAGGAAAACGGGTTATTTGGCAACCTTTGGAAAATATTTAGCCCTTTTTGAAAAATAACTCCTTTTGGTCTTTGAAATCAGTGATCCTAGGTTCGGAGGTTGGTTACGTGTAGGGAAGACGCACTAAGCTATCACCCTACCCCGCCCTTTCGGTACCTACATGTCAATCTATCCTAGATTTACCTATGAGAGTCTTTAACCAACTATAGTTCAATCCTATCCATTTTAGAAAAACAATGTTTAAAAAGAAGAAACTAACATAATGCATGATATGCAAGTGCAAGATAAGAGAATTGAAAAAATAGATTTTGAAAAAAAAAAGATTGATTTAAAATTGATTTGATTTGAAAATAGATTTGAAGAGATGGAATTGAAATTGGAAATTTTGAAAATTGAAAGTAGAAATTTGAAAATAGAAATTTTGAAATTGGAATTTTGAAAATAGATTAGAATTTGAGATTTGGAAAGATTTTGGAAACCGTACCCATGAGGGTGGAATCGAGAGTTTGAAAAGTATTGTGACCGCACCTATGAAGGTTGCCTACGTATCCCTTTAGGGGAATCAAGTCAGTCGTAGTTCGGACAAGAGTCAGATTGAAAACAGATTGATTTGAAGAGAGAGATTGAATTGAAAATTGGATTTGATTTGAGATTAGAAGTGGAGATTGGAAATTGAAATTGAGAAGATTGGACTTGCTTTGGAAAGATTGATTTTGAAAAGGCTTGGTTTTAGAAAGATGGAGGTTTAAGAAACCTAGACTTAGGAAAGGTAGGAGACCTAGGAAAGACTTGAGATTAAGAAAGATTGGATTGGAATATTGGACTTGGAAGATTTGGAAAGATTGGATTTTAGGAAATATTCGAATTAGGAAAGACCCATTTTAGGAAAGTTTCGAAACTAGGAAAGTTTCGAAATTAAGAAAGTTTCGAATTAAGAAAGTTTTGAAATTGGAAAGCTTCGAGTTTAGAAAGTTTTCGAAAAAGGAAAGGTTTTAAGATTAGGAAAATTCCCAAATTAGGAAAGTTTTGAAAATCGGAAAGTTTTGTTTTAAGAAAGGTTTTGAAATAGGAAAGTGTTGAATTTAGAAATGTTTTAAATTAAGAAAGTTTCAACTTAAGAAAGTCTTGAATTAAGAAAGTTTCGAGCTTAGGAAAGTTTTAGATTTGAAAATATTTTGAAGTTTTGGAAAGTTTAGAATTTTGAGAGATTTTGGTTTAGAAAGATGTAACTTGAGAAAGTTTCAAATTTAGAAAATTTTGAATTTGGAAAGATTTGAAATTTGGAAAGTTTAAAATTTAGAAAGTTTTAGAGTTTGAATTTTAGAAAATCTTGAAATTGGAAAAGGTTTGAATTTAGGAAAGGTTTGAAGACTTAGGTTTGAAAAGTTAAGATTTGAAAAGAGGGTAGAATTAGGAAAGGGTTGAATTTTAGAATTTTAGGAAAGATTTTTATGTTCAAGTTTTTTAAAAACTTAAGATTTAGGAAAGTGAAAGATTAGGAAGGAGTTGAATTAGGAAAGAGTTGGATTTTGAAATTTAAGGAAAGATTTAAAGTTTAAGTTTAGGAAACTTATAGTTTAGGAAGGAATTGAATTAAGAAAGGTTTGGATTAGGAAGGGATTGGATTTGGTTTCTAAAAGCAAAGGTTTGATTTTGTTTCCAAAAACGGAGGATTGGATTTGGTTTCCTAATCGGGGAGATTTGATTTGGTTTCTTAAAGGGAAGATAAGATTTGGCAAGGATTTGGAAAGGGAGATTCTAGAAACCCTAGTTTTGAAAAATTATAGTTTTGACGTAGAAAAGAGGTTTTGGAAACATGTATAGTTTGGATGTGAAAACAAGAGATTTTGGAAACCTAGGTTTGGGGCAAAGTTTGAAAATCATGTTTTTAGAAAGAAAATTAGGGTTTCCTAATGGTTAGCTCTAGCGCTTGACTTGGGCTTTAAGAAAAGAGATTTTTGGAAAGTACGCTTTTGGAAATGAGTTTTTGGAAGGAAATCTTAGGGAGAAGTTTTTGGAAAGAAAGTTTTTGAAAAGATTTTTGGAGAGAGTTTTTCTAGGAAGATTTTTGGTAGAAGATTGTTGGAGACAGTTTTTAGGAAAATGAATTTTGAGGAGAAAGGGTTTTTGGAAAGGAGTTGAAAAAGGGAGGTTTTGAAAAATAGATTTTGGAAAGGGTTTTTAGAAAACACTTTTGGAGAGGAGAGTTTTAGGAAAGCATGTTGAAAAAGAGATTTTAGGAAGAAAGACTTTTGAAAAGAGAGTTTTTAGAAGGTGTAAAGACATCTCACTTTCCTAAAGCAATTCTAGCCATGAGAAGGCTAGAACCACTTTAAGAAAGTGGTTTTGGAAAACAATAAGATTTAAAAATATGGACCATAAAAGTCACTTTTAATGCAACACTTTCCTAAAGTAACCCTAGCCATGGAAAGGCTAGAATCACCCTAAAATTGTGGTTTTGAAAACAAGTTTTTGAAAATGAGATTTTGATGCAATTTTGAAAACAAGTTTGAAAATGGTTTTGAAAATGAGTTTGAAAACGAATTTTGGAAGATGCAAGATTATGATATGCACAATGCAGTTTGGGGTCGTGAACATACAAGGCTAAGGCTTTACCACATAATCAAGGGGGGTGGACCCACATGGTCTCTGGTTAGACTAGAAGAAAGCCCCCGACACGGTGACTCTCCAATAACCCAATCCTACACATGGACCCGGAATCCCCTTGTTTCAAGCATGCAAAGAAAGGGGGGGAAAGAGATGGGGAATTAAAATAGAGAAAACCCAAGTGGGTTAGGAGAGAGAAGAGAGAGGGGGGAAGTGCGGAAATTTAAATGGAGAACCTACCTTGTATTTTGTTTATTTTACGCACCGTGCTGTCTTTGATCTTCGGTCTTTGGTCTTTGTCTTGATCTTCACCTTCAGTCTTCAAGCCTTGGATTGCAGCTCTTCAAGCCTTCAAAGGATGGTTGAAGGCCAATGTATGAGTGTATGGGGGTGTGTATGAGTGTATAAGAGGCTAGGGTTTGTGTAGGGTGGCTAGGGTTTGGAAAACCTAGGGAAGCTAGGGTTTTTGAGGTGCTCGAGCTCTGTATATTGAATTATATGATTTTTAGGTTGAGTTTGCGGATCTTCTTCACGTTGAATGAGGCTCTGTATTTATAGAGGTTGGACAACACTGGCGCCTGTTGCAGTGGCGCCAGGCCATTTTTTGGCTTGGCACCACTACTAGTGGCACCAGCCATTTAGGAAATGTTTAAGGTCGGCAAGCAACGTATTTTTGACTAGATTTGGGCGCCTGTACTAGTGACTACCATGCAATTTTTAGCCTGACTTCACTAGGAGTGACTCCGGAAAGTTCGGGAATCATTTGGAAGAACCGGGAATGACCCGGAAGGCCGGAAAGGAGCAGGAACACTTAAAATAGTGTCTTGGAGATATTTGACTTGAGAAGTGAGGATAAGATGTGTCGGAAAGGTTGACCGGGCCTTTAGGGGCAAAATGGTCAATCGGACCAGGAAACTGCCGGGACAGACTCGGACTGTCCCGGAAGAAGACTTGGGATCTTGAAACATTATTTAGAATGTTCCCAGAGATTTTCGGTTTGATTCCCAGAGCCGGCATGGTCGGAAAAGGAGACCGGCCTACCAGGGGCAAAACGATCATTTCGCACCGAGTTGGCCGGAACTGACTCGGAATGATCCGGAAAGGTAAAAGGAGGTTGAGAACACTATAAAAAGTAGTCTCAGGAGGTTACCGGTTCGATACCCAGAGCCGGTGTGGTCGAAAAAGGAGACCGGCCCACCAGGGGCAAAATGGTCATTTTGTACCGGGTTGGCCGGAACTGACTCGGAATGATCCGGAAAGGTAAAGGAAGGTTGAGAATGCTATAAAAAGTATTCTCGAAAAATTACTGGTTTGATACCCAGAGCCAGTGTGGTTCCTGGGGCGTTCGGATGCCTAGGGGCAAAATGGTCATATTAATCGAAAAGTCTCGGAAAAGGTCCTAAGGGCAGTTTGGTCATTTTTCACCGAAGTGGGTTAACAGACACTGGTGTTGACCTGGGTTTTGAGTGTTTCCGCCACTCTAACGGCGGTCGTCGTGACACAGGGGTTTGTTGGCAATTCCCTATATCGACCTATTTGTGAGTATTTCCGCTACTCTAACGGTTTTGTGAGTAGTTTCGCTACTCGGACCGTCTCGAGGAATAAACTGTCTCGAGAGAGGGATTGGAAAGGGGACTTATCATTTCTGAAAAGACGTGCCTGAGTTGGAATCGTCTCGAGGAATAAACTGTCTCGAGAGAGGGATTGGAAAGGGGTCTTACCGTCTCCGTGGAGACGCGCCTGGAGTGGAACCGTCTCGAGGAATAAACTGTCTCGAGAGTGGGACTGGAAAGGGGTCTTACCTTCTCCGAAGAGACGTGCCTGGATTGAAACCATCTCGAGGAATAAACTATCTCGAGAGTGGGATTGGAAAGGGGTCTTACCGTCTCCAAGGAGACGCGCTTGGAGTGGAACCGTCTCGAGGAATAAACTGTCTTGAGAGAGGGATTGGAAAGGGGTCTTACCGTCTCCGAGGAGACTTGCTTGGGTTGGAAACTTCTCGAGGAATAAACTATCTCGAGAGTGGGATTGGAATCGGAAAGGAAAGGACAATGCCCCTAAGGGCATTTTGGTCATTTTGCCTCTATTTGGCCTGACAGGCTCGTGAAGCGATGGATAGATGAGATTTGGACCTAGCGAATTGGTTGCAATAGGAATATGCCCACAATGACTTGAAAACAAGTCTGGACGGAGTGTAAACTGCCGAGCGGTAAAAAATGGGGTGCTTACAACTGCCCCTCTTTTTCTGTCTTTACTTGTCAAAGACAGAAAATGACAAAAGTAAGAGTCCTATGTTGACCGCGAGACAGTCGGAGGGACGGATATTGGAAATCTTTCGACAACGGGGGTCGAAAACGGATAACGGGCCAAAAAGGCCTTCAAAAACGAGTTTTGGCGGGAAAAAGGGCAAAATTGCCCAGAATTTGCAACTGGCACCACTAGCAGTGGCGCTTTTGGCAGAAAATGCCTGGTGCCTCTACTAGTGGTGCTAGGTTTGAAGTTAAAACTAGAAAATTCTGGTTCAAACGCTTACGGGATTTGAAGAGTTTTTGGAGAATCCGAGAGTCTTCAAGTGGGAATCGACTCGAACCTTGAAGGAGCATTCCTTGGAGACTGTGGGTGATTGCCGGAACGAAACCACGTCTCCGGAAAAGTCACCGGAAGAGAAGATTTTTCCGGAGAACTTCTAACACGTGAGTCTTCAAATTTTGTTGATTTTGATGTGTAGAACTTCGCTTGAATCATGTGAATAGTGGAAATTGATGTTTTGATATGTTTTGAACACTTTAGTGATGTTGTTTTTGCATTTTGATGGTTGTTTGATTGAATTTGAATGATTTTTTATAATTATGCGAATAAGGTTTTCTGCAGGAATAGGAGATTTGTTCCTACAGATCTGGACATTGGGTTTTCTAGCTATATTTTTGTGCAATGTGCCTTAGAAAAATGTACTTAACAACCGTATGAAGTTTTGTGATTTTTAAAAACTCGGTGAATTTTTTATTTTTTGAAAAATAGAAAAATATTTAGAAAATTAGAAAAAATTAGAAAATTCAAAAAAATGATGAAATTTTTAAAGTTTGAAATTTGGAAAAATGTAGGAATATTTTAGAAAACATTTGAGGTGATTTTGAAAAATTTTGGAAACCTTTTGAAAACCATTGATTTATTTGAAAAATGAAACATGCGTCTTGAAAATCTTGAAAAATTGAAAAATGTGCACGGGTGCCATTGTCATGTGATTGTTGGAAAGTGCACATTTCGTGTTTTGTGTTGATGTCATGGATGTTGTAGGGACCATTTTTAAATCGGACTCTACCGAAATTTTTTAGAAATTATGGAAAGAGTTGGTTAAAGTTTTAGAAATAAAATCTTTTTGAAGGAAAAAGGCAAAGAGCCCTTGAAACTTGGTTTAAAGTTGGAAAATCAAGACGTCATGTAGGAAATTTGTTTTGACTTATCGTTCGAAGTCTTTTATTTGTTTTGTTTGTGTTAGTTGTTTATTTTATTTTACTGTTATTTAAACTGCATGGATGGTATATTAACATCACTTATCTTGGCTTACCTTTTCAGGATGGCAGTTGCAGGTGATGATGGTTCTGAGAGGAGACGCCGCTCGGAGAAGGCGGCCCGGACCGATTCTGCTGGCGGCTCTAGTCGATCTAGAGGTAGTCGACGATCCACCTGACGATCCTCATCCAGTCAGAGTGGGCAGGGGAGTAGGCTACCTGTCGACCCTTTTCCTTCGGTTGAGCAGGCTTTTGCCGAGGAGATTGATGTCGAGGAGGAGGTACCAGGCCCTGGGGATCAGGTGACCGGCTATGGGAGAGCTTCTTCCAGGCATAGGCAGACAGAAGCCGACTTGGGAGATCTGCAGATACCGGATGTCCCACCACTCGGGGATCTGGCCTATCATCCTAGTGTATACTCCAGACAGCATTTGCCCCCTCCGTGGGTACATACAGCTTTCCGAAGAGCTGTTCATCAGGTTTTTGTGACCATGCAGCGGGCTGCCCCATCATACCGAGCCTTTTTGGCAGAGATCGGGTTTGGCGCCTTTATGGGATTACAGGCTAACTGCCTGAACCGGCATTTGGTACTAGCACTTATTGAGAGGTGGTTCGGGGAGACCGGGACTTTTCATTTTGTCGGCTTCGAGTTGGGTCCTACTCCTTTAGATTGGGCGATTATTACAAGGCTCTCCTTTGTCGGCCGGCGGATCACCCTGCACCCAGTCAGCAGGGACGATGCCTGTTTGCTGTTTGACTTGCCTCATCCTGAGCGTTCCGCTTTCCCGGTCTCTTGGATTAGTTAGGATGAGCGTACTTTTGCTACTGAGCCATCGCCTGCCAGGCGGGACATCATGAGATGGCAACTTGTGTTGTATATCATCTTTAGCTACTTCTGCAACAACAACAAGTCACTCGTGCCGTGCCGTTTGGCAAGTATAGTAGCCGACCTGGGAGCTTTGTCTGAGCTGGACTGGGGGTCCTTTTCTTTTGGCTGCTTTATTCGATCTATGCGGGTTCAGACTTTTTCTCGTTGGGGCAGCATGACTAGCTTCTGGCCTTTCCTTGTCTGGTGGAGTTACGAGTACCTGCCGGTGCGTCGCCCTGCAGTTGTTGAGGATGATCTCTATCCTCGTGCTTTGAGGTTGGCTCGTGACTGGGTAGCCCAGCGATCGGAGATTACTGACTTTGTGACGCTCCGGCCTGACCTGGAGCTGATTGAAGTGAAGGATGTGACCTAGCGGCCCTTCATTGGATCAGTCCATTATGAGACAGTCCGGTACCTGGTCCCGTTGTCCTTATCGAGAGCTGCTTTTCTCAGTGATGACACCTGGGAGTCCTATCTTGGAGAGCGACACTGGCGGCAGTTTCATGAGGAGTTCCAATCAGCAGGGGCTCCACCAGAGTATATGTTTGGAGCCCTGGTGGCTGGAGTGCCTATCCCCTACCAGGAGCGCCAGCCAGGTGCCGAGTTCTTGCTTCCTCTGGATACTGATTATGTTGCGCACTTCGGGGCTCATTCGGTTGGTGCCTTCACCCGGTTTGAGGTAGTAGTCGGCGGGTACACTGTTGGCCAGGAGGTGGTTGACTTGTGGCGCCGTGCTGGAGGATATGTGCCCCAGGTCGAGTTTACTGCTATGAGGGATCAGAGAGACCAGTACCAGGCCGAGGTAGCTTCCCTGATAGCTCGGTTATCTCAGATGGGTGGTGGGGGGGTATGTTATTATTTCTTTGCTCCTTCTTGCTCTGCTGTTGCTTAATTTCTTTTGTATACAGCTAATTTCAGTTCTATCTTCCCTGCAGGATGGTGGTGCTTCGAGTAGTTATCCTCCTCTTCCGATGCCGAGTTTCGGGGATTTTGATCCAGATGACATCGACTTTGACCTGTGAGAGATGCCCCTTGTGGAGACTCTGATCCTCTTTTACCCCTGGTCCATGAGTTGTATTTATGTTAGACAGTTTTATTCTGATATTTTGTACAAAAATGAATATTTATGGTACTTAGATGCATGGATAGACAAATACATTTATGATCTTTACAGCTAGGCATATGATTTGAGGCATGTGATGTATGATTATGTTAGATATCTACTACATGAGTTGATGCTGATGACTTCTATTTCTACAGGGAGTTATATCCTATGTGTGCAAAGGCCATGCTGAATTTTTTTTTTTTTAACATATGCACAGGTTAGAAGTATGTTAATAGAATAACACAAGGTGCTGTTAGACTTGTAGTCCTGGGAATGGTAACTCCCTCCTCCTCGGGGATTTAGCCTCTCTTCTGGCCTAACCCTACTTTGATTGAATGATAGCACTTCGCACCTTTCTCAACCTCTTGATTGCCTCTAACTTTCTATCTTAGGGTTAGTGTATAGGGTTATTGGGCTGAGACTCTCGACTCTCGGGGTTTTAGCAACAACTTACCTGACCTTTGGCAGAGCAATAAGTGGCCAGTCATTTCAATCCGAGAAGGCTTTGTTTAGGACCGTAATGTAGGCTAGGTTATGGGGGTTTTAGAAACAACGAGATATGTAAGCTCAAATTCAATGTTGTTTTTAGCAAGGTTTAGATCCATACTGTCCTTAACCATTTTTCAGTAGGATTAGCATCCTTTTTTTTTTTTTTTTTGAAGCTTTGGCAGCGTATCTAACTCATTTAGATCAAGCAATCTGTTTTCAATCAGAGGAGATTTTAATAAGGTTGTAATGTAGGCCATGGTTTCGGGGTTTTGCAAGAAAGGGTAAAGGCTCAACCCTATTATTTCTACTAGGTTTTCTTGTAACCTAGGATCACCTTTAAATTTCCTTCTTGCTTTTGACCATATATTTCTCAGGGTGAAAATAACCTTGTTCTTTCACCCTTTCTATATACTTCCTGAGATAAATAGGACTTTCTTTTCTTTCAATCCTCTTACTATGCTTTTGAAGATGACTCCATCATGATTTTCTTCAGGCCTTTTCTTAAAATCATGGTTTTTTTTTTTTTGGCCTCTTGCCCCTTGGCAACTCCTTTCTTTCGCTTTTTCTTTCTATTTCTCTTCTTTTCTTTTATGAAATGAAACAATTCTTTAATCCTTTTCCCTTAAACCTTTTCCCTTAGTAGCTCAATGTACCCAGTGTGGGCGGTGATCCCTAGTTTGGGGTTTTGTTAAGAAAGGATAAGTGGCTCAACGGGTTTGGCAAGGGGTTACTTTTGACTTTGTGGGAAATGAAATGAGGGCCTCTCTTCACTTTGAATTAGATTGCTTGATCTATAGAGCTTTCATTGCTGACTTAGCACAGCGGGGGTGGGTACCATTCCTAGAGTTCTCAATTATTGTCTGCCCTAGTTTGGGGAGGACAGTCTTGGATTGGGGTTAACAAAGAAAATTTTCGCTTTCCGAGAGGCACTAGGGGTTAAGCAAAGGGAATATGAGCACATTTAGTTATTTATTCAATTATTTATTGCTTATATGTGGGGGAATGAAAGATGGCTCCTTTTCCTCTTGATAAACTGGCCACGCATCGCTTAGCCTCAAAGTCTTGCAAGTGCTGCCTTTGGGTAGTATCCTCACTCATCCTTATTCTCTCTCTCTGTGGAGGGCTGATCATTTGGCGAGTGGTTAACTCATGCTATCATCCCTTCAAGTTGGATCATTCCATAAGATAAACCATGCCCCTTGTGTAGAAAGTAGTCATTATTCCCCAGGGAAGACAAGACAACAACAATGGAATAAAAGATTGTCATTTGATTACTGTTATTATGTTTACGGAAAGCATCAAGTTCTTAAGCAATAAGAAAATGTAAGCATTAATTTAAAAACAAGAAGTAAAAGGGATAGAAAGAAAGTGGGTGAAAACACCCCTCTCTTGTACGCTTGTGCAAAGAACCCCTTTTTAGTACGGCTTTGGGACAATTCCCACATTTTTGATGCTCCATTCGCGACCCGGATCCTTGACTAAGGGGAGACAAGCAAAGGCTTCTCCTAAAGCTCCACAGACGTTGATGCGGTTATCAGCCTCCTTCTTGTTTTGTGCAATAGGTTCTTCTGTAAACAGGGTGACCAGCTCACCCCCTTCCAATTCGAATGGCTCTGCTTGTGCTCTTGGCTTCTCTATCCTCCAACTCATTTCTTCATAGTACTCATTCATGGGACAATGACGTTTGGCCGCGGCATATTTTGGATGCAGAAACTCAGCACCCCATCCATCGGCAACCATGTTTTCAGTAGTCTCGTCTCCCAGGAACATTGGCTCCTCAATGGGCCAGTCAAAAGCATCAAGCACTTCATCAGGGTTATGGAGATAGATTGGGCATAATGGGAGATCTTTCTTCCAGTCACTTTCTTCATCGGCCTCCCAATCGCTCTCATAACCTTCGGCCTCAAGCTCGTCGATTGCTCCCTCGCCTCCCATCTCTACGAGTATCATATTGACGGTGTGATCCAGCAGAGGGTTAGCAGTCACATTGGGAGTGGGAGCAGGTTTTACTGGCTGCAGATCAATGGTCTTATTGTCGATCAGGTCTTGGATCTTGTGCTTGAGAGCAAAGCAGCTTTCGGTGTCATGCCCCTGGCCACTTGAATGATCTCCACATGTAAGAGCGGCATTAAAGGTCAGGGGTAGAGGGCTTGGCAACGGGCGAGCA
Source organism: Euryodendron excelsum (assembly GCA_033060915.1). Lineage (NCBI taxonomy): Eukaryota > Viridiplantae > Streptophyta > Magnoliopsida > Ericales > Pentaphylacaceae > Euryodendron > Euryodendron excelsum. The sequence goes on from CM065386.1 coordinate 17,882,197, forward strand.
GGGACGGGCTTCAAGATGTTGTTCTTTAGAAGGCTATGGTAGGCCTCGGTTTGGGTGCAGGCTAAGGCGTTGAAGGTACAGATGCGTCTAGCGGGTCTATTAAAGTTGGGTCGTGCCCTAGCGGGACCATAGTTTGGGGTTGGAGCAGGCATAGTCAAGGTGGGTAAGGGCAGGACTGGGGGTGATTGTAGCGGGGGTCGGTATTGGGGTGGTTGGCTAGGTAGAATAGCAGACACTTTGCTTTCCTTGCTGATCGTGCCCTTTGTAGTAGCCACCTTTTTGGCTATTTGGTGGTATTTTCTCCAGTCTTGGCATAGGGATCTGTGATTCTTACTGTCTTGAGGCCGTTTTCTATCATTTCCCCCCGCATGATGAGTTCGGAGAAGCTTTTTCCCACGCTTGTGCAGAGTTTCTCGTAGAATATACCTTGGAAAGTATGTACGAACAGTTGTACGTACTCCTTTTCCTCTAATGGGGGATTAACTTGTGCAGCGGCCTCCCTCCATCTTAGGGCGTATGCTTTAAAGCTCTCCTTCTCACCCTTGCTCATCGTCGTCAAGGACCATCGATCAAAAGTGAGGTCGATGTTGTGACAGTATTGGGCTTTAAACGCATTGACTAGCTCTATCCAGGTTGTGATCTTCTTTAAGTCCAAACGAGCGAACCATTGCAGAGCCGACCCAGTGAGGCTGTGTTGGAATAACTGCATAAAGAGCTTCGGGTCGTTGCCATGTCCACTAAGCGCTCCAGCATATAGACGTAGATGAGCAACGGGGTTACCGGTACCGTCGTACTTCTGGAAGTCAGGCATTTTAAACTTAGCAGGTCTCGGGTGGTTAGGGAAAAAACAGAGCTCATCATAAGAAGTGAACCCGTAAACATTGTGGCCATGGAGACTTCGCAACGAATCTTCCAATCCTTGGATTTTCAGACTAAGAGGATCTAGAGAGGCCTTCTTTATAGGTGAAAGCAATATAGTCTCTTCTTCTTCAGCGTTGACCCCTTTGGCGTCTTCTTTAGTCGTCCCAGCATTGTCAGACTGAAGCATGATCCTTGGATTAGCGGGTTCCAGGTCCTTGGATGAAGTTATAGATGATGACGGGACTGCAGTAGCATCCTTTATGGCCAGAGTTTGAATGAGTTTGAGTATCTCATCCATCTTAGCCCTTATTTCATTAACTTCCTCTCGAGAGACTTGAGAGAATTCTTCAGGGTTAGCAGCCATCAGTGATGCTTTGTGCCAAGTGATAATAGGATCCCTAGGTGGATGTTGCACTTTCTTGGGAGCAATGTTGACTCAGTGCAAGGCGACTTCTGTAAATAGAAATAAAAAGGAAGAAAGAACAAGACAAAAACACAAGTCACAAGTTAATTTTTGGTTTTTAGAGAACTTTATGCAATGCATGTCCTAGGGTGCCCCTTTTTAAGAGGGAAACTAGTAATGATGCATTGGCTCACTTTTGGAGATAGGGGGTTTGCCCCTGTATGCAGACACCTTACCTGTCAGGTAGGAAACTTCAGCCATTCATGCATTCATTCATAAAAATAAAAAAGTACATTAAATTTTGGGTTTAAGATATAAAAGAGTTGAAATACATTTTAATAGGGGGAGGGGGAACATTTTCCTTTGGACTTCCACCTATCTACTTTTACAAAGGGAAACGCTAAACTACTCTTGAGTCTTCGGATTCGCCTTCCTTGGATTTGATGTCGAGGAGGTCGCTGAGAGACCTTGTTGATTGATTGCCCCTTGTCTTCTTGGCAACCCTATCTCCATGAGCATAGAGGGATTGGGGCCCCTCTTATGGAATGAATTGAGATGCATGCAATGAGTCCTTAGGGTTACGTGGGAACCCTTAGGGTTTAGGTAGGTTTAATGCAAGTGAGAGTGACCTTGGTGTCACTTTCAATGGGTTGATCATATGCATGAGAATGTAGTGACTTGAGTTACTTGGAACTCTTGTCTTGACATGGAATATTGAATGCATGAACATGAATATACAAAAAGTATAAGGAGAGAAGGTACAATTGAAGTAAACATGCATGCATGAATAGTTAGACAGATATTATAATAGTATAAATACAAACATTATAACAGCAGGTATAAATGAAAGTAAGAGCAGTCGCCCTTTCCTCCGTGATTTTGAAAATGGTGCTCGTGTCCTAAATCCGGCAGAGGTTCGGCTATGCATGGTGTCTATATGAGTATGAGGTTGAGGGTTGACTAATGCGTCCTAAAAAGGCTCGGTCCCCGGATCTTCAAACCTAGGCCCACTCCCTGAGGTGGTGCCATGATCGGTTGGTGATCCGAGCGGAGGAACCATCAAGAGGCCGTAGGCGAAGAAACTGACACAACATCTTGCCCACAACCAATATACCGTTCCCCCTTTCTAACTAGAAATGACATATCAGGGTATGCAAGTATGCAGAATGCAAGTGCACATGCAGTGTGTGTGTGATTTTTAAAAGTGGAGGAAAGGGCCCAACAACTCCCATTCATCCTGTACATCACATTCATGCAAAGCAGTTAATAAAACTTAAGCAAAAAGCGCACCTACAAAACAAAGATGCAAGTGTTAGTATGTGGATGACAAACAGAATACAAGATAATATGAATAAATGCATGTTTTTTTTTTAAAACAATTTTGAAAATTTAGTTTTGAAAATTTAAAGTGAGTAGGATTGAACCAAGCTAATTGAAGACTCTACATGGGTAAAGGGTAAAAAGACATGACTAACGGCCTAACCCTCTAAGTGTCCCCAGTGGAGTCGCCAGCTGTCGCGCCCAGATTTTTCACACTCGAGGAATACTCACACAAGTGGGAAAAATGTTGTACTCTCTCGTTAGAACTCACCCTCCTAGAAGAATGAGTGCGACTAGGTTTGAATTGAAAAATTGATTTGAATAAAGGGCTTTTGAAAAAAGATTCGGAGTCGCCACCTAACTTGATTAAAGTGAGTTAGGTCACCTAAAAATTAAGAATAATCCGAAGACTACACTTAGGGATTTTGGAAAACGATTTTGGAAAACATCCTCAAGAGAGGGCTTTTTTAGGAAAACGGGTTGTTTGGCAACCATTAGAAAATATTTAGCCCTTTTTAGAAAAATAACTCCTTTTGGTCTTCAAAATCAGTGATCCTAGGTTCGGAGGTTGGTTACGTGTAGGAAAGACGCACTAAGCTATCACCCTACCCCGCCCTTTCGGTACCTACATGTCAATCTACCCTAGATTCACCTATGAGAGTCTTCAACTAACTAATGGCCAATCCTATTCACTTTGAAAAATAATGTTTGAAAAGAAACTTATATGATGCCTGATATGCAAGTGCAAGTTAAGTAAATTGAAAAATAGATTTGGAAATAAATTTGAAAAGAATATGATTTGAAAATAGATTTGAAGAGATGAAATTGAAATTGGAAAGTTTGAAAATTGAAAGTAAAAATTTGAAAATAGAAATTTTAAAATTGGAATTTTGAATATAGATTGGAATTTGGGATTTTAAATATGGAGACCGCACCCATGAGGATGGAATTGAAAGTTTGAAAAGTGTTGTGACCGCACCTATGAAGATTCCCTATGTATCCCTTTGGGGGAATCAGATTAGTCTTAGTTCGGACCGGAGTCCGATTGAAAATAGAAGAGTTGATTTGAAGAAAGAGATTGAATTGAAAATTGGATTTGATTTGAGATTAGAAGAGGAGATTGAAAATTGAAATTGAGAAGATTGGACTTTGATTTGAAGAGATAGATTTGGACTTGTTTTGAAAAAGAGAAGGTTTAAGAAAACCTAGACTTAGGAAAGAGAAGAGACTTAGGAAAGATTTGACTCGACTTGGAAGATTTGGAAAGATTAGATTTTAGGAGATGTTCGAATTAGGAAAAGTCTGATTTAAGAAAGTTTCGAATTAGGAAAGTTTCATTTTTGGAAAGTTTTGAATTAGGAAAGTTTCATTTTTGGAAAGTTCTGAATTAGGAAAATTTTAGGTTTAAGAAAGTTTTCAACTTTAGGAAAGTTTTGAAATGGGAAAGTATTGAATTTAGAAATGTTTTGAATTAAGAAAAGTTTAGTTTGAGAAAGGTTTAGAATTTGGAAAGTTTCAAATTAAGAAAGTTTTGAATTTTGGAATGTTTGAAAAAAAAAGGGAAGTTTTGAATTTGGAAAGTTTTGAAAACAAGGAAGTTTTGAAAATAAGAAAGTTTCGTTTTGGAAAGTTTTTGATTTAGAAAGTCTTAACTTAAGAAGGTTTTGAATTTAGAAAGCTTAGAATTTTAGAAAGATTTGACATTTAGAAAGTTTAAGATTTTGAAAATTTTAGAGTTTTTTAGAAAATCTTGAGATTAGGAAAGGTTTGAGGTTAGGAAAAGTTTAAAAACTTAGATTTGGAAAGTTGAGATTTGGAAAGGGATAGAATTAGGAAAGGGTTGAATTAGGAAAGCTTTGAAAGTTGAGTTTTAAAATTTAGGAAAGATTTTTTATGTTCAAGTTTTGGAAACTTAAGATTTAGGAAAGAGGAAGTTCAGGAAGGATTTAAATTAGGAAAGAGTTGGATTTTATTTCTAAAAGGAAAGGTTTGATTTTGTTTCCAAAAACGGAGGATTGGGTCTAATTTCCTAAACGGGAAGATTTGATTCGGTTTCCTAAAGAGAAGATAGGATTTGGCAAGGATTTGGAAAGGGGGATTCTAGAAACCCTAGATTTGAAAAATTATAGTTTTGACGTAGCAAAAAAGGTTTTGGAAATGTGTATCGTTTGGATGTGAAAACAAGAGGTTTTGGAAACCGAGGTTTGGGGCAAAGTTTGAAAATCATGTTTTTGGAAAGAAAATTAGGGTTTCCTAATTGTGGGTTCAAAGGCTTGACTTGGGCTCTAAGGAAAGAGTTTTCGGAATGTGCGTTTTTAGAAACGAGGGTTTTCTAGAAGGGAATCCTAGGGAGGAACTTTTGGAAAGTGAATTTGAAGATGGAGTTTTTGGAAAAAGATTTTAAAGAGAAGGAGTTTTGGAAAGTGTGTTTTTAGAAACGTAGATTTTTGAAGGAAAATCCTAGAGAGGAAATTTCTAGAAGGAAGATTTTGGAAAGAGAGTTTTTAGGAAGGTGAATTTAGGGAGTGTTTTTAGAAAGTGAATTTTGAGGAAAAAAATTTTGGAGAGGAGTTGAAAAAGAGAGTTTTGAAAAATAGATTTTGGAATGGAGTTTTTGAAAACAATTTTGAAGAGGAGTGTTTTAGGAAAGTATGTTGAAAAAGAGATTTTTAGGAAGAGATTTTTTAAGAGAGAGTTTTTTTGGAAAGTATGAAAACGTCTCACTTTCCTAAAACGATTCTAACCATAAGAGGGCTAGAACCACTTTAAGAAAGTGGTTTTGGAAAACAATAAGATTTGAAAATATAGACCAAAAAGGTCACTTTTAATGTAACACTTTCCTAAAGCAACTCTAGCCATAGAAAGGCTAGAATCACCCTAGAATTGTGGTTTTGAAAACAAGTTTTTGAAAAAGAGATTTTGATGCAATTGTGAAAACAAGTTTGAAAACGATTTGAAAAACAACTTTAAAAACGGTTTTTGGAAGATGCAAGACTATGATATGCACAATGCAATTTGGGGTCGTGAACATACAAGGTTAAGGTTTCACTACCTAATCAAGGGGGCCGGACCCACGTGGTCTTTGATTAGACTAGAAGAAAGCCCCCGACACGGTGACTCTCTAATAGCCCAATCCTACACATGGACCGGGAATCCCCTTGTTTCAAGCATGTAAAGAAAGGGGGGGAAAGAGATGGGGGGTTAAAATAGAGAAAACCCAAGTGGGTTAGGTGAGAGAAGAGAGTGGGGGAAGTGCAAAAATTTAAATAGAAAATCTACTGTATGTCTTCTTTATTTTGCGCGCCTTGCTTGTCTTCAATCTTTGGTCTTCGTCTTGATCTTATTCTTCAACCTTCAAGGGATGTCTTCAAGCTTTAGATGGCAGCTCTTCAAGTGTTCAAAGGATGGTTGAAGGCTAGTGCATAAGTGTATGGGGGAGTGTATAAGTATATAGGAGGCTAGGGTTTGTGTAGGGTGGCTAGGGTTTGTATAGGGTGGCTAGGGTTTGGAAAACCTAAGGAGGCTAGGGTTTAGGAGGTGCTCGAGCTCTGTATATCGAAATATGTGATTTCTAGGTTAAGTTTGTAGACCCTTTTCACATTGAATGAGGCTCTGTATTTATAGAGGTTGGACAAACCTGGCGCCTGTTGCAGTGGCGCCAGGGCAAAATTGCTCTTGGCGCCACTAGGAGTGGCGCTAGGCCAATTCTTGGCTTGGCGCCACTACTAGTGGCGCCAGCCAGTTAGGAAACTTTATAAGTCGGCAAGCAATGTATCTTTGACTAGATTTGGGCACCTGTACTAGTGACTACCATGCAATTTTTAGCTTGGCTTCACTAGGAGTGACTCCGGAAAGTCCGGGAATGATTTGAACGAGCCGGGAATGACCCGAAAGGCCAGAAAGGTGCAGGAACACTTAAAATAGTGTCCTGGAGGTATTTGAGTTGAAAAGTAAGGATAAGATGTGTCGGAGAGGTTAGCCGGGCCCTTTGGGGCAAAACGGTCAATCAGACCGGGAAGCTGCCGGAGCGAACTCGGACTGTCCCTGAAGAAGACTTGGGATCTGGAAACATTATTTGGAATGTTCCCAGAGGTTTCCGGTTTGATTTCCAGTGCCGGCGTGAACGGAAAAGGAGACCGGCCCACCAGGGGCAAAACGGTCATTTTGTACCGGGTTTGCCGGAACTGACTCGGAATGATCTGAAAAGGTAAAGGAAGGTTGAGAACACCATAAAAATTAGTCTTAGAAGGTTACCGGTTTGATACCCAGAGCCGCTGTGGTCGAAGAAGGAGACCGGCCCTCTAGGGGCAAAATGGTCATTTTTGTACCGGGTTGGCCGAAACTAACTCGGAATGATCCAGAAAGGTAAAGGAAGGTTGAGAATACTATAAAAAGTATTCTTGGGACATTACCGGTTTAATACTAAGAGCCGGTGTGGTTCCCGGGGCATTCGGATGCTTAAGGGCAAAGTGGTCATCTTGACTGGAAAGTCTCGGAAAAGGTCCAAGGGACAGTTTGGTCATTTTTTACCAAAGTGGGTTAACAAACACTAGTGTTGACCTAGGTTCTGAGTGTTTCCGCCACTCTAACGGCCATCGTCATGACACAGGGGTTTGTTGCCAATTCCCTATATCGACCTATTTGTGAGTATTTCCGCTACTCTAACGATTTTGTGAGTAGTTTCGCTACTCGGACCGTCTCAAGGAATAAACTGTCTCGAGAGAAGGATTGGAAAGGGGACTTACCGTCTCCGAAGAGACGTGCCTGGATTGGAACCGTCTTGAGGAATAAACTGTCTCGAGAGTGGGATTGGAAAAGGGACTTGTCGTCTCCGAAGAGACGTGCCTGGAATGGAACCGTCTCGGGGAATAAACTGTCTCGAGAGTGGGGTTGGAAAGGGGTCTTACCGTCTCCGAAGAGACGTGCCTGGAGTGGAATCGTCTCGAGGAATAAACTGTTTCGAGAGTGGGGTTGGAAAGGGGTCTTACCGTCTCCGAAGAGACGTGCCTGGAGTGGAATCGTCTCGAGGAATAAACTGTTTCGAGAGTGGGGTTGGAAAGGGGTCTTACCGTCTCCGAAGAGACGTGCTTGGAGTGGAACCGTCTCGAGGAATAAACTGTCTCTAGAGTGGGATTGGAAAGGGGTCTTACCATCTCCGAGGAGACGTGCCTGGACTGGAACCGTCTCGAGGAATAAACTGTCTCGAGAGTGGGATTGGAAAGGGGTCTTATCGTCTCCGAGGAGACGTGCCTGGATTGGAACCGTCTCGAGGAATAAACTGTCTCGAGAGTGGGATTGGAAAGGGGTCTTACCGTCTCCGAGGAGACGTGGCTGGAATGGAACTGTCTCGAGGAATAAACTGTATCGAGAGAGGGATTGGAAAAGGAAAGGAAAGGACAATGCCTCTGAGGGCATTTTGGTTATTTTGCCTCTATTTGAGCCTGACAAGCCCGCGAAGCGATGGAAAGATGGAATTTGGACCTAGAGAATTGGTTTTGATTGGAATATGGCTACAATGACTTGAAAACAAGTCTGGACGGAGTATAGACTGCTGAGCGGTTAAAAATGGGGTGCTTAAAGCTGCCCCTTTTTTTCTGTCTTTGCTTGTCAAAGATAGAAAACAATAAGAGTAAGTGTCCCATGTTGACCGCGAGGCAGTCGGAGGGACGGACACTGGAAATCTTTCGACAACGGGGATCGAAAACGGATAATGGGCCAAAAAGGCCTTCGAAAACGAGTTTTGGCGGGAAAAAGGGCAAAACTGCCCAAAATTCATAACTGGCGCCACTAGTAGTGGCACCTTTGGCAGAAATGGACTGGCGCCTCTGCTAGTGGCGCCAGGCTTAAAGTTAAAACTAGAAAATTTCTGGTTCGAACAACCGCGACACTTTGGAGGGTTTTCGCAAATTCGTGAAGCATTGCGAGGAATCCATCTTGGATATTGAAGGAGCACTCCTTGGGGACCACGGGTGATTGCCGGAAGGAATCCACGTCGCCGGAAAAGTCGCCGGAAGAGAAGATTTTGCCGGAGAACTTCCAAAAGGTGAGTTTTCAAATTTTGTTGATTTTGATGTGTAGAACTTCGTTTGAATCATGTAAATAGTGAAAATTAATGTTTTGATATGTTTTGAACACTTTGGTGATGTTGTTTTTGCATTTTGATGGTTGTTTGATTGAATTTGAATGATTTTTCATGATTATGCGAAGAAGGTTTTCTGCAAAACTAGGGGATTTGTTCCTACAGGCATGGGTATTGGGTTTTCGGACTATGTTTTTATGCAATGTGCCTTAGAAAAATGTGTTTAACAAACATATGAAGTTTCATGATTTTTTGAAAACCCGGTGAATTTTTGGTTTTTTGAAAAATAGAAAAATATTTAGAAAATTAGAAAAAATTAGAAAATTCAAGAAATTGATGAAATTTTTAAAGTTTGAAATTTGGAAAAAAGATTGGAATATTTTGAAAAACATTTGAGGTGATTTTGAAAAATTTTGGGAGATGTTTGAAAACCGTTGATTTATTTGAAAAATAAAACATGAGTTTTGAAAATTTTGAAAAATCGAAAAGTGTGCATGGGTGCCATTTTTATGTGATTGTTGGAAAGTGCACATTTTGCGTTTTGTGTTAATGTCATGGGCGTTGTAGGGTCCATCTTAAACGGGACTCTGCCGAAATTTTTTAGAAATTATAGAAAGAATTGGTTAAAGTTTTAGAAATAAAATCTTTTTTGAAGAAAAAAGGCAAAGAAACCTTGAAACTTGGTTTAAAGTTTGAAAATCAAGATGTGTATATAGGAAATTTGTTTTGACTTATCATTCGAAGTCTTCTATTTGTTTTGTTTGTGTTAGTTGTTTATTTTATTTTACTATTATTTAAACTACATGGGTGGTATATTAACAACACTTACCTTGGCTTACCTTTTCAAGATGGCAGATGTAGGTGATGACGGTTCTGAGAGGAGGCGCCGCTCGGGGAAGGCGGCCCAGACAGATTCTGTTGGCGGCTCTAGTCGATCTAGAGGTAGTCGACGATCTACCGGACAATCTTTATCCAGCTAGAGCGGGCAGGGGAGTAGACTACCTGTTGACCCTTTTCCTCCGGTTGAGCAGGCTTTTGCCTAGAAGATTGATGCCGAGGAGGAGGTACCGGGCCTTGGGGATCAGGTGACCGGCTATGGGAGAGCTTCTTCTAGGCATAGGTAGACAAACACCGACTTGGGAGATCTGCAGATACCAGATGTCCCACCACTCGGGGATTTGGCCTATCATCCTAGTGTATACTCCAGACAGCATTTGCCACCTTCGCTGGTACATACAGCTTTCCGAGGGGCTGTTCATCAGGTTTTTGTGACCATGCAGCAGGTTGCCCTATCATACCGCGCCTTCTTGGCATAGATCGGGTTTAGCGCCTTTATGGGATTACAAGCTAACCGCCTGAACCGGCATTTGGTACTGGCACTTATTGAGAGGTGGTTCAGGGAGACTAGGACCTTCCATTTTGTCGGCTTCGAGTTAGGCCCCACTCCTTTAGATTGGGCGATTATTATAGGACTCTCCTTTGTCGGCCGGCGGACCACCCTGCACCCAGTCAGTAGGGACGAGGCCTGTTTGCTGTTGGACTTGCCTCATCCTGAGCGTTTTGCCTTCCCAGTCTCTTGGATTAGTCAGGGTGAGCGTACTTTTGCCACTGAGCCATCGCTTGCCAAACGGGATATCATGAGACGGCGACTTGTGTTGTATATCATCTTTAGCTGCTTCTGCAACAACAACAAATCACTCGTGTCGTGCCGTTTGGTGAGTATATTAACCGATCTGGGAGCTTTGTCTGAGTTGGACTGGGGGTCCTTTTCTTTTGGCTGCTTTCTTCGATCGATGCGGGTTCGGACTTCTTCTCGTTGGGGCAGCATGACTAGCTTTTTGGCCATTCCTTGTCTGGTGGAGTTACGAGTACCTGCCGGTGCGTCGTCCTGCAGTTGTTGAGGATGAGGTGGGCTCGTGACTGGGTAGCCCAGCAATCGGAGATTACTGACTTCGTGACGCTCCGGGCTAACCTGGAGTTGATTGAGGCAAGGGATGTGACCTAACTGCCCTTCATTGGAATAGTCCATTACGAGACAGTCCGGTACCTTGTCCCATTGTCCTTGTCGAGAGCTGCTTTTCTCAGTGATGACACCTAGGAGTCGTACCTTGGAGAGCGGCACTGGAGGCAGTTTCACGAGGAGTTTCGATCAGCAGGGGCTCCGCCAGAGTATATATTTGGAGCCCTGGTGGTGGGAGTGCCCATCCCTTATCAGGAGCGTTAGCCAGGTGCCGAGTTCTTGCTCCCTCTGGATACGGATAACGTTGCGCACTTTGGAGCCCATTCGGTTGGTGCCTTCACCCAGTTTGAGGTAGTAGTCGGCGGGTACGCTGTTGGCCAGGAGGTGGTTGACCTATGGCGCCGTGCTGGAGGATATGTGCCCCGGGCCGAGTTTACTGCTGTGAGAGACCAATACCAGGCTGAGGTTACTGCTGTGAGAGACCAATACCAGGCCGAGTTAGCTTCCCTGACGGCTTGGTTATCTCAGATGGGTGGTGTGGGGGTAAGTTATTCTCTCTTTGCTTCTTATTGCTCTGCTGTTGCTTAGCTCCTTTTGCTTGCGGCTGATTTTGGTTCTATCTTCCCTGCTGGATGGCGGTGCTTCGAGTAGTTACCCCCCTCCTCCGATGCCAGGTTTTAGGGATTTTGATCCAGATGATATTGACTTCGACCTGTGAGAAATGCCCCTTGTAGAGATTCTGATCCTCTTTTGCCCCTTGTTCCTGAGATGTATTGATGTTAGACAGTTTTATTTTACATAGTTTTATATAAGGATGGATGTTTATGGCACTTAGATGCACGGATAGACAGACACATTCATGATCTTTACAGCTAGGCATATGATCAGATGCATGTGATGTATGATGACGTTAGATATTTATTCCATGAGTTGATGTTGGTGACTTTAGGGAGTTATATCCCATGTGTGCAAAGCTTATGCTGATTTTTTTTTTTTTTAAACATACGTACAGGTTTAAAATATGCTAATGGAATGACACAGGGTTCTATTAGACTTATAGTCTTGGGAATGGTATCTCCTTCCTCTTCAGGGATTTAGCCTCTCCTTTGGCTTAACCATATCTTGATTGGATGATAGCACTTCGAACCTTTCTCAACCTCTTGACCGCCTCCCACTTTCTATCTTAAGGTTAGTGTATAGGGTTATTGGGCTGAGACTCTCGACTCTTGGGGTTTTAGCAACAGCTTACCTGACCTTTGGCAGAGCGATATGTGGCCAGTCATTTCAATCCGAGAAGACTTTATTTAGGACCGTAATGCAGGCTAGGTTATGGGGTTTTAGAAACAACGAGATATGTAGGCTCAAATTCAATGTTGTTTTCAGCAAGGTTTAGATCCAAATTGTCCTAAAACGTTTTTCAGTAGGATAAGCATCTTTTTTTTTTTTTTTTCTTTTAGCTTTGGCAGCGTATCTAACTCATTTAGATCAAGCAATCTGCTTTCAATCAGAGGGGACTTTAATAGGGTTGTAATGTAGACCATGGTTTCAGGGTTTTGCAAGAAAGGGTAAAGGCTCAAACCTATTGTACCTACTGGATTTCCTTGTAACCTAGGATCACCTTTAAATTTCCTTCTTGCTTTTGACCATATATTTCTCAGGGTGAAAATAATCTTGTTCTTTCACCCTTTTCTATATACCTTTTTAAGATTGACATAACTTTCTTCTCATTTGCTCCTCGTATATGTTTTTGAAGATAACTCATTCATAATTTTATTCCGGCCTTTCTTTAAAGGATCTTTTTTTTTTTTTTTTTTGCCTCTTGCCCCTTGGCAACTCCTTTCTTTTGCTTTTTTTTTTTTCTATTTCTTTTCTTTTCCTTTACAAAATGAAACAATTCCTTAACCCTTTTCCCTTAAGCCTTTTCCCTTGGTAGCTTAACATACCCAGTGTGGGCGGTGATCCCTAGGTTGGGGTTTTGTTAAGAAAGGATAAGTGGCTTAACGGGTTTGGCAAGGGGTTACTTTTGACTGTATGGGAAATGAAATGAGGGCCCCTCTTCACTTTGAATCAGATTGCTTGATCTATAGAGCTTTTAGCACTATCCTAGCATGATAGAGGTGGACACCACTCCTAGAGTTCTCAACTATTGTCTGCCCCAGTGTGGAGAGAACAGTCTTGGACCGGGGTTGACGAAGAAGATTTTCGCTTTTCACGAGGCTCTAAGGGTTAAACAAAGGGAATATGAGCACATTTGTTCATTTATTTAGTTATTTATTCTTTATATGTGGGGGAATGAAAGACGGCTTCTTTTCATTTTGATAAACTGGCCACACATCGCTTAGCCTCAGAGTCTTGCAAGTGCTGCCTTTGGGTAGTATCCTCACTCATCCTTATTCTCTCTCTCTGTGGAAGGCTAATCATTTGGCAAGTGGTTAACTCATGCTATCATCCCTTTAAGTTGGGTCATTCCATAAGATAAACCATGCCCCTTACGTAGAAAGTAATTACTATTCCCAGGAGACAAGATAACAACAATGGAATAAAAGATTGTCATTTGATTACTATTATTATGTTTACAGAAAGCATCAAGTTCTTAAGCAATAAGAAAATGTAAACATTAATTTAAAGATAAAAAGTGAAGGGATAGAAAGAAAGTGGGTGAAACCACCCCTCTCTTGTACGCTTGTGCAAGGAACCCATTTTTAGTACGGCTTTGGGATAATTCCCACATTTTTGATGCTCCATTCGCGACTCGGATCCTCGGCTAAGGGAAGACAAGCAAAGGCTTCTCCTAGAGCTCCATAGACGTTGACACTGTTGATGCGGTTGTCAGCCTCCTTCTTGTTCTGTGTAGTGGGTTCTTTTGTAAACAGGGTGACCAGCTCACCCCCTTCCAATTCGAATGGCTTTGCTTGTGCTCTTGGCTTCTCTATCCTCCAACTCATTTCTTCATAGTTGTACTCATTTGTGGGCCAATGACTCTCTAGCAAATGAAGTTCGGCCGCAGCATATTTCGGATGCAGAAACTCAGCACCCCATCCATCAGCAACCATGTTTTCAGTAGTCTCATCTCCTAGGAACATCGGCTCCTCAATGGGCCAGTCGGAAGCATCTGGCACTTCATCAGGGTTATGGAGATAGATTGGGCATAGTGGGAGATCATCCTCCCAGTCATCTTCTTCCTCGGTCTCCCAATTGTCCTCATAGTCCCCGGCCTCAGGCTCGTCAAACACTCCCTCACCCTCCATTTCTACTAGTATCATATTGACGGTGTGATCTGGCAGAAGGTTAGCAGTCACATTGGGAGTGGGAGCAGATTTTACTGGCTGCAGATCAATAGTCTTTTTGTCGATCAGGTTTAGGATCTTGTGCTTGAGAACAAAGCAGTTTTTGGTGTCATGCCCCTGGCCACCTGAATGATATTCACATGTAAGAGCGGCATTAAAGGTTGGAGGCAGAGGGCTTGGCAACGGGCGAGAAGGTACAGGCTTCAAGATGTTGTTTTTCAAAAGGCTATGGTACGCCTCAGTTTGGGTGCAGGCTAAGGCGTCGAAGGTACGGGTACGTCGAGCAGGTCTATTGAAGTTGGGTTGTGCCCTAGCGGGACCATAGTTTGGGGTTGGAGCAGGCATGGTCAAGGTGGGTAAGGGCAGGACCTGGGGTGATTGGAGTGGAGGTCGGTATTGAGGTGGTTGGCTAGGCAGAATAGCAGACACTTCATTTTCCTTCTTGATCGTGCCCCTTGTAGTAGCCACCTTCTTGGCCATGTTGGCAGTATTTTCTCCAGTCTTGGCATAGGGATCTGTAATTCTTCCTGTTTTGAGGCCATTTTCTATCATCTCTCCCTGCATGATGAGCTCGGAAAAGCTTTTTCCCACGCTTGTGCAGAGTTTCTTATAGAATATACCTTGAAAAGTATGTACAAACAGTTGTACATACTCCTTCTGTTCCAGCGGGGGGTTTACTTGTGCGGCGGCCTCCCTCCATCTCAGGGCATAGGCTTTAAAGCTCTCCTTCTCACCCTTGCTCATTGTCATCAAGGACCAGCGAACGGAAGTGAGATCGATGTTGTGACGGTATTAGGCTTTGAATGCATTGACTAGCTCCATCCAGGTGGTGATCTTCCTTAAGTCCAGACGAGCGAACCATTGTAGAGCCGACCCTGTGAGGCTGTGTTGGAATAACTGCATAAGGAGCTTCGGGTTGTTGCCATGTCCACTAAGCGCTCCAGCATATAGGCGAAGATGGGCAACGGGGTTACCGGTACCGTCATATTTCTGGAAGTCAAGCATTTTAAATTTAGCAAGTCTCGGATGGTCAGGAAAGAAACAGAGTTCATCATAAGAAGTGAATCCGTAAGCATCATGGCCATGGAGACTTCGCAATGAATCTTCCAACCCTTGGATTTTCAGACTGAGAGGGTCTAGAGGGGCCTTCTTTATGACGGGTGAAAGCAATATGGTCTCTTCTTCTTCAGTATTGACCCTTTTGGCATCTTCCTTAGTTTTCCCAACATTGTCAGACTGAAGCAAGTTTTCCCAGCATTGTCAGACTGAAGCAAGATCCTCGAATTAGCGGGCTCTGAGTCCTTGGATGAAGTCATAGATGATGACGGGACCACAGTAGCATCCTTCATGGCCAGAGTTTGAATGAGTTTGAGCACCTCATCCATCTTAGCCCTCATTTCATTAACTTCCTCTTGAGAGACTTGAGAGGACTCTTCAGGGTTAGCAGCCATCAATGATGCTCTTTGCCGGGTGATAATAGGATCCCTTGGTGGATGTTGCCCCTTTTTGGGAGCAATGTTGACTTAGTGCAAGGTGACTTCTGTAAATAGAAATAAAAAGGAAGCAAGAAAAAGACAAAAACACAAGTCACAAGTTAGTTTTTGGTTTTTGGAGAACTTTATGCAATGCATGTCCTAGGGTTGCCTCTGCTTGAGAGGGAGACTAAACATGATGTATTAGCTCACTTTTGGAGATAGGGGGTTTGCCCCTGTATGCAGACACCTTACCGTCAGGTAGGAACCTTCAATCATCCATGCATTCATTCATAAAAATAAAGAAGTACATTAAATTATGGGTTTGAAATACAAAAGAATTGAAATACATTTTAATAGGGGGAGGGGGAACATTTTCCTTTGGACTTCCACCTATCTATTTTTACAAAGGGAAACCCTAAACTACTCTTGAGTCTTCGGATTCGCCTTCCTTGGATTTAATGTCGAGGAGGTCGCTGAGAGACCTTATTGATTGATTGCCCCTTGTCTTCTTGGCAATCCCATCTCCGTTAGCATAGAGGGATTGTGGCCCCTTTTATGGAATGAATCGAGATGCATGCAATGAGTCCTTAGGGTTACGCGGGAACCCTTAGGGTTTGGGTAGGTTTAATGCAAGGGAGAGTGACGTTGGTGTCACTCTCAATAGGTTGATCATATACATAAGAATGCAGTGACTTGAGTTACTTGGAACTCTTGTCTTGACATGGAATATTGAATGCATGAACATGAATATGCAAAAAGTATAAGGAGAGAAGGTACAATTGAAGTAAACATGCATGCATGAACAGTTAGACAGATATTATAATAGTATAAATACAAACATTATAATAGCAGGTATAAATGAAAGTAAGAGCAGTCGCCCTTTCCTCTGTGATTTTGAAAATGGTGTTCGTGTCCTAAATCCGACAGAGGTTCGGCTATGCATGGTGTCTATATGAGTATGAGGTTGAGGGTTGACTAATGCGTCCTAAAAAGGCTCGGTCCCAGGATCTTCAAACCTAGGCCCACTCCCCGAGGTGGTGCCATGATCGGTTGGTGATCTGAGCGGAGGAACCATCAAGAGGCCGTAGGCGAAGAAACTAACACAGCATCTTGCCCACAACCAATATACTGTTCCCCCTTTCTAACTAGAAAGGACATATCAGGGTATGCAAGTATGCAGAATGCAAATGCACATGCAGTGTGTGTGTGATTTTTAAAAGTGGAGGAAAGGGCCCAACAACTCCCATTCATCCTGTACATCACATTCATGCAAAGCAGTTAATAAAATTTAAACAAAATGTGTACCTACAAAACAAAGATGCAAGTGTTAGTATGTGAATGACAAACATGATACAAGATAATATGAATAAATGCATGTTTTTTTTTTGAAAATTTAAAGTGAGTAGGATTGAACCAAGCTAATTGAAGACTCTACATGGGTAAAGGGTAAAGAGAGATGACTAACGGCCTAACCCTCTAAGTGTCCCCAGTGGAGTCGCCAGTTGTCGCGCCCAGATTTTTCGCACTCGAGAAATACTCACACAAGTGGAAAAAATGCTGTACTCTCTCGTTAGAACTCACCCTCCTAGAAGAATGAGTGCGACTAGGTTTGAATTGAAAAATTGATTTGAATAAAGGGCTTTTGAAAAAAGATTCGGAGTCACTACCTAACTTGATTAAGGTGAGTTAGGTCACCTAAAAACTAAGAATAATTCGAAGACTACACTTAGAGATTTTGGAAAACGATTTTGGAAAACATCCTCAAGAGAAGGTTTTTTTAGGAAAACGGGTTGTTTGGCAACCTTTAGAAAATATTTAGCCCTTTTTAGAAAAAAAAAACCCCTTTTGGTCTTTGAAATCAGTGATCCTAGGTTCGGAGGTTGGTTACATGTAGGGAAGACGCACTAAGCTATCACCCTACCCCGCCCTTTCGATACCTACATGTCAATCTACCCTAGATTCACCTATGAGAGTCTTCAACTAACTAATGGCCAATCCTATTCACTTTGAAAAATAATTTTTGAAAAGAAACTAATATAATGCCTGATATGCAAGTGCAAGTTAAGTAAATTGAAAAATAGATTTTGAAATAAATTTGAAAAGAATATGATTTGAAAAGATGAAATTGAAATTGAAAAGTTTGAAAATTGAAAGTAAAAATTTGAAAATAGAAATTTTGAAATTGGAATTTTGAATATAGATTGGAATTTGGGATTTTAAATGTGGAGACCGCACCCATGAGGATGGAATTGAAAGTTTAAAAAGTGTTGTGACCGCACCTATGAAGGTTCCCTACGTATCCCTTTGGGGGAATCAGGTCAGTCGTAGTTCGGACCGGAGTCCGATTGAAAATAGAAGAGTTGATTTGAAGAAAGAGATTGAATTGAAAATTGGATTTGATTTGAGATTGGAAGAGGAAATTGGAAATTGAAATTGAGAAGATTGGACTTTGATTTGAAGAGATAGATTTGGACTTGTTTTGAAAAAGAGAAGGTTTAAGAAAACCTAGACTTAGGAAAGATTTGACTCGGCTTGGAAGATTTGGAAAGATTAGATTTTAGGAGATGTTTGAATTAGGAAAAGTCTGATTTAAGAAAGCTTCGAATTAGGAAAGTTTCATTTTTGGAAAGTTCTGAATTAGGAAAATTTTAGGTTTAAGAAAGTTTTCAACTTTAGGAAAGTTTTGAAATGGGAAAGTATTGAATTTAGAAATGTTTTGAATTAAGAAAAGTTTAGTTTGAGAAAGGTTTAGAATTTGGAAAGTTTCAAATTAAGAAAGTTTTGAATTTTGGAATGTTTGAAAAAAAGGGAAGTTTTGAATTTAGAAAGTTTTGAAAACAAGGAAGTTTTGAAAATAAGAAAGTTGTGTTTTGGGAAGTTTTAGATTTAGAAAGTTTTAACTTAAGAAAGTTTTGAATTTAGAAAGCTTAGAATTTTAGAAAGATTTGATATTTAGAAAGTTTAAGATTTTAAAAATTTTAGAGTTTTTTTAGAAAATCTTGAGATTAGGAAAGGTTTGAGGTTAGGAAAAGTATAAAAACTTAGATTTGGAAAGTTGAGATTTGGAAAGGGATAGAATTAGGAAAGGGTTGAATTAGGAAATATTTGAAAGTTGAGTTTTAAAATTTAGGAAAGATTTTTTATGTTCAAGTTTTGGAAACTTAAGATTTAGGAAAGAGGAAGTTCAGGAAGGATTTAAATTAGAAAAGAGTTGGATTTTATTTCTAAAAGGGAAGGTTTAATTTTGTTTCCAAAAATGGAGGATTGGGTCTAATTTCCTAAACGGGAAGATTTGATTCGGTTTCCTAAAGAGAAGATAGGATTTGGCAAGGATTTGGAAAGGGGGATTCTAGAAACCCTAGATTTGAAAAATTATAGTTTTGACGTAGAAAAAAAGGTTTTGAAAACGTGTATCGTTTGGATGTGAAAACAAGAGGTTTTGGAAACCGAGGTTTGGGGCAAAGTTTGAAAACCATGTTTTTGAAAAGAAAATTAGGGTTTCCTAATTGTGGGTTCCAGGGCTTGACTTGGGCTCTAAGGAAAGAGTTTTTGGAAAGTGCGTTTTTAGAAACGAAGGTTTTCTAGAAGGGAATCTTAGGGAGGAACTTTTGGAAAATGAATTCGAAGAGAGAGGTTTTGGAAAAAGATTTTAAAGAGAAGGAGTTTTGGAAAGTGTGTTTTTAGAAACGTAGATTTTTGAAGGAAAATCCTAGAGAGGAAATTTCTAGAAGGAAGATTTTGGAAAGAGAGTTTTTAGGAAGGTGAATTTAGGGAGTGTTTTTAGAAAGTGAATTTTGAGGAAAAGATTTTGGAGAGGAGTTGAAAAAGAGAGTTTTGAAAAATAGATTTTGGAAGGGAGTTTTTGAAAACAATTTTGAAGAGGAGAGTTTTAGGAAAGTATGTTGAAAAAGAGATTTTTAGGAAGAGATTTTTGAAGAGAGAGTTTTTTTTGGGAAGTATGAAAACGTCTCACTTTCCTAAAACGATTCTAACCATAAGAGGGCTAGAACCACTTTAAGAAAGTGGTTTTGGAAAACAATAAGATTTGAAAATATAGACCAAAAAGGTCACTTTTAATGTAAACACTTTCCTAAAGCAACCCTAGCCATAGAAAGGCTACAATCACCCTCGAATTGTGGTTTTGAAAACAAGTTTTTGAAAAAGAGATTTTGATGCAATTTTGAAAACAAGTTTGAAAACGATTTGAAAACGGTTTTTGGAAGATGCAAGACTATGATATGCACAATGCAATTTGGGGTCGTGAACATACAAGGTTAAGGTTTGACCACATAATCAAGGGGGCCGGACCCACGTGGTCTTTGGTTAGACTAGAAGAAAGCCCCCGACACGGTGACTCTCTAATAGCCCAATCCTACACATGGACCGGGAATCCCCTTGTTTCAAGCATGTAAAGAAAGAGGGGGAAAGAGATGGGGGATTAAAATAGAGAAAACCCAAGTAGGTTAGGTGAGAGAAGAGGGAGGGGGGAAGTGCGAAAATTTAAATAAAAAACCTACCGTATGTCTTCTTTATTTTGCGCGCCTTGCTTGTCCTCAATCTTCGGTATTCGTCTTGATCTTCTTCTTCAACCTTCAAGGGATGTCTTCAAGCTTTAGATGGCATCTCTTCAAGTCTTCAAAGGATGGTTGAAGGCTAGTGTATGAGTGTATGGGGGAGTGTATAAGTGTATAGGAGGCTAGGGTTTGTGTAGGGTGGCTAGGGTTTGTATAGGGTGGCTAGGGTTTGGAAAAGCTAAGGAGGCTAGGGTTTAGGAGGTGCTCGAGCTCTGTATATCGAAATATGTGATTTCTAGGTTAAGTTTGCAGACCCTTTTCACGTCGAATGAGGCTCTGTATTTATAGAGGTTGGACAAACCTGGCACCTATTGTAGTGGCGCCAGGGCAAAATTGCTCTTGGCGCCACTAGGAGTGGCGCCAGGCCAATTCTTGGCTTGGCGCCACTACTAGTGGTGCCAGCCAGTTAGGAAACTTTATAAGTTGGCAAGCAACGTATCTTTGACTAGATTTGGGCGCCTGTACTAGTGACTACCATGCAATTTTTAGCCTGGCTTCACTAGGAGTGACTCCGGAAAGTCCGGGAATGATTTGAAGGAGCCGGGAATGACTCAGAAGGCCAAAAAGGAGCAGGAACACTTAAAATAGTGTCCTGGAGGTAATTGACTTGAAAAGTGAAGATAAGATGTGTCGGAAAGGTTGGCCGAGCCCTTAGGGAAAAAACGGTCAATCAGACCCGGAAGCTGCCGGGGCGAACTCGGACTGTCCGGGAAGAAGACTTGGGATCTGGAAACATTATTTAGAATGCTCCCAGAGGTTGTCGGTTTGATTTCCAGAGCCAGCGTGAACGGAAAAGGAGACTGGTCACCAGGGGCAAAACGGTCTTTTTGTACCGAGTTTGCCGGAACTGACTCGAAATGATCCGAAAAGGTAAAGGAAGGTTGAGAACACTATAAAAAGTAGTCTCAAAAGGTTACCGGTTTGATACCCAGAGCCGGTGTGGTCGAAGAAGGAGACCGGCCCTCTAGGGGCAAAACGGTCATTTTTGTACTGGGTTGGCCGGAACTAACTCGGAATGATCCGGAATGGTAAAGGAAAGTTGAGAATACTATAAAAAGTATTCTCAGGACATTACCGGTTTAATACCCAGAGCCGGTGTGGTTCCCGGGGCATTCGGATGCTTAGGGGCAAAGTGGTCATCTTGACCGGAAAGTCTAGGAAAAGGTCCAAGGGACAGTTTGGTCATTTTTTACCAAAGTGGGTTAACAAACACTGGTGTTGACCTGGGTTCTGAGTGTTTCCGCCACTCTAACGGTGGTCGTCGTGACACAGGGGTTTGTTGCCAATTCCCTATATCGACCTATTTGTGAGTATTTCCGCTACTCTAATAGTTTTGCGAGTAGTTTCGCTACTCGGATCGTCTCGAGGAATAAACTGTCTTGAGAGAGGGATTGGAAAGGGGACTTACCGTCTCTGAAGAGATGTGCTTGGATTGGAACCGTCTCGAGGAATAAACTGTCTCGAGAGTGGGATTGGAAAAGGGACTTATCGTCTCCGAAGAGACGTGCCTGGAATGGAACCGTCTTGAGGAATAAACTGTCTCGAGAGTGGGGTTGGAAAGGGGTCTTACCGTCTCCGAAGAGACGTCCCTAGAGTGGAACCGTCTCGAGGAATAAACTGTCTCGAGAGTGGGGTTGGAAAGGGGTCTTACTATCTCCGAAGAGACGTACCTGGAGTGGAACCGTCTCGAGGAATAAACTGTCTCGAGAATGGGGTTGGAAAGGGGTCTTACCGTCTCCGAAGAAACGTGCCTGGATTGGAACCGTCTCGAGGAATAAACTGTCTCGAGAGTGGGATTGGAAAAGGGGTCTTACCGTCTCCGAGGAGACGTGCCTGGATTGGAACCGTCTCGAGGAATAAACTGTCTCGAGAGTGGGATTGGAAAGGGGTCTTACCATCTCTGAGGAGACGTGCTTGGATTGGAACCGTCTCGAGGAATAAACTGTCTCGAGAGTGGGATTGGAAAGGGGTCTTACTGTCTTCGAGGAGACGTGCCTGGAATGGAACTGTCTCGAGGAATAAACTGTATCGAGAGAGGGATTGGAAACGGAAAGGAAAGGATAATGCCCCTAAGGGCATTTTGGTCATTTTGCCTCTATTTGGGCCTGACAGGCCCGCGAAGCGATGGAAAGACGGAATTTGGACCTAGAGAATTGGTTTCGATTGGAATATGGCTACAATGACTTGAAAACAAGTTTGGACGGAGTGTACACTGCCAAGCGGTTAAAAATGGGGTGCTTACTAATACCTTGTGTGAATATTCAAAACCCAAACAACCTTCGTGTTCTTTGCCAAGAGATGGATTAGCTACTCAAGATGATTGAAAACATAACTTAAAATTCAAGAAAGCTTGGCAATTGAAATTGAAACTTGTAATTGAATCCACGAACAATGAAGAATAATTAAGAACAATGAAACGAACATGTTTTTCTACTCAAACCAGCTCTAAAACTCTCTAAAATTCATAACCCTAACAAAAATAACAAGTTTCCTATTTATAGTTACAAGGAAGCACAAGGAAAAACAAGTTGGGAACCCTAATCTGTGCCCAACCATCAGGGCAGTTGAGATTCTTTGTCTTGGCGGCAAGCCAAAATGATAAACTCGGTCTCTTTTGGTCGTCAGGACGGTCCAGATCTTCGTCCTAACGGTAAGGCAAATTGCATTCGTAGTGCCCTCTGGTCGTCTTGACTGTAACCGGGGTCGTCCTACCGATCAACAACTGAGTATTTTTTTTTTTTGGGCTCAGTTTTGACCATGATAAAAGCTGATTTAGGAAATGTCCATTAAGAGAGAAGTTGTAGATCTCGAAATCTTCTTTCCAATGCCATAAAAATCAGATCAATCGAATATCAGAGTGAAAAGGTATGGTCAATCTCTCGAGATAGTGTCGAATTTCAATTTCTGATTTGATCTCTTTGAACCCACTCTGATCATTCTTGCTCCTTTTTACATCTATTAGCTTCCAAAACCTTAAAAAAAACACACACACACAAAACATAATCAACCATATGCCTAACTAAAATAAGGCAATATACACTATCCTAAGTCTTACAAAGTGTGAAATAAAGGCCTATGATTACACTTTTATAGTGCAGTCACACCCCCTAACTTGTCTTTTGCTAGACCTTAGCAAAACTGCTAAAATAAAAAAATAATCTCGATTTTCGTAGGAGTCATGAATGCATTTAGTGTATGCATTAAGCCTTTGAACCCCTAGGTTACCCCTATAGGACGAGTATAGTCTCATGAGGATTTCTAGTGATGGTACCCACAAATATCACAACCTTTCTACACTCAAAAGTAGTTAGAACAGTTACTACTATGCAAGAATCAAAATGAATCACTAAATCCCAACTCATCTTAAACTCTAACATAGAAGTTAGAACAAATCTCCAATAAAATATATAGAAGGGATTTAGTACAAGTGTATGAACATCAAAACACTATAGATTAAATAAAGAAAATCAAGCAATCATAACATTAAAGCTTTGATTCAAATCCTCATTGGGCATACACTCACAAAAATAGAAACACAAGCACTCACAATGGAAAGCTCATCATTAAGAGTAAATGCATAGGAATATAATAGAACAATCCGATTATAAGAACCGATAAAATGAAAGTGTATCCGACTTACCATAGTTTCATAAAAGAATATCCAATGTAAAATCGATTCGAGCATTCAAAAGTATATAAACTCAACTCAATAATTTGAAACATCAGCCACGCACACTTTGGATCAACAAGGACTTCCAAGGTTATAACATGGCCAAGAGGTATAAGGTAGAAAAAAGAAGGATAATTAGCTCAAAACATGCGTAATCAAGACATACAATGATAAATAAATACACAATTCTAATTCTCCAATTTCATTTGATGTTTCTTTTCATTTTTTCCTTATGTTTTTATTTTTCTTTTCAAATATCCAACATCTCTTTTTTTTTTCTTGTACTTCCCTTCTTTTGCTTTCTTTACTACCTTTTCTCTTTTCTTTTTTTTTTTTTTTCATTACAAACGTATAACCCTTCTTTACTTTCAACTCAACTCTTAACAAGTGAAGATACTTGTATTCTTATATAAAAAAAATACTTTGACATTGGTGCAATCAAATAAAGATAAATCAAATGAAGGCTCAAGATGGTTTCAAGAAAATAATTTCAACATGAAAATCTATGGCTAAAAATACAAAAGATGGCATTGTCTCACTTCCAAAAGTGCATAAAACACAAAACACAATAGAGTTCACAACTTCAAAACACTCAAAATAGGTTACATATGAAACTAATCAATAATAATGAAGCTATTGAAAGAAAGAGATATGAAAGAATTTATCCAGAGTAAATCTAAACAATCAGAAAAAATTTTATGGCTTTAAAGCTCACAAAGTAAAAGCTCTACTCATTCAAGGATCTGAATTACTCAAAAACCAAAGTTGAAATCTAATATAATGATGATGCAAATAAATGTCATTCTCCTAGCCATGTATCTCAGATAAAGTCTAATAGTTATGTTAAGGTTAAATGAATAACCCTAAAAGTAATAATGCATTCATCACCCTACAAGAGCATTAAACATTCCAACTCTTAATATTTCATTCAAATTGATCTATAGACATTCATACACAAAATGTCATAGACATGATCACTTAAAATGATAAGATAGGCTGCATAATAATTAAGCTCCAACAGCAAAATAAGGTGGACGAGAGTAAACTTGTTGTCGCAAGTCTCAATGTAACTCAAGAAGAATATACCAATAAAACATGCATGGTTAGTAGCCAGGCAAGCATCGGAGCATAATACACCCAATCATTCACTCAAGCCAAAGAGTGCTCATCTACTATATCACAGCTAATCAAAATATACATCAATACATCATGATCAAATCCACGGAGTATCCACAAGAACACTTCCTCTTTTTTTTTTTCACAACATTCAAAACAAAACAAAATGAAAACTACCAAAACTAGTTCTCCTCCCCAACTAAAAGCATGCAATGCCCTCAATGCATAAAACAAAGGGAACAACCAAAGAAACTTCGGGAAAGAAGGAAGAAAGACTGAGTGAGACAACACCCCCCCCCCCCCCCCCCCCCCCCCCCCCCCCCCCCCCCCCCCCCCCCCCCCCCCCCAACTTGGGAGAAACTCTAAAAAATAAAATGAAAACCTAAAAATTAATAAAAACCTAAAACTAACTACCCTAATTAAAATACACTACCAAGGATTACTGGTCTTCAATCAGGAGGTGGTTTGAAATAAGGCGGTCACTCCTAAGCGTTGTCCTACCTTTACCCCTTCACTCACTTTTTGGGTTCACTTGAACTGGTCACATTCTAACTAGTCACAAGGTTCATTCCTCACCAACGCTTGCTCTAAAGGATCTTTGATGCACTCTATCTCAAAAGGGTCTTGCACTAAGGTGTCAATAAAGCTTATTTCCCTTAAAGCTTCACAATCACCCATTTGCTTGCTCACATTAAAAATGTTCAGTTCAGCAGTCAAATTACTGAAAGAAGGTTTCAGGATCCCATTCCTACAATCGATTAGGGCATTAGATGTAACTAGGAAGGGTATTACTAAGATGACTGGAATAGAGGCTTGAGCACTGAGGTGCACCATTGGTTGAGTATCAATCACAATAAAATCCACAGAAAAATAAAACTTATCGATCTGGATGAATACATCCTCCACCATACCTCTAAGCACCCAAATAGACCTATCAACGAGCTCGAGATGATCCGAGTGGGACACAACTCTCCCAAACCCAGCTATTGATATACAGAATAAGGAAGCAAGTTGACACTGGCTCCCATATCAAGTAAATCATGGTTTATTTTGTGGTTTCCAATCATACAAAAGATGGTTGGATGACCAGGATCCGTATACTTGGTGGTGGTGACCTTGGACTGCAATGCAGCACCGGCGTGCTCAGTTGACAAAACATCTTCTTTAACATGCAACCTCCTTTTGACAGTACACAAGTCTTTTATAAACTTGGCATGTGAGGGAATTTGTTTTATAGCATCAAGGATAGGGATGTTTATCTCGACCTGTTTGAACAACTAATAGATTTTAGAATTTATTAATTCATGCTTAGGTCTGGTTAACCTATCAGGAAATATTGTATGAGATAACATCTCTTTCTCACTCTCCTCAGGCTTTTCAACTTTAACAACTTTTTATTTCTCTCTCTCGGGTGTGCCAGACTTTTCTCTTAGGTTATCCACCACATTACCAGTTGAGTCACTAACCGTAGAAGTGGTGTTTAATTTTTCAATATTTTTTCACTTCGTAGAGTAGTGATTGCGTGAACTTGCTTATGGGATGTGGTAGGGTTAAGAACACCCTCACTCATGTGTGCTTGCCTAGTAGGGTTAGGCTGGGATTGAGTCGGGAAACGTCCCTTTTCAGGAACAATCAAAGTCTGGGTCAGTAGAGTCAACTGACTCTTTATGTTATCTAATGTGTGACTTTGTTGTTCTAAAGTCTTGTCAACCCTCACATTCACTCCACCCTGTGTTTTCATGAAATACTGCAAGGTGTCCTCTATAGACCTGTTATAAGGCGCCTGATATGGTGTGGACACTTGTATGGGTGTTGCATAGGGTTGTGGTGGAGCTTGGTATGGTGGAGGTGGCGCTTGATATTGTTGCGGGGTGGTGTTGCCATTGCCCCCCAAACTTAGGTTTGGGTGATTGCGCCACGCAGGATTATACCTTCTAGAAAATGGATTCCCTTGCCCCTTTTGGTTCGAGTATGGTTGCCTGATTTGGTCAACTGCATTAGCTTGACCATGCAGAATATCCTTAAAATCAAGGACAGTATGCACTCACTCATCATGTGAAAAGTATTATCACACACTATAAGCACCCCATTTTGTTGGCTCGACAATCTCTGACCCAACCAGACTCACTTTAAAATACAATAACACATTCAAACCCAAACCAACCTTCCAAACTCCTGTCCAGTCAACTGGTCGCTTCCTGAGCCCGTTTGGCCCACTTGAAATCAAATGACCAAAATACCCCTGAGGCATCATTCTAGTCCAATTCAATTTGGCACGCTCTCTAAGAGAATACCTAAGTCATCAGAACGATAAGTCCAATCCTTCCAAGATTGTCCTAGATAATTTGGCACGCTCAAAATGCCATTCAAACCAATTTCGGACCCATTTCGGTGGTTCCTGGTCAAAATGACAATTTTACCCTTACGTGTCCCGATTGCCCTCGTCAACCACACTGGCTCTGGTTATCAAACCGGTAAACCTCTAAAGGCACTCCCACAAGTATCCCCAGCCTCTAAATCCCCTTCCAGTAAATTCTGGACCTGTTTCAATGTTTTTTGGTCCAAATAACCTTTTTGCCCCTAGTGGGCCGGTCATCTTTTTCAATCATTCCAGCTCTGGGTATCAAACCGGAAACCCTTGGGGCCCCGGCTGCCCTTATCTCTTTTCTAACTGGGACCCATAACCCAATAGCTTTCCAGATCAAAGCGGAGCCACTTATAGTGAAGCTAGGCCAAAAAATGGCTTGGAGCTACTAGAAGTAGCACCTAGATCTTTGCCTTGTGGCCCAAGCCGAATCAAATCTATAGAATCTTTGCCTTGAGGCCCAAGCCGAATCAAATCTGTAGAATCTTTGCCTTGAGGCCCAAGCCGAATCAAATATTCAAAATCATTGCCTGGCTAAAAATTGGCCTTATGTTAGTAGTAGTGGCACCACCTCTTCCAAATTTTTGTCTAAGAATACAGACCACCCCCTAGCATATTTCAAGTTTGAAAAATTGCAAAGAAACATTGCCTCTCTCGAAACAGCCCCCAAAATCTTTCAAAAACCCTGATTCTCTCAAGCCCTAGCCCTCTCTAGCCTTAAACATTAAAACCCTAGTTTCCTATCTCTATTAAAGATCAAGTTTAGCCCTTGGAAGCTCTTGAAGGCCATCTTAAAGTTCAAGCAAGTCCTCCATTGATAAATTCAAGCTAATAAGAAGATAAGGTAGGGTTTTATTTACTTTTTTGCACTTTCCCTCTTTATTTTCTCCCTCCTAGTCCACTTAGACTATTCTTCTATTTTAATCCCCATTTTCAACCCTTCTCTTCTTGCATGCTTGAAACAAGATTACCTTAGGTCCATGCCTAGGGAAAGCTTTGGGAAGATCACAGTGTCGGGGTCTTCCTTTAGCCTAACTAATCATGGTATGGTCGTAAGGCCCCTTGCAATGTGGTGAAGCCTTCAACCTTGTATGTTCACAACCTTTGCATTGTTATTGTTGTCATGTTCATGCATCGTTTCTAATTTTCTTGTTTTCAAGTTCACAACCTTATGGTGATTCTAACTTCCTCATGGTTAGGATTTCCCTAAGAAAGGGGTATATTCAAAGTGGCTACCAAGGTTCATACTAGAGTTTTAAGCCCTAACTTGTTTTCAAAATCATAACCTTAGAGTGATTCTAGCATTTTCATGGTTAGGATGACTTTAGGAAAGTAGGATATTCAAAGAGGCCACCAAATCCACATTAGGGTTTTAAACCCTAGAACACCTCTTCCAAAATCTAGCTTTCAAACCTCTTTAAATTCCATGTTCGAATGTTTTTCCAAAATGGTCCAACAGTTGTTTTCTTGAAGTCCAAGGAATCCATATCTTAGGAAGTTTCATCTTGTCCCCTAAACCTCATTTTGTATTCTTACATCCATTGCATCAAAATGAATTTCAAAACCCTTGTTGCATTGTGTTTTCAAAAGTGCATAACTCTCTTGAGTTGTTTTCAAAAAATGACACATAAAATCATACAATGTTTCACACAAAATCATAAGATTTTCAAATCAAATCTTTTCACTTTGGAAAGAAAATTAAATCCTTCCCATTTTGGAAGCAAAATCAAATATTTCATTTTTCAACTCAAAATCAAAATTTTTCATTTTGAAAACAAAATCCAATCTTCCCGTTTTAAAAACCAAATACAATCTTCTATTTTTGAAAATAGAAGTCAATTTTCTATTTTTGGAAACAAAGTTAGATATTTCATTTTTCAAGTCCAATCAAAACTTTCCTTTTTCAAGACTTTCCTAAAACAAAACTTTCTTTTTTCAAAACTTTTCTAAAATGAAACTTTTCTTTTTCAACTAAAAATCATACCTTAACTATCTATCAACCTAACATAACTTCATGAAGGAAATGTCATAATTGAGCATTGATCCTAAGGAGCTAACAAATGATGGCTTATACCTTAATGAAACCTCAAATCAAGCACAATTTGGATCAACTAGGACTTTCTAGGATGAGAATGTGGCAAGAAGATATAAAAGGCAAGGGGAAAAGAATTATGGAAATTAATCAAATCATGTGTGATCAAGGTATGAAATGATAAATAGCTAAACAATTTCAACTCTCCCTTTCTTGATTTCAAAGCATATTCCTCAACATTTTGCTCTTTTTCACTTTTCTCAACTTTGCAATTCTTAATTTTTTTTTCTCTTACTTTCATCTTTTGATTGCCCCTTTTCTTTCGATATTTTCACATTTCTCAATTTGCTCTTTTTCTCATTTTAAAACTCCCCCCCCCCCCCCCCCCCCCCCCCAAAAATCAATCTCTCAATTTATTTAGTGAATTAAATAGATGTATCTCCTCTCCTTTTGGATATGGCTTGTGGAGGAGTTGAATATGTATTTTTTTGTTCTCGTGTTATTTTTTTAGGATTTGTGAGGAATAAAGACTAGTTTAGTTGAAAGATAATGAACTGAATTAGAAGTTCGAAGAAAATGGGAAAATAATGTGAGTTGAGGAATTGAGAAAAATAATGTTTTTTTTTTAATTGTTTCGTTGGGTAGGCGATGGCATGTTTGCTAACTTTTCATTGAAGTTTTTACATGATTTTTTTTTTTGTTTTTTACAATAACATCATTTTCTTTTCTTTTCTTTTCTTTTCTTTTTTGTTGTTGCCTGATGCAAGTTAAAAGGGTTGGAAATAGGAGATTCATAACTCCACTTGTTTTTCGAAAAGATTTATAAGAGAAAAGATAACAAATAAAGAACAAAGAATTTACAAACTGGCTCACGGGTGCCATTGTCAATTCAAGAAGAAGATTGGTTTGACTTCAGAGAAGACAATTAGCCAATTTAGCATTCTTCTATTATTAGTCTATATACTCTACCATTTGGCATATCTGTTATGTGTGAGATGGGGTGGAATCTATTAATCCAACATGAGAATAGAAAGAAGGTTTGGAGCTCATAGTTAACCCACAACTAGTCTATATACTTCATAATATACTGTTTGGCATATCTTTTCTGTACAAATTTTGCGGAGATATAGATATCATAAACAATCCACGCTTCATGATTTCTCTTTTCTTCCTATGCTTTTCTTTCAACAAACATCTCTCCTTTGGAGCTGACACCATCACCGCAAACCGCTCGCTGTCTGGGGACCAGACCATTGTCTCTAAAGGTGGAAACTTTGAACTGGGTTTCTTCAAACCAGGTAGGTCTTCCAACTACTACATAGGCTTGGGGCACAAGAAACCATCTAAAATGATTGACTAGGTGGCAAATAGAGGTACACCCGTCTCTGACAAGTATTCCTCAGAACTGAAAATCTTAGATGGTAACTTAGTGCTTCTCAATGAGTCCCAAACCCCAGTTTGGTCCACAAATCGGATTTCTACCACTTCAAATTCTGTTGTAGCAATTCTTCTTGATGATGGCAATTTGGTTTTGAGAGATGGGTTTAATTCAACAAAACCAGTTTGGCAAAGTTTTGATAACCCTGTCCATACATGGTTGCCTGGTAGCAAATTTGCATATAATAAGCGTACTAACACACGCCGCCGTCTGACTTCATGAAAGAATTCCCTGCATCAAGACTGTTTTCTCTGAGTTTAGATGCAAATAATAGTCGAACTTGTCTGTTGTGGAATGGGTCTGAACAGTATTGGACAAGTGGACCTTGGCATGGTTGCATTTTCAGCTTAGTACCTGAAATGAGGACCAATTATATCTTCAATTTCAGCTATGTAGACAATGAGAATGAGACTTACATCACATATTCTGTGTATAATCCTTTACTTATATCTAGACTTATTGTGGATGTTTCGGGCCATCTAAAGCTACTCACTTTGTTGGATGGCACCAAGGAGTGGAGCCCCTTTTGGGTTCAGCCGAGACTACAATGTGAAGTTTATGCTTTTTGTGGGGCATTTGGCTCCTGCGACCAGATTATTCGACCCTTTAGTAATTGTTTGACTGGTTTTAGTCCTAAATTGGTTAGTAATTGGAATTTAGATGATTACTCTGGCGGGTGTGTGAGGAGAACTGAGTTACAGAGTGGGAATTATACTACTGTTTCTAATAAGGAGAGAGATAGGTTTCAGGAATATTCCAACATGAGATTGCCTGAACATCCTCAGCCTGTGGCTGTTGGGAGTGCTGTGGAATGTGAATCTGCCTGCTTGAGTAACTGCTCTTGCACTGCTTATGCTCATGAAAGCAAGGGTTGTTCAATTTGGATCGGGGACCTCTTGAATCTGCAACTACTCTCAGAAAATGATGGAATTGGAAGAACTCTTTACCTCAGACTTGCCGCTTCTGAGGTCTCAAGTGCTATAAATAATGAGAAAATTATTATTGGTGTTGTTATGGGTTCAGTTGCAACTGTAGCATTCTTGGCCCTTGTTCTTGTTATCTGGAAACAGAAAATTAGACTGGTGGGAACTTGTTTCTGGCTTTGGTCGAGATTTCACAGGAAAAGGGAATAAAAACTGTTGAGGGTTCATTAGTTGCATTTAGATGCAGAGATTTGCAAAAGACAACAAAAGATTTCTCGGAGAAATTGAGTGGAGGAGGTTTTGGTTGTGTTTTAAAAGGGACACTGCCTCATTTAATTGTCATAACTGTGAAAAAGCTTGAAACCATCAGCCAAGGAGAGAAGCAATTCCAAGCAGAAGTCAGCACAATTGGAATCATCCAACATGTTAATCTTGTCAGGCTTCGTGGGTTCTACTCTGAAGGTAATAACAAGTGTTTGATGTACGATTTCCTGCAGAATGGCTCATTGGATTCCCATCTTTTCCATTTAAAGGAGTCAAATTTTTTGGAATGGAAAACAAGGTACCAAATTGCTCTTGGGATAGCCAAGGGGCTGGCTTATCTCCATGAAAAGTGCAGGGACTGCATCATAAACTTGGATAGAAATCCGGAAAACATTCTTTGGACGCTGATTTCTGCCCAAAAATAGCCGATTTCGGTCGGGAGAGAATTCAGCAGAGTCCTGACAACCATGAGAGGGACAATAGGCTATCTTTCACTAGAGTTGATATCAGGGGTAGCCATAATAGCCAAAGTTGATGTTTACAGCGATGATATGATGCTTTTTGAATTTGTATCAGGAAGAAGACATACTGAGCGATCTGGAGAGGGGAAAGTTAATTTCTTCCCAACCTGGGCAGCAAGTGTAGTCATAGAAGGAGGCGATGTCCATAGCCTATTAGACCATAGGTTGGAGAGGAATAATGTAGATGCTGAAGAGCTGGGGAGAATATGTAGAGTTGCTTGTTGGTGCATCCAATATGATGAAAATCATAGGCCATCAATGGGTCAGGTAGTTCAAATCCTCAAAGGAGTTCTGGATGTGAACCCGTCTCCAAGTCTTCCTCGATTCCTTCAAGCCCTTGTTGACGACGAGGACACAAGCATGTAAATTTCTGCACTGTGGTTGTCGTCCAGTCAGAGTTCACAACCATGGAGCAATATCCTTCATTCAACAGTTTCCGCTCTGGCCAAAAGCACTATATTGTTACTCTTGTTCCAAGTCCAAGTACAAATAAAATAAATATGTGCTGGAGCACACCTCCATCCATGTTGAAAGTTATCCATTTATTTTATATTTAATAATTGCAGATTTGTGAATTATTGTAAAACTTACACAAAGATTTCGACATGTACAAAGGAAGAGAGGGTTTGTCTAGCAGTAGAAAGACTTCGACGGCTTGTGTTTGAAGGCGTCAACGAGGAGGGGCCATCAATCATGGCCGAACTTGGCTGTGTAGCTTTGTTTTTTTTTTTTTTTTTTTTTTGATGTATAGAATTTAAGCAAAGGCGTGGGTATGCGTGGGTACACACAAAACTAAGACAAAACCAAGGCAAAGCGTATGTGGTATGCCTCCCACGACAATGCTGTGCACTTTGTATGTGATGAAGCGATGAATTGGCACGTCTTTCCCAACTCCTGGTGCAGCTTGTCAGAATGGTGAATCCCCTTATCTGGAACACCGGTGTGGTGCCTGCCAAAGACACTCCGATGCCAAAGTTAGGCTAAAGGAAGGATGGACAGAATTACGGTATTCAGGGTGGTGTAAAATCATACATTTTTGGAAGTGAGGACTGTCCTCTTTACAGGAGTGTTGGCCTGGATCATGGGCACCTTCGTGGGTCAACTGATTGTGCCCCCAGTCATGCCTCCCACTTCGTGGGGATATATCGTGCCTTGATTTTAGGTTCCATGGACCATGCCCCCGCTCATGGGGAACCGTTCGAATCATGGGATCGTGGGGGCTATTTACCAGGCGAGAATCTCGGAGTGTTTTCATGCCGCCGTCCAGTGTATCGCTCGAGGTCTGCCGCTCTTCCTGTCAGTAGACCTGGCTTAGGAGAGAGGGGGCCGGAGCTGGATATGTGATCGAGCTGGTCTGGTCTGTCCACGTAGGGGACCGACCAGCCGTACTTGTGTCATTTGCATTATCAGATGCCCCCAATTCCCTAGGCAGCCCAGGTCAGCCTATGGGAATTCCAAAGGTCTGCCCATGGGAATTTTGAAGAGTCACTGAGCGCCGTCGAACAGGCGCATTTATGGCACTGCATAATCGCCATGATTACTATGCCAGGTGAATCGACGCGACTATTGGCCTTTCTGCTACGTGGCCTCATGTGGTTGGCCCCGTATACCGATTGGACATCAATCGCACTACCCATTCGATTTGAGAGCTTTGGGCCAATCTACACCGTTGATTTCGAATAGAGGGGGCTTATAAAACCTTGGCGGTTCGCCAAAAAGGGCCCCCTATTCTGCATATTTCTTCCCCGATCATACGACTATGCTTGTTATCTCCCTCCCCTCACCGTTCTTCTCACCGTTGTTGGTTGTTCGGAGAGGTTCCAAAATCACCTCTTACCTCCATACTCATCAAGGTACGTAGTGTCAGTGTTTATGTTTTGGCTCTTGTAGAAGGCTATTTGGTACTACGAGTGGAGGGTTAGGGCCTCATATCCCCTAGGGTTTGTAGGTAATCCCCTCTTTGTCGAGTCGGTATACTGGGGTGTTCTTGAGGCATCCAGAGCAGTTTTTGAGACTCTCCGAGAAATCGAGGATCCTAGGGTCATGAACCCACTGCCAATCGACCTATCGAGCGGCTCTGAGCGTACTGCCTCCATGGACCTAGATAGGGTAAGACCAGACGAGGCATCCAATGCCTCGGTGAACTACTCTGGGGCAGACCTTGAGGAGATTACTCAAGAGGTGAGGCCTAGGAGGGTAAGGAGCTCGGTGGTCATTGTAGACGCCTTTGAGGGGGCTTCTAGGGCAGAGGCCACGAGAGAGGGGGTACCCTCTAATGGAAACTGTAGACACGAGGCTAGACATCTAGTCTCTATTCTAGACGGGGCCATAGTAAGAAAGCTCTGGTCCACTTACCAATTTCCGGCCTCCATGAGCTATAGAGTCCCGGAGGAGGGGGACAGGACGTGTCTTCCCCGTCCTGGTGAAGTCACAGTGTATGAGAGTTCTTTGACGGGTGGGCTAAGGTTTCCAATTGCCCCTCCCATTAGGGGAGTCCTGAGCAGAGCCGGGTTAGCACCTGGACAGCTCATGCCCAATTCGTGGCGCATACTGGTGGCCTGCGCGGCCCTGTGGCAGGTTGCTACCAATAGGGAAGAGGTCCTGACCCCCGAAGACTTCTTCTACTGTTCCAAGATCACTGAGAGTGAGAGCCTGGGCTGGTACTACTTCTCAGCTTGGGATGGTCAGGCCCCTATGATCACCGGCCTCCCGGTCTCCCACAAGCGTTGGAAGGAGAAATACTTCTTCGTTTATGGCGAAGGCATGGAGATCGCCCACTGGGAGGATGTGACTGACCAGACCCCACGCATACCTAGGCAATGGGGAAGACCAGGTAGGAAGGGTAAGCGCTTCTGTGCTCGTACTTGGGTCTGTTTAAGATAGTAGTCTGACCATCGTTATACCTGTTCTTTGCTCAGCACGACTTCCCATGCTGGAGGACGAGTCAAGGAAGGCCCAGGTAACGAGGGTAAGGGAACACCCGGTCAAGCTCTGGGCACCCCTAGTATCTGGTGAGAGTTTGGCAAACTATCTTTTAGGTCCAGACCCTTCCGTCAAAGCCTTCCGCGCGGAAAGGAGTGAGTCTGGTCTATTTTCTTGTTTCTGCCTTTTTTAAGCAAGGGTACTAAGTTCCAGCTTTGTGGTGCAGGACAAGTTTACAACATGGGTTTTGACAAGAGGAACATGGGCTCTGCTGCCAAAAAGAAGTTCGAGGAGATAGAGAGAGCGAAGGCGGCCGGGGAGAGGCTGAGCAAACGCCTATGCCCAGCCCCAGCGGGTAGGGTGAACGAGACCTAAGCTAACAGGGCTCAAGGGGACGCCCCTGCAAGGGGAGGGGCCATCTCTTCTGGTCAGACGCTTGGCCAGACCTCCAGACCTGTGGTTAATACACAGGCTCCCGATGTTACTGGGACTCGGGCTCAGTCCCCTTCTGGCCAACAAAATGAGCCTTTGATTGTGGAGGACGTCCAGGCTGCCTGGGAGCGGATGCAGAAGTTTATCAGCCTGGACGATGTGAGCCCCATTGCTGACTGGTCTAATGGCCAGTTGATGAAGAGCATGAACCATGATGCCTTTAAAGTAGGCGAAGAGTTCTCTCTATTTTATTTTTTTTTTATTTTTTTTTGTTGATCTGTTGTTTTCTTCCTGCAGCTCCACGTCAAGACACTCTGCATATCCACTCGTTTGAAGGCGAGGATGAGCGAAAGCGCCAAGAAGGGCCAAGTCATCGAGTCCTTGACCGAGACCATCAGTGGTCTGGAGAAAAAGGTCAAGGATGCTGAGGAAGCCAAGTCAGTGGCTGAGGCAGAGAAGACTGCCCTGCTGGATGAGTCGGCAGACCTGAAGAAGAGGGTCGATGCGTTGACTTCTGATGCCCAGACCTTCGAGGCTGTTAAGAATTCCCTGACCTCAAGGGTGACTGAACTTGAGGGGGATCTTAAGCGTGCCCGAGAGGCGGCTGTGGAGGAGTTCCGAGCCGGGGCTTCCTTCTAGGAGGAAGTCAACGAAGCATACATGGAAGGCTTCGTGGACTCTAAGGTTGCGGCGAAGAAGCTGTTTCCTGACCTGGACTTTTCTGCTCTGAAGCCAGCTGATGACACCGTTTCTTAAGCCCCTGCCGAGGAAGACCAGACTCCCACTGCTAAGGTTGAGGATGACGCCCAGTCTTGATCTCTTTGGGATAACAATAAGATCTTCTTTTTTTTTTGTTGTAACCGCAATTTTCTTTTAAATGAATGGAAAGTTTACCTCCATCGGCTGCATTTGTGTTTGAATGCTTCTCTTGAATGAATGGAAAGTTTACCCTTATTGGCTGTATTTTTATGTTTGAATGCTTGCGATCAATGGTTGGCATGAATTTACTTGCCCCAAGGGGTCTCGCCGAGCTGTTCAGTTTGGGCAATCTAGGCGACCAGGCTTGGTGATTTGGGTGCCATTAAGTTGGTTGGCCAGTCATGTTGAATGCCAGGTTGGGCCAAACAGCTCTACTGCTGTCTCGATCAGTCCTTAGACTGACCAACATAGGTTGGCAAACTCGGCTCCATTGGACCGGTCTGGTCAATGAAGGGGTTGACCAGTTGTTCTATAGACCCGTGGCATTGCAGCTGACCTGGTTAGCCTATGGAGCCGACCAGACGGGCTTAGCCTTGTGTCCTGTTGGCCCGTCGGGTCAGTCTAAGGGACTGACCAGCTGAGGACCTGTGGTTTTTAGGACCGATCAGCTGAACTTTGTCAGTCTAGGGGACTAGCCAGTTGGGCTTCTTAGCCTCGTGGCCTTTCGGCTTGGCTGGTCAGTCTAAGGGACTGACCAGTTGGGCTTCTTAGCCTCGTGGCCTTTTGGCTTGGCTGGTCAGTCTAAGGGACTGACCAGTTGGGCTTCTTAGCCTTGTGGCCTTTCGGCTTGGCTGGTCAGTCTAAGGGACTGATCAGTTGGGCTTCTTAGCCTTGTGGCCTTTCGGCTTGGCCGGTCAGTCTAGGGGACTGACCAGTTGGGCTTCTTAGCCTTGTGGCCTTTCGGCTTTTTCAGTCACGACTGACCAGCTTGGCTTCAATGATCCTGGGCGGCAGTTGTTTTGGGGAGTTCTTTGGGCAACATACTTTTCATTAAATAATGCTGATTACATCAAACATAGTATTTTCTCAGGTGTTCGACATGCCAAGGGTTAGGAAGCTCTTTGCCATCACCTCCAGTTAGCCAGTAGGTTCCTTTCCTTGAGAACCCCTTCACTGTGTATGGCCCTTCCCAATTTGGCCCGAGTTTGCCATCGCCGGGCCTTCTAGTAGACTGATTGACCCTTTTAAGGACCAAGTCTCCTACTTTGAACGCCCTGGGTTTTACTCTGGCATCGTGATACCTGCGCATCCTTTGTTGATAAGTAGCCATCTCCACAGTTGCCTGCATCCTTTTCTCTTCAAGTAGGTCTAGGCTTACTTCTAGGGCCTCATTGTTGGCCTCTGTTTCGAAATGTTCAACCTTGGGGCTATGGAGGCCTATCTCTACTGGGATGACCGCCTCAGATCCGAAAGTCAGAGAGAAGGGGGTGTGTCCTGTTGCTACCATTTCTGTTGTCCTGTAGGCCCATAAGATATTGGGCAACTCCTCCGCCCATAAACCCTTTGCCTGCTCCAGCTTCGTCTTGATGTTTTTGAATAGGGTTCGGTTGGTGACCTCCACCTGGCCATTGGCTTGGGGATGCTCCGGAAAAGAGTAGTGGTGGCTGATCTGGAGATCTGAACACATCTGATCGAACTGACCGCCTTTGAACTGCTTTTGATTGTCTGTCACCACCACCTTTGGGATGCCGAACCTACATATGATGTTCTTCCATAGGAAACTCTTCATCCTCTGCTCAATGATTGTGGTGATAGCCTCGGCTTCCGCCCATTTTGTGAAGTAGTCAATTGCTATCACCGCGAACCTAGTTTGGCCTTTCCCCAAGGGCAGAGCACCCACTATGTCTATCCCCCACTGGGCAAAAGGCCACGGGCTCTGAATTGAAGTTAATTCCTGGGCCGGTTGCCTCGGGATGTTAGAGAACCTTTGGCATTTATCGCATCTTCTTACAAACTCTTGGGCATCTTTTTCCATTGTGGGCCAGTAGTAGGCTGCTCTGAGAATCTTCTTGGCCAAAGATCTCCCTCCTGAGTGGTTGCCGCAGACCCCTTCGTGTACCTCTTTCATGATGTAATCTACTTCTGCTTTTCCGGCGCACCTTAACCAGGGCACGGTATGTCCCCTTTTATACAGAATGTTGTTTATCAAGGCATATCTGCTGGCCCTATATTGAATCCTTCTCGCTTCAACTTTATCCGCTGGTAGGGACCCCTTTTCCAAGTAGTTCCTGATTGGTGTTGCCCATTCCACCTCTTGTTCTGCTTGCAATATTTCGGGCTTCTAAATGCTTGGCGAATCCAACACTTCCATGGGTACTCCGGGGTCATCTTCCTGGGATGATGCGATCCTGACCAACCGATCTGCCTCCTCGTTCTACGCCCTTGGTACTCTTTCGAGAAGTACTCTGGGAAATTTTTTCGCCAAACTTTTAGCCATCTCGCAATACTCTTGCATTTTGTCTCCCCTGGCCTCGTATTCTCCTTTGACCTGTTCTACCACAAGTTGAGAGTCGCTCCGTACCAAGACGTGTTCTGCCCCCATTCGCCAAGCCATTTGGAGACCAGCAATCAAGGCTTTGTATTCAGCCTCATTGTTGGACGCCGGGAATTTGAACTTAACGGCATATTCGAGCTTGTGTCCTTCAGGGGTAACGAGCACGACCCCGGCGCCTCCTGCTTTGTCCGTTGAGGAACCGTCTACATTGAGTACCCACTGTGGCTACAGGGAGTCGGTACCGGGGCAAATTGTGGGAGGGGTGAACTCAGCGATGAAATCTGCTACAGCTTGCCCTTTAATTACCTGTCTTAGTCTGTACTGAATGTCGAGGCTGAGCTCTATGGACCATTTGACGAGTCTTCCCGACGTCTCGGGCTTGTGGAGGACCTTTTTCAATGGCTGATCCATCAGGACAACTATGGTATGCGCCTGAAAGTACGGCCTCAACTTTCTCGCTGAGGTCACGAGTGCAAGGGCTAGCAGCTCCATCGTGGGGTATCGCTCTTCTGCGCCCCTCAAAGCCCTGCTGGTGAAGTAGACGGGCTTTTGGACCCCTTCCTCTTGCCTGACCAGGGCAGAACTCACCGTTGTTTCTGATACGGCGAGGTAAAGGTAGAGCTCTTCCCTTTCTATGGTTCTGCTCAACAGTGGTACGGAGCTCAGATTCCCTTTGAGTTGCAGGAAAGCCTGTTCACATTGGGGAGTCCACTCAAAAGCTTTACGTAGAACTTTAAAGAAAGGGAGACACTTATCTGTTGATCTGGAAATGAATCTGTTCAGCGCTGCTACTCTACCGGCCAGCCTTTGGACTTCCTTGGTGGATGTTGGGGACTGCATGTCTAGCACTGCCCGGATTTTCTCGGGGTTAGCCTCTATCCCTCGGTTGGAAACCATGAACCCCAGGAACTTGCCTGACGCTACTCCGAAGGCACATTTCGCAGGGTTCAATTTCATTTTGTAGGCTCGTAGGTTCTTGAACGTCTCTTCCAAGTCGGCTAGGTGGTTGATGGCTCGCTTGCTCTTTACTAGTATATCATCTACGTAGACTTCCATGTTCCTCCCGATCTGACTGCTGAACATTCGGTTCACAAGCCTTTGGTTGGTTGCCCCGGCGTTTTTTAGGCCGAATGGCATTACCTTATAGCAATACAGTCCTCTGTCGGTCACAAATGTTGTGTTTTCCTGATCGTGCTCAGCCATTTTTATTTGGTTGTATCCTGAGAAAGCGTCCATGAAGGTCAACATTTCGTACCCCGCCGTCGAGTCCACCAGTTGATCTATTATGGGTAGGGGGAAGCTATCTTTGGGACACACTCTGTTCAGATCCGTGAAATCCACGCACATTCTCCATTTTCCATTTGCCTTTTTGACCATCACCAAGTTAGATAACCAGGTCGGGTATTGGGCTTCTTTTATGAAGCCTGCGGTGGTCAGTTTCTCGACTTCGTCTGCTACCGCCTCGTTGCGTTCCGGGGCAAAAGACCTCCTTTTTTGTTTGACCGATTTTGCCATTGGGTCTATGTTTAGATGATGGGCAATAATCCGGGTATCAATTCCCGGCATATCCTCATGAGACCAGGCAAAAACATCGGCGTGATGCCTGAGGAAGGACCTCAACTTCTCCTTGAACTCTTCAGGAGCTGCTGTTCTGATTTTCACTGTCTAGGTTTGGTCGTGCTTTCCGACCACTACCTCCTTAAGCTCTTCCACTAGTTCTCCCCTCCTGATTTCCTCCTCATCTCGAACTTCCAGCTCTTCAATTAACATAGCCTCTCGGGTTTCCCCCTTGAGGGACGCCATGTAGCATTCTCTGGCGGTCTGCTGGTCACCTCTGACTTCCCCAACTCCTTGGGGTATAGGGAACTTGACTTTCAAATGGTAGGTCGAAGGTATGGCCTTGAACTCATTGAGGGCTGTTCTGCCCACAATGATGTTATAAGCTGACGGGCAATCCACTACTAAGAATGTTACCATCTTGGTAGTTTGTTTGGGCATTATTCCTAGCGTTACCAGTAGGGCGATGGAGCCTAGAGGTATGACTCTGTCTCCAGTGAATCTGACAAGGGGGGAGTTGATCGGTTGTAATTGCTCCCTGCCGACCTTAAGTTGTTCGAAGGCCTTCAGGAAGAGAATATCTGCCGAGCTGCCACTGTTTACCAGGACCCTACGGATTAAAAAATTGGACACGACTGCCGATATGA
This sequence comes from Euryodendron excelsum, assembly GCA_033060915.1. Lineage (NCBI taxonomy): Eukaryota > Viridiplantae > Streptophyta > Magnoliopsida > Ericales > Pentaphylacaceae > Euryodendron > Euryodendron excelsum. Next base: position 17,923,296 of record CM065386.1, read on the forward strand.
CTAAGGGGTCATCATGAGGTTGGCATATGGCCCCAGCCTCCTCGTCTGTGAACTTGATGGGTTCATATTCAGCCTGGGATTTTTTGGTTGATCGATCTATGGACATAACCTCTCTCCGATTCCGTGCCTCCCTTGCATGTCGCTTTCTTGCTGATGAAGACTCTCCTCCACCTGCGAAGCCACCAGAAATGACCCTAATCTTGCCCATGGGCTGTTGGTTTAGCCTTCCCCTCTCTGGGCTTTTTTGTTCAGCCTCTCTGGGTGCCGGCTCTCGTCTCTCGTCACGTCTGCCTCCCGCTATGTATCTGCCTAACTTCCCTTGCTTGATTAGGTGCTCGATCTGTTGCTTGAGGTCATAGCAATCCTCCGTGTCGTGCCCGTGGTCTTGATGAAAGCGGCACCACTTATTGGTCGGCCTCTTCTCTGGTGGGGTCCTCATCTTCCCAGGCCACCTTAACACTGTATCCCCTTTGATCTCGTAGAGCACTTGATCTAAAGGATTGTTTAATGGGGTGAAGTACTAGTTATACCTGGCCTGCTTGGTCCTATCGCTCTCTCCCCTTGGTTTCTGTTCTGCCAATCGTGGGTTCTTTGCCGTTCTATCGTCTTTCTTTTCCTCCCTCGTCCTCTTCTTGTCCAGGCTAGCCGTGACACTCTCCTAGTCTTCCCTGGCTTTGAGTGTGTCTTCTGCATTCATGTATTTTTGCGCTCGGAGCATTAGCGCAGCCATGGTTTTGGGCGCCTCCTTGGCCAAGGAGAACAGGAACTTGGGAGTCTTGACTCCTGCAATGAAAGCCGCCACCGCCACTTTTTGATCCAAATCGTCTACATAAAGTGTCTCCTGGTTAAAGCGGGTGACGAATTCTCGCAGGGTCTCCTTTTCGCGCTGCTTGATGTTGAACAGTGAGGTGGAAGGCCTCCTCTGTCTCTGCCCTCCGATGTAATGGCTAATAAATAACCTGCTCAGGTCCACAAATTTATTAATTGTCCTAAGGGAGAGCCTGTGGAACCAGATCCTTGCTGGACCCTTAAGGGTGGTGGGAAATGCCCTACACATGATTTCATCGGGGACCGCCTGAAGATCTATCAGAGCCTTGTACGTCTCGAGATGATCCAGGGGATCCTTGGTGCCATCAAAGGATTCTATTGTGGGCATTTTGAATTTCGAGGGTAAGGGCACCCTCATCACCGTTGGTGTGAACGGCGTGTCCGTCCGGCTTACCAGCTCTTCTACCGTGCTGGGGCCTTTTTCTTTCACTGCTGCTATCACTTCGGCCAGTTTGGCCTGCATTTCCTACAATTGTTCGTCCCATAATGGCTGGGTTTCGGCAGTGTGTTCCGGGAGAACCACGATTGTTGCTTTGGACCGGTCGGCGTGGCTCTAGGCTTCGTCAACGTGAAATCCGGCCCCCCTAGGAAGAGGGTTCTCCCCTGGGGGCGCTAGGTTTTTTGTTCCTTCGCCGGCGTCACCTCCTTGGTTCCTTGCCGCCGGCTGATTCGTAGGTAATGGTGGGTCCTCCAGTGGTGGCGGGTCTACCGTCCTTGGTGCCTCCGGCGGGGGAGGCAATCTCCTCTCCAACTCTTGATTCCGGGACTGGAGTTGGTTCATAGTAGCCATCATCTCCATGATCTGCTGCTCTAAGGCAGCAATTCTAGCGGTGCTTTGTTCCTCCATTTCCCCACCTACCCTAGTTGATGCAGCACCGGATCGGGTCAAGACCATGAAATAATCGAAGTGTTGTTCCCACAGACAGCACCAGCTGATGAAGCGATGAACTGGTACGTCTTTCCCAACTCTTGGTGCAGCTTGTCAGAATGGTGAATCCCCTTATCTGGAACACCGGTGTGGTGCCTGCCAAAGACACTCCGATGCCAAAGTTAGGCTAAAGGAAGGATGGACAGAATTACGGTATTCAGGGTGGTGTAAAATCATACCTTTTTGGAGGTGAGGACTGTCCTCTTTATAGGAGTGTTGGCCTAGATCGTGGGCACCTTCGTGGGTCAACTGATTGTGCCCCCAGTCATGCCTCCCACTTCGTGGGGATATATCCTGCCTTGATTTTAAGCTCCATGGACCATGCCCCCGCTCATGGGGGAACCGTTCGAATCATGGGATCGTGGGGGCTATTTACTAGGCGAGAATCTCGGAGTGTTTTCATGCTGCCGTCCAGTGTATCGCTCGAGGTCTACCGCTCTTCCTGTCAATGGACCTGGCTTAGGAGGGAGGGGGCCTGAGCTGGATATGTGACCGAGCTGGTCTGGTCTGTCCCCGTAGGGGACCGACCAGCCGTACTTGTGTCATTTGCATTATCAGTATGTATGTTAGTATGTTCATGTTGAGGAGACTTTCGAAGTCATTACTTTTTGTGATCACTTTTTTTCAACTGGTAGAACCTAGTCCTGGAAAATTAATTAACACTTAGGAGAATATATATACATATACATATATATGTATATATACACTATTTTTGTTGGATCACTTATTGGTATTAATTTATTTTTATTTCAACCAGTTAAATAGCTTAAAATGATTCGTCAAACAGTTCCACATTAAAAAAATTAAAATTAGCTGTATGTTAACATGAATGAAAATTTATAAGGGGAAATTGGTCTATAAATTTCTCGACCTGTATGCTCACGTGATTTGGTTCTTATACTGAACATGTGAAAGAATTCATTTACTTACAGTGTATTGAAAGAAGTAAACTTAGCATTGTCAGTTTCTTGAATAATTATGTCTGTAAAGAACCCAGAAGGAGTCCGAAAGCCTGTTACAGGTAACCGGAGTTGCTGAATTGTTCATCCAAACTTGTCCCCTAGTGAATTGGGCCACCCAAAAAAAAATTTTAATTAAAGAAAAAAGACAGATGATGAACCCTAGTCTTCTTTCATGGAATAAATTAAGTATTCTTTCTGTTTTGAGTAGATGGGCTCAGCGTCGGTTTGACTAGAGCTGCCTGGTTTCCATCTTTTGCAGTCCTTTCTTTGCTGAGCTTGAAGCCCACATTGGACGAGAGAGTTTTACTATTCTGTGGGCCTGAAGCATATATGAAAAAAAAAAAAAAAAAAAAACACTTTCGGTGCTAAATTCTGTCCTAAAAAGCTGCCCAATCAGCAGTTGGAGACCCACACCTATTCGAGCTGCGTCGGTAGCTTCTATTAAATTTAAAAAAAAATTTTAAAAATTTAATACAATTAAAAATAAACTTTACTTGATCAAATTAAATTAAATCTGGAAGAGAATTACCTTTAACTAAATAAAAAAAAAATTAGTAAAAATGTGCATAAATTTATCCGAAGACCTTGACCGTATAATACAAAAACAGAAAAAAAGCAATTTGGCCATTATAGAGACTGGGGGTATGCAGGCATAGATCTGGTCAGCATCCACTAGGGAAAGTCAAAGAAAGACTTCCACGGCAAATTCGGGAACATCGTTTTTTTGGACGTTTTATATGTACTTGTGGAGTAAAAAGAATTTTTTTTACTCATTTTAAGCCATTGTTAAAATGAACATCTTTATTTTATCAATTAATAAATTAGATAAATTTAAATCAGGTTATTATTAAAATTTATTTATATATGTATGTACAAATATAACAAACTCATTTATTTATAAAGCAGTCTTAAGTCCAGTCTCATTCAATTCTTTTATTTTTATTTTAAATCACGAGTCAACTGGCGACCGACGGGGCTCACACGGCAAAGAAATTAGACAGTACTAAGACGACCTTTGAAAAGAGGTCTCCTTACGCTGCAATGTTAGATTGATCCATTCTGAAAATTTTGGTGAAAAGCATTAATGCAGTTGCTAAGGCCTTTTGAGTAACAGTATCACTATCAAGCATTTAGTATACAAGGTTACCTACATCGAAGAAAAATCCTGAATGAAATCTGCCTTGCAATACTATTGCTGTTGAAAGTAATGGCAAAAAAAATTGAAGGCTCTTGAGTTTATTTATCTTTGCACTTCCTCGTACATATGATTTGTTGTTGAATTAGGATTAATAAAATTGTTAGAAAAGATAAGAGAAAGAGAGCATGAGATGCTCTGATACCATATTAGAAAAGATAAGATTCATGCGTAATCACAATACATTATAAGGCAAAGAAGGATTACAAAAGAGAAGTAGTAAGTGAAGAGAGATCTTGAAGAAATAATGCTTGTACAAGATGAGATACAATACAATGAAGAAGTGATGCCTATATATAAGAGAAGAAATCACCTTCACCTAACAATCACCTAACATTTGACAATAGAGAAGACAAACCTAACTTATGCCTAATAACATTTGATGATGGACTAGACATGCCTAACTTATCTTTGACATTTATGTTCATTAACAATCCCCCTCAAACTCAAGTAGGGAAAACAGAGAGCTACTTGAGTTCGAAGAAGATATGATAAAAATGCTAGAGAATGGCCAGAGAAACATTGGAGGTTGGCCGCAGAATGACTGGAGAGACCTTAGATCAAGTTGACCGAAGAAACGCTGGAGGTCGACCGCAAGATGGCTGAAAGGGTAGCAGTCACAGTAGAAGGAGAAGATAGTCAGCTGAAGGATGGCCAAATAAACTCCAGAGGTCAGTCAGAGGATAGTTAGAGGGATGCCCAGAAGATGGCCAGAAGGACGCCAAATCAAGTCGGACGAAAGATGGCTAGAAGGATGCCAGAGGAACGATAGATCAAATCGGCCTCAAGATGGCTAGATGGACGCCAAGCCAGATCAGGTCGACCGAGTCGGCCATAGGGACGCCAGAGGATGTGCCAAATCAGGTTGGCCGAAGGATGGCCAGAGGGAGGCCAGATCAGGTCGGCCGGGTCAGCTAGAGGAACGCCAGAGGATGTGCAAGATCAGGTCGGCCAAAGGATGGAAAGAGGAACGCCAGATTATTTATAGAATGGAAGAAGTCTAGTTCTCTATTATCCCCCCTCAAACTCAAGTAGGGAAAACAAAGGGCTACTTGAGTTTGGAGAAGATAACAGAGTAGAACCAGCGAAAACAGAGGCTAGAATCAGACTTAGTATGAGGCGCAAAATCAGCAGAAACAAAGCAAAACCAGTAGAAACAGAGGCCAGAACTAGACTCAGTAGGAGGAGCAGGATTAGCAGATGGGGACTTCTCCAGATAGACGGAAACAAAGGCCAAAGAACAGCCAGAGAAACGCCGGAAGGAACATATGCCAGAATCAAACTTAGAAACAGTAGAATTAGCATAAACAACAGAAATAGAGGCTAGAATTAGATTCAAAAGACCCGAATTAGTCAAGAATCGAACAGAAACGGCCAGAGGAGAGCTAGAGAGACGCCGGAGGGGCGCCAAAGTAATGTCATAAAGTTGATGAAAGTTGGTCAAAACGATGCTGGAAGTTGGTCGGAAGTAGTCAGAAAGTTGTCGGAAGGTTAACCAAAAGACGCCGCAAGATGGCCAGAAGTCACTAGAAGTTGGTCTAAATAATTGCAGGATGGTGGTCAGAAAGACGCCAGAGGATAGCCGCAGGATGGAGGGACACCAGAAGATGGCCAAAGAGGTATGGCCAGAGTGGTAGGTCTGATTTAGAAGGCTCGATATACTTAGGAAATATCAGCTCAGAAGGTCCAAGACAATCAGGAAATGTCGGCATTGGAGATAGTCAGGAAATGACTGCTCAAAAGGTCCGAGAATGAGCGGTCCAAAAGGTGGACGTTGGCAGTTAAAAAACCGGCGGCAACCCAAGAGAAGGACGGTGGCAGTTGAGATGCCAGTGGCGGTCCAAGAGCAGGACGGTGGCAGTGGAGATGTTGGGAGCGGTCTAAGAATAGGACAGTGGCAATGGAGATGTCGGCAGAGGTCCAAGAGGAGGACAGTGGCAGTTGATATGCCGGCGGAGGTCCAAGAAGAGGACAGTGTGCCGGTGTAGATTCCGAGAGCGGTCCAAGAAGAGGACAATGACAATGAAGATGCCGGTGAAGGTTCAAGAGGAGGACGAAAACCTTAAGAGTTCTAATATGGAAGATCTCTCGAAGGGCAATCACAGAGCATACTTTCCCTTGGCTCTGATACCATTTTAGAAAAGATAAGAGAAAGAGAGCATGAGATGCTCTAATATCATCTTAGAAAAGACAAGACTCATGTGTAATCACAATGTATTATAAGGCAAAGAAGGGTTACAAAAGAGAAGTAATAAGTGAAGAGAGATCTTGAAGAGACAATGCTTGTACAAGATGAGATACAATACAATGAAGAAGTGATGCCTCTATATAAGAGAAGAAATCACCTAACAATCACCTAACATTTGACAATAGAGAAGATAAGCTTAACTTATGCCTAATAACATTTGACAATGGACTAGACATGCCTAACTTATGCCTAACTTATCTTTGACATTTATGTTCATTAACAAAAATAATTGAGAATATTTGGAAATAAAAATGACTACAACCAAGTACTAGCGCCGCAGTTTAAACAAATTTTATCTAGTTGTATTTTTTTATTGGATATTGAATATGTATTGTTTCCCATGTCATTCTTTTTGGTACCTGTGAGGGATAAAGACTAGCTTAGCTGAATACAAGATGAGATGATTTTATCAGAAAATGATTTTTATCATGTGCAATGAAAGGGAATGAATTAAATAAGAAGTTTGAAGAAAATAGGTTCTTATATATTTGCTTTGAGATCATTTCATAATCTTGAATCCCTACTCCTCAATGCGCTACTGAAAATGAATGCTTTATGTCATGTTACGATATTCTTGAATTGTTTTTAGGAATAATTTTGGAATTGTTTCATTGAGTAGGATGACATGTTTGCTAACTTTCATTAACGTTTATTCAAGATTATTTTTTCTTTACAAAAATAGCAATTTATTTAATTTTACATTATTTTTTATGTGAATAAAGTTTAAACAGTGGGAGATAGTAGATCCTTTACTCCACTTATATTTTGGAAGGATATATAAGAGAGACAAAAACAAAAGAAAAAATCAAAATGGTTCACGGATACCACGGTCATTTTAACAAAAATGGTTAGACCTCATAGAAGACAATTAGCCAATTTAGCTTTCTTCTGTTATTGAATTCCTGAAAATTTATTCGTTTGGTTCCTTTCATATCAAATTGTTATGGCATGATGGATGACCTCAGGGCATCCTTAGACGTCCATATTTTTCACAACAATCACGAGGGCGGCTGCCTCGTGATTGGTAAATGGCCAAGGCCAAATGCCTATAAATAGAGGAGCGTAGAAGTTCCGGACAGTATGAGAAACAGAGAGAAAATATAAAGAAAGAACAGTATAGGTAAGTTGCAACTATTATGTTGTATTGTTATTTTGTATTAGCAATAAAGTTTTGGGTAGTCCAGAAGATCAACATTTAAATATTCCAGAAGAACAAAATGTGATAAATATTTGATAGTTCCTGAAAAATTATTCACTATATATAGTTTGTGTGAATTTGTTTTCTCCGCCTTATATTCTTTACTTTTATAACACGTTATCAACACGAGACTCTAAGTACTTTGTATTTTTCTTTACATCATGATACTACTTTTTCTGTGTAATTTATCTTCATTTTGAATTCTTTACTGTGCACTCAATTCCCATGAATAGTATGAACAATAATTCACTATTGAGATAAATAGTGTTTATTTTGAAACTTTGTTGCTTTATTTCTTTCAAATCTTGCATTGTTTGCCTATGATAGTTAGAGATCTGGCATCCATATTTCGATACCTTTCCATAAACATGTGATTTGACTATTTTTTGATGTATGGATTGAAAGTTAGAATAAAGACAAAAATAGTAATATTATACATATTGATGCATTTTACTATTCATGAATAGTGATGAATAGTACTTAAATAGTAACATATAATATAAAATGTAATGAATAGTGTGTTGATTTTCGTTTAATTATTTATACATCATATTATCACTATACATGATTGAAGCTTATTGTTTTGTATAGTTTAGCATTTTAAAATGTCAAATCTTGCCAAATTGGAATTTGCCGCCCTTGATATTTCTAGCGATAATTATTTATCGTGGATCCTTGATGCCGAGATCCATCTTGCTGCAAAGGCACTTGAGTAAACAATAGTGGAGGAAAATGATGCATCCCAGCAGGATCACGTGAAAGTTATGATTTTTCTTCGCCATTATCTTCATGAGGAACTGAAATATGAATATCTCATGATAAAAGACCCATTACTCTTGTGAAAAAATTTAAAGGAGAGATACGAGTACCAAAAGACCATAATCCTCCCAAGAGCCAGATCTGAGTGGATGCACTTGAGGTTGCAAGATTATAAAACTGTCAGTGAGTACAACTCTGCATTATTTAAAATTTGCTCACGATTAAAATTATGTGGAGACAATATTATTGATGAAGACATGTTAGAAAAAATATTCTTTACATTCCATGCCTCGAATGTGCTCCTGTAGCAGCAATAATGAGTTTTTACTGGAAAAATCACCAGTCCTGACCTATTGGTTTAGCTCCATTCCCTGAAGTTAATGCAAGCTCATTTAGTAAACGTGGTCATGGACGTGGTCGTGATAGTGGCAGGAATAATGGTCGCAATCGTAGACATTATCGTGGAGGTTATCATATGAGATTTAAAAATACCACATCATACCACCAGCAATGGAATAAATCTAAAAAAAGAGAAAGGGTTACAGAATCAACCTCCTAAGAAATCTAAAGATACTTATTATAGGTGTGGGATGAGAGGCCATTGGTCACGTATCTATCGTACGCTCTAACATTTGAGAGAGCTTTACCAAGCCTCAATTAAAGATAAAGAAAAAAAATACAAAAATGCATTTTACAAACTTTGATGGCTAGGTTGATATTTCTCATCTTGATGTTTCAGATTTCTTTGAAGATGCAAATGGAAGAATAGACCATTTAATTGGTGATAGAGATGTCCACACTACTTAATATTATTGTCTCCTTATTCTAGTCTATGTAGTTTCTTATCATCTTGTATAATGTTTCCTTCATCCGCTTGTTTTTGCAATAAATTATCCTGTTTTACTTAAGTACTTTTAATATGTTATATAGATACATGGATCGTATCAACACGTTGTCTAAAATGAATGGTGAAGCCATATGTCTGGTAAACAGTGGAACAATACACATAATTCTTCGTGAGAAAAAATATTTCTCACACTTGACCTTACTTGAAGCTAATATCAAGACAATCTCTGACACAACAAAATTAATTGAAGGTTCCAGAAGGGCCAATATCATATTGCCAAGAGGAACAAAGCTATGCATTATATTCTACAAAATCTACAAAGAATCTGATTAGTTTTAAAGGTATACGTTGTAATGGATATCATATTGAGACGACGAATACAGATAATGTAAAATAGCTCTACGTTATTTCTTATATTCAGGAAAAAAATATATCTTAGAGAAACTTGCTGCATTCTCTTCTGGATTATATTATACTTCTATAAAACCAGAAGAATCACCTATAGTGATGCACCAGAAGTGTTTTGACCAATGAATTTTATACTATGGCATGATCGTTTGGGCTATCCAGGATCAACAATGATGCATTGAATTAGTGAAAATTCACATGAACATCAATTAAAGAACCTGAAGATTTTGTTGTCACATGATTATACATGTGCTGCCTGTTTACAAGGGAAATTAATTTTCAGGCCATTTCCTTCCAAGGTAATTCTTGAGTCCCCATCATTCTTACAAAGAATTCAAGGGGATATTTGTGGGCCAATACATCCTCCATGTGGACTATTTCGTTATTTCATGGTTTTAATAGATGCATCTACATGGTGGTCACATGTTTGTTTACTTTCTACCCGTAATATTGCTTTTGCTAGACTGCTTACTCAAATTATTCGCTTACGGGCACAGTTTCCAAATTACCCGATCAAGTCGATACGACTAGATAATGCTGGAGAATTTACATCCCAAGCCTTTGATGATTATTGTATGTCAATAGGGATTGATGTTGAACACCCAATTGCCCACACACATACACAAAATGGTCTTGCTGAAGCTTTTATAAAACGGCTTCAGTTGATTGCTCGACCTTTACTTATGAAAACAAAACTACCTGTTCCTGCTTGGGGACATGCCATGCTGCATCATTGGTTAGAGTCCGACCAACTGCTTATCATCAGTACGCACCATTACAACTTGTTATTGGTCAACAACCAAATATTTCTCACTTACGAGTTTTTAGTTGTGCAGTATATGTACCTATGGCACCCCCACAATGTACTAAAATGGGTCCCCAACGTAGACTTGAAATTTATGTTGGTTTTGATTCTCCATTTATTATTAGATATTTGGAACCCTTAACAGGTGATGTTTTCAAGGCACGTTTCATGGATTGTCATTTTGATGAGTCAGTCTTCCCACTATTAGGTGGAGAAAGGACGCAATTAGAAAAGAAACGAGAGATCAGTTGGAATATTGCAACAATGTCTTATCTTGATCCTCGAACGAGTCAATGTGAATCAGAAATTGATTATTCATTTACAAACATTTGCAAATCAATTGCTTGATGCGTTTACCGACACAAGAATGTGACAAAATCACATATACTAGCTTCTAATACTCCAACACGTATTGATATCCCTGTAGGACAATCTATTAGTACAGCAGCAAATAAATCTAAAACACGCTTGAAGCGTGGGAGGCTTGTCGGTGCAAAAGACACGGTTCCTAGAATAAGAAAGACACAAGAAAAAATGCATAAGCAAGTTGGTGCTCTTGAAGAGAACATAATATCTAAACTTCCTAAAGAAGAAAATCCTGAAGAAGAATTCTCAAAAGAGAAAACTCTTAAAGAGATATCTCCTGTAAGTGATATGGTATCTGAAAATAATGAGATCTCAATAAGTTATATGAATACAGGAGAAAGCTAGAAGAGAAATAAGATGGTTGTCGACAACATATTTTCATTTAAAGTAGCTCTTGGTATTACCAGAAGTAATGAAGAGGCTAAATCATAGAAAGTCGACAAATGTCAACGTAGAATTGATTGGCCAAAATGGAAAGAAGCTATTGAGGTAGAATTACACTCATTAGCACAAGGTAAAGTATTTGGACCTGTAGTCCACACACCTGAAGATGTGAAACCAGTTGGATATAAATAGGTATTCGTATGAAAGCGAAATGAGAAAAATGAAATAGTACGATATAAAGCCCGACTCGTAGCATAAGGTTTCTCACAGAGACTTGGTATTGACTATGATGAGACTTATTCTCCTGTAATGGATGCAATTACATTCAAATTCTTGCTTAGTTTATCAGTCTCAGAAGGACTAGATATGCGTCTAATGTATGTAATGACTGCCTACTCATATGGGGAATTGAATAATGATCTATATATGAGAATCCCTGAAGGATTTAAGATGCCTGAAGCAAACATTTCAAAACCACGAAATTTGTGTTCAATCAAGCTTCAAAGATCGTTATACGGGTTAAAGCAATCCGATCGCATGTGGTACAATTGTCTAAGTGAATATCTCTTGAAAAAAGCGTATGTGAACAATACCATTTGCCCATGCATTTTCATTAAGAAATCAGAATCCGGATTTGTTGTCATTACAGTCTATGTTGACGATTTGAATCTAATTGGAACTCCTGAAGAGATTACTAAAGCTGTTAATTATTTAAAAAATGAGTTTGAAATGAAAGATCTTGGAAAGACCAAGTATTGTCTTGGATTACAGATTAAACACTTATCCAATGGAATTCTTGTCCATCAATGAAAATATACTGAAAAGGTTTTAAATCACTTTTACATGGACAAAGCTCATCCATTAAGTTCTCTAATAGTTGTCCATTCACTAGATGTACAGAAAGATCTTTTCCGTCCTCAAGATAACGGTGAAGAACTTCTCGGTCCTGAAGTACCATATCTTAGTCCAATTGGTGTTCTTATGTATCTTGCAAATTGTACAAGACCTGATATAGCATTCTCTGTCAATTTATTGGCACGATACAGTTCTGCACCAACACAAAGACATTGGAAAGGAGTTAAACATATACTGCGTTACCTACGAGAGACAACTGATATGAGATTATTTTATTCCAAGGAGTCACAACCTGAATTGATTGGCTATGTAGACGCTGGCTACCTTTCGGATCCGTATAAAGCGAGGTCTCAAACTGGGTATGTGTTTACTTATGGTAACACTGCTATATCTTGGCGATCGGTGAAGCAAACATTAACTGCAACTTCTTCAAATCATTCCGAGATAATTGCAATTCATGAAGCAAGTCGAGAGTGCATCTGGCTAAGATCCATGATTCAATATATTCAAGAAAGCTGCGGATTATCTACAGTCAAAGATACATCGACAATATTATATGAGGATAATGCAGCTTGTATTGCATAGATTAAGGGAGGCTACATTAAAGGTGACAGAACGAAGAATATTTCTCTAAAGTTCTTCCATACACATGAGCTCTAGAAAAGTGGTGATCTTGATGTTCAGCAAATAAGGTCTAGTGATAATTTGGCCGACTTATTTACTAAGGCACTACCAACTGCAACATTTGAAAAGCTTGTGCATGGTATTGGTATGCGCCGTCTAAAAAATCTTTCATGAAGCAAATAATGTTCTTATTCTTCAGGGGGAGTTAAGTATTGTACTCTTTTTCCTTCGTTATAGTTTTTTCCCACTGGGTTTTTCCTAGCAAGGTTTCAATGAGGCAGTTTTAACATACCTAATAGGTCATCCAAGGGGGAATGTTATGGCGTAGTAGATGACCTCAGGGCATCCTTAGACACCCATATTTTTCTCAACAGCCACGAGGGTGGTTGCCTCATGGTTGGTAAATGGCCAAGGCCAAATGCCTATAAATAGAGGAGTGTAGAAGTTTTGGACAGTATTAGAAATAGAGAGAAAATAGAAAGGAAGAACAGTATAGATAAGTTGCAACTATTATATTGTATTGTTATTTTGTATTAGCAATAAAGTTTTGGGTGGTCCAGAAGATCAACTCTTAAATATTCCAGAAGAACAAAATGTGATAAATATTTGATAGTTCCTGAAGAACTATTCACTATATATAGTTTGTGTTAATTTGTTTTCTCCGCCTTATGTTCTTTACTTTTATAACACAAATATGGTTATACAAGGACCCATTTCTTAATCCCATTTTTCATTCCTAAACACGAACAGTAGGATCCACACACCATAAAAACATGTGAGATAGGGTAGCATCTGTTAATAAAAAATGATAAGTAGAAGGAAGGTTTGGAGTTCATAGAGCACGCACAACTAGTCTATATATATATATATATTATATATATAACATACCTTTTGGCATTTATTATCTGTACAAAATTTTGTGCAGAAATAAGGATCATGAACAATCCACGCCTAATGCTTTATGTTTTCTTCCTATGCTTCTCTTTCAACAACCATCACACCTTTGGAGCAGACACTATCTTCACAAACAGCTTTCTCTCTGGGGACAAGACCATCGTCTCAAAAGGTGGAAACTTTGAACTGGGTTTCTTCAAACCAGGTAACTCTTCCAACTACTACATAGGCTTGTGGTACAAGAAAGTATCTACTCAAACCATAGCTTGGGTAGCAAACAGAGAAACACCCATCTCTGATAAGTATTCCTCAGAACTGAAAATCATAGATGGCAACTTAGTGCTTCTCAATGAGTCCCAAACCCCAGTTTAGTCCATAAATCAAAACTCTACCACTTCAAATGTTGTTTTAGCAGTTCTTCTTGATGATGGCAATTTGGTTTTAAGAGATGGGCTTAATTCAACACAACTAATTTGGCAAAGTTTTGATAATCCTATCCATACTTGGTTACCTGGCAGCAAGATTGCATATAATAAGCTTACTAATACACATCAATGTCTCACTTCATGGAAGAATTCAGAAGACCCTGCACCTAGAGTATTTTATTTTAACATAGATGCAAAAAATAGTTAGTATGTTATGCTGTGGAATGGGTCTAAACAGTATTGGAGAAGTGGACCTTGGAATGGGAAGATTTTCAGCTTATTATTTGAAATGAGGAAGAATTATATCTATAATTTTAGCCATGTAGACAACGAGAATGAGACTTACTTCACATATTTTATGTATAATTCTTCAATTATGTCTGGACTTATTATGGATGTTTCGGGGCAAATCAACCAACTCACTTGGTTGGATGCCACCAAGGAATGGAACTTATTTTGGGCTTAGCTGAGACAACAATGTGAGGTTTATGATTTTTGTGGGGCATTTGGCTCCTGCAATTAGATTATACAACCCTTCTGTAATTGTTTGACTAGTTTCACTCCTAAATTCGTGAATGATTGGAATTCAAATAATTACTCTGGTGGGTGTGCGAGGAGAATTGAGTTACGGTGTGGAAATACTAATGCTACTAATCAAGAGAGAGATAGATTTTGGGTATATTCCAACATGAGATTGCCTGGACATCCTCAGTCTATGGCTGTTGGGAGTGATATGGAATGTGAATCTACCTGCTTGAGTAACTGCTCTTGCACTACTTATACTTATGATAACAATGAGTGTTCCGTTTGGATTGGGGACCTCTTGAATCTGCAAGAACTCTCTAGAAATGATGGAAATGGAAAAACTCTTAATCTCAAACTCGTTACTTCTGCGTTTTTGAGTGCTAAAAATAACAAGGGACTATTATTGGTGCTGTTGTGGGTTCAATTGCAGTAGTAGTACTCTTGGGCCTTGTTTTTGGCGTCTGGAAATGGCAAAGGAGATTGGTAGGAACCTCATATTGGCTTTGGTCATACACCTTTTCTCACTTGTTGGGCTTTCCACAAGAAAAGGGAATTGAAGCAATTGAGGGTCCATTGGTTGCATTTAGATACTAAGATTTAAAAAATGCAACCAAAAACTTCTTAGAGAAATTAGGCGGAGAAAGTTTTGGTTCTGTTTTCAAAGGGACATTGCCTCATTCAATTGTCATAGTCGTGAAGAAGCTTCAAAGGATCAGCTAAGGAGAGAAGCAATTCCATGCAGAAGTTAGCACAATTGGAATCATCCAACATGTTAATCTTGTTCGGCTTCGTGGGTTCTGCTCTGAAGGTAATAACAAGTTTTTGGTGTACGATTACATGAAGAATGGCTCATTGGATTCCCACCTTTTTCATGTAAAGGAGTTAAAGATTTTGGACTGAGAAACAAGGTACCAAATTGCTCTTGGGATAGCGAGGGGATTGGCTTATCTCCATGAAAATTGCAGGGACTGCATCATACATTTTGACATAAAACTAGAAAACATTCTTTTAGATGTTGATTTTTGCCAAAAATAGCGGATTTTGGTCTGGCAAAGCTTGTTTGGCGAGAATTCAGCAGAGTTCTGACAAGCATGAGAGGGACAATAGGATATCTTGCACTAGAGTTGATATCTGGGGTAGCCATAACAACCAAAGCTGATGTTTACAGCTACGGTATGATGCTTTTTGAATTTATATCGAGAAGAAGAAACACTGCGCAATCTGTAGAGGGGAATGTTAAATTCTTCCTGACCAGGGCTGCAAGCGTAGTCATAGAAGGCGGCGATTTCCTTGTCCTGTTAGACCACAGGTTGGCCAGGAACGTAGATACTGAAGAGTTGAGGAGAATTTGTAGTGTTGCTTGTTGGTGCATCCAACATGATGAAAGTCATAGGCCATCAATGGGTCGGGTAGTTCAGATCCTAGAAGGGGTTCTGGATGTGAGCCCTTGTCCAAATATTCCTTGATTTCTCTAAGCCCTTGCTGATGACGAGGACATTAGCATGTAATTTTCTACGCTGTGGTTGTCGTCCAGTCAGAGTTCACAACCATGGGGCAGTCCTTCGTTCAACTACTTCCTCTCTCTAGCCAAGAGCACTATATTGTCATTAAGTTAATTCAACTAATATGTCGCTGAGCACATCTCAACCATTGTATGTATATATGTATTCGGTGTTTTTATATAAAAACTTCTTTTTTTACTAGCTATATATTGTTGCTAGTATACAGTCATTGGTAGTGATAATGCAGTAAACTTGTGAGGTCAATCTCTAGGCCAGCAACGGATTGCTCTAGTGATTTGAGGGGAAGCAAAGGGGTGAGGGACACCGGTATGGTGTCTGCCAAGGACACTTCGATGGTAAAGTTAGGTTTCTGGAGATATTTTAACAGAGTTTTTGCTATGGTTTATGTTTACGTACCTTGTTAGAGAAGATGAGTTTCCCTTTTATATGGGTAGATCTCCCAGTAGCCCTAGGAGGGCATTGCATATACGGAGATAGTGGGAGATGGTAGTCTCTCCACGTGGTAGCGTGGCATTAGAGGGCCAAACTGGTGGCAGGATAATGGGGGGAAGTGGTTGTCCAGCCCCACATGTGGCGCTCCTTTAGACGTGTATCGGAGCGGAGAAGGTGACTACCTCCTGCTACACGCGAGGTCTTAGAGTTGGGAGCACATTATCATGATTGGGTTGTCAGTGATGGCCCCTACTAGGGTGGCAGGTGAGGGGGAATAATCGGCACCATCCCACAAGGTCTGCTCAAGGTATGGCCTGCTCAGTCATGCTCGCCATGGTCGTGCTTAGTCGTGCTCGGCATGGTTATGCTCAGCAGGTCGTGCTCGGTAGCTCGTGCTCGGTATGGCCTGCTTGGTCTTGCTCAGTTATGGTCTGCTCGGTCATGATCGACTATAGTCGTGCTTAATCGTGGTCGGCTATGGTTTGCTCGGTCGTGATCGACCATGGTCTGCTCGGTCGTGGTCGGCCATGGTCTGCTCAGTCGTGGTCGGCCATGGTCTGATCGGTTATGGTATGCTCGGTCGTGATTGGCCATATCTGCTCGGTCGTGGTCGGCCATGGTCTGCTTGGTCATGGTCGACCATGGTCTGCTCAGTCGTGATCGGCCATGGTCTTGCTCGGCCATGGTCTGCTAGGTCGTGCTTAACATATACTCTGGGCGGCCTGTCTTCGATACAACTGTCGGTCAGCCCATTGTTGGGGGTCCTAATCGGTCCCCATCAGTTTCGCCCAATTCCTCTAAGTACCCCAAGTGTGGTTAGGGGAATTTCTAGAATGGTGAGTGTTTCTTCGTAAAGGTGGAATGCATTGTAATCCAACTTTTATGAATGGAAAAACCCTTTTTGCCTCTGATGCTGTAGTTTTTGCTTTAAGTTGTAGAGTTTGTTACCTACCATGAATAAACAAAATCTCATTAGTAAATAAACTAACAAATTAACAAACTCTTATCTAGTCTGTGTTGAAATTTGGCAAGTGAAGTAGTCATAAAAAATGCAAGTGTAGATAATAAGCAAAAAAATAGGTGAAGATAATCAGTGTAGACACTCTGGTTGGTAAGTAGCTGTGGTCGGTAAGTAGAGTGGATGCTCTAGTCAGGAATTTTGTAGCTTTCACATGTCAAATGGGCATAAAGCCTTTGCCTGCTCGGCCTGGGCCTGAGCAGGGCTTTTGTCACTTTCTCATGTCGATTGGGCATAAAGCCTTTGCCTGTTCGGCCTGAGCCTGAGTAGGGCTTTTGTCGCTTTCTCATGTCGAATGGGCATAAAGCCTCTACTTGCTCGATCTGGGCCTGAGCAGCGCTTTTGTTGCTTCGTTATTATTTTGGTTGATGCCTTTAGAAGGGAGATGTTAGGGAGTTTGCAAACAAAGAGAGTTATAGGCAAATTCAAAAAGTTGTAGGTGAACTCGTCATTGTAGAGACAAGTTAGCATAAATGTAGACAAACTTCTGCATGGTGTCAGCTGCTCACTTTTTACAATTGTTGTTCGTTCAAATAAAAAAAATCACTTATAAATAGTGCCCTCATCACGCTCTCCTCGCGCATTCATCGTATCTTCTGCGTTCATATACTTTTGGGCTCTGATCATAAGATCTGTCATGGTCTTCGGGGGTTCCTTAGCCAGTGAGAACATGAACTTGTGGGACCTGACCCCGCTCATAAAGGCGGTGACAGCGACCCTGTCGTTAACGTCATCCACTTCAAGGGTTTCCAAGTTAAACCTGGTGACAAACTCCCGGAGGGTTTCTTCCTTCTTTTGCTTCACACTAAGTAAACTAGTTGCTGGTTTTCTTTGCCACTGGGCTTCAATGTAATGTCTAACAAATAGCTTGCTGAGCTGAATGAAGGAGTTAACAGTGGAGGGTTAGATCCAGTTGAACCACATTCTAGCTGCTCCTTTGAGAGTGATTAGGAAGGTTCTGCACATGATCTCGTCTGGGATAGCCTGTAGCTGCATCAAGGCCTTGTAGGTTTCTAGATAATCCAACGGGTCCTTAGTCGTATCAAACATTTTTACAGTTAGCATCTTGAACTTGGGTGGTAGGGGGACTCTTATTACTGCCTGAGTGAACGGGGAGTCGGTTGTGCTCACTAATTCTTCAACGGTGTTGGGAGTCCCAGTCTTCACTTCCTCCATGACTCTGGTCATTTGGGCCTGGAGGGCTCTAAAACGCTCATCCCAGCATGGGGGGTTATCCGTTCTTTCTCCTACAATCTCAGTGTGTTAGGGGTGGTGCTGCAGGTGCGAACTTGAGGCTTGTCTCTGTGCTTCCTCCGGTTGAGCTCCACCGTTTTGGGGCGGTAGCGAGCTATTAGGGGGTAACGCACTATCGTTTGGAAAAATGGGGTCTTCGTTCACTATCCTGATGGCATTGCCTCTTCCTTTATCTTCTGGTTGAACTCGAGGTGGTTGGCCTCCTCTTGAGGCAACAGGGAGTCGTTGAAGCAACTCTTTATTTTGGGTGATCAACATTTGCATATTGGCCATCACATCGGCCATTTGGGTTTCAAGGGCTGTGACTCTGTTCGTATTTTGGTCATCCATCGGTGGGGGTAAGTATGAAGTGCCGGATCTGGTTATGACCATGAAAATGGAAACAATTGTTCCCACAAATGGCGCCAACTGATAATGCAGTAAACTTGTGAGGTCAATCTCCAGGCCGGCGACGGACTACTCTAGTGATCTGAGGGGAAGCAAAGGGGTGAGGGACACCGGTGTGGTGTCTGCCAAGGACACTCCGATGGTAAAGTTAGGTTTCTGGAGATATTTTAACAGAGTTTTTACTATGGTTTATGTTTGCGTACCTTGTTGGAGAAGACGAGTTTTCCTTTTATATGGGTAGATCTCCTAGTAGCCCTAGGAGGGCGTAATGTTGTAAAGAATCTACTAAGAGTCAGAAAGCCTAATCGCCTACAAGAGTTGCTCAATTGTTCATCCAAACTTGTTCCTATAGAAGTGGGCCAGTCTGTGTAGTTTATGCATTTAGACTCAACCTCCTATCAATATTAATGCCAATTTGAAATCTATTGGCATATATGATAAACCAAACACCGCGGCCGGAAGCCCCCACTTATTCAACAAATTGTAGAGAAATGAGAGAAAAAGCTCGATGAACGATGATTGAACCCTTTTATCGCCTCCAAGATATGCGATAGAAGAACGGCAATTGCACGGTTGCGATGTAATAATACTAAAAAGGTTTGAGGTCGATCCACAAAGATGACAGTTAGTTTCTAAGAAGAAAATTCTCTCATGATCTAGCAAGAACTCAGAGAAACAAGAACAACTCCAAAAAAGGAAAAGAAAATTCTAGTTTGGTTGGAAATTTTGTTTGATTTTAGACTAATGAAGAAAATAGATATTGAAACTAGTTAAAGGAAATCTTGGCTTAGAACAATCCAGTTACTCGGGTGTTTGATAAACTTACAAGGTTTTAGATTAACTCAGTTCATCAGTATCAACTTACACCTTTAAACTAGAAGATTTTACAGTTAAAATAGCTAGGTATTCTTTGCACTTCATCTGATGTGTAAAACACTATTTTCATAACATTCGTATCAGGGATCCAAACAAAACCCATGCAAACCTAATGTTGTGCATAAACCCTCCAGGATATGATCTCGAGGGTTTGATTTTGAGAGAAAATGATGAAGAAGAAAGAAACCTTGGATGTAGATAGATAAAGCAATAAGATTTTAATTGAATACCTTGTGTGAATATTCAAAATCCAAACAACCTTCGTGTTCTTTGCCAAGAGATGGATTAGCTACTTATGATGATTCAAAACATAACTTAAATTTTAAGGAAGCTTGGCAATTGAAATTGAAACTTGTAATTGAATCCACAAACAATGAAGAATAATTAAGAACCACGAAACGAACAAGTTTTTCTACTTAAACCAGCTCTTAAATTTGCTAAAATTCGTAACCCTTACAAAAATAACAAGTTTCCTAGTTATAGTTACAAGGAAGCATAAGGAAAACAAGCTGGGGAACCCTAATCCATGCCCGATCATCAGGATGGTCGAGATTCTTCGTCCTGGAGGTAAGCCAAATGATGAACTTGGTCTCCTCTGTTCGTCAATACGGTCCAGATCTTCATCCTGACGGTAAGGCAAATTGCATTCGTAGTGCTCTCTGGTCGTCCTAACGGTAAACGGCATCATCCTGCCGATCAGTAACTGTGTATTTTTTTTTTTTTTTGGCTCAGTTTTGATCATGATAAAAGCTGATTTAGGAAATGTCAATTAGGAGAGAAGTTGTAGATCTTGAAGTCTCCTTTCCAATGCCATAAAAATTAGATCAATTGAATATCGGAGTGAAAAGTTATGGCCAATCTCCCAAGACAACATTGAATTTTAATTTCCGATTTGATCTCTTTGAACCCACATTGATTATTTTTGCTCCCTTTTACATCTATTAGCTACTAAAACCTAAAAAAACACACAAAACATAATCTACCATATACCTAACTAAAATAAGGCAATGTACACTATCCTAAGTCTTACAAAGTCCAAAATAAAGGCCTATGATTACACTTTTACAGTGCAATCAAGCCCCCCCAATTTGGCTTTTGCTAGACCCTAGTAAAACTACTAAAATAAAAAAAATAATATCCACTTTCTTAGAAGTCATGAAGGCAGTTAGTGTATGCATCAAGTCTTTGAATCTCTAAGTTACCCCTAGTGGATCATTATAGTCTCGTGAGAGTTTCTAGTGATGGTACCCACAAACATTACAACCTTCCTACACTCAAAAGTAGTTAGAACAGTTAATACTATGCAGGAATCAAAATGAATCACTAAATCTCAACTCATCTTAAACTCTAACATAGAAGTTAGAACAAATCTCCAATAACATAGAAGGGATTCAATACAAGTGTATGAACAACAGAACACTATAGATCAATTAAAGAAAATCAAGTAATCATAACATTAAAGCTTTGATTCAAATCCTCACCGAGCATACACTCACAAAAATAGAAACACAGGCACTCACAATGAAAAGCTCATCAATAAAAGTAAATGCATAGGAATATAATAGAGCAATCCGATTATAAGAATTGATAAAATGAAAGTGTATCCGACTTAGCATAGCTTCATGAAAGAATATCCAATGTAAAATTAATTCGAGCATTCAAAAGTATATAAACCCAACTCAATAATTTGAAACATTAGTGATGCACACTTTGTATCAACAAAGACTTCCAAGGTTATAACATGGCCAAGAGGTATAGGGTAGAAACAAGAAGGATAATTGGCTCAAAACATGTGTAATCAAGACATGCAATGATAAATAAATACACACTTCGAAATCCCCAATTTCATTTGATGTTTCTTTTCATTTTTTTCCTTATTTTTTTATTTTTCTTCTCAAATATCCAACCTTTCTATTTTTTTCTTGTACTTCCCTTATTTCGCTTTCTTTGCTAACTTTTCTCTTCTTTTTTTTTTCTTCATTACAAACATATCACCCTTCTTTACTTTCAACTCAACTCTTAACAATGGAAGATATTTGTATTCTTATGTAAGGAGATACTTTGACCTTGGTGCAGTCAAATAAAGATAAATCAAATGAAGGCTCAAAATGGTTTCAAGGAAATGATTTCAACATGAAAATCTATGGTTGAAGATACAAAAGATGGCCTCGCTCACTTCCAAAAGTGAATAAAACTCAAAACATAGTAGAGTTCACAACTTTAAAACACTCAAAACCGGTTACATATGAATCAAATTAAGAGTAATGAAGCTATTGAATGAAAGAGATATGAAATAATTTATCTAGAGTAAATGTAAATAGTCAGAAAAAATGTAATGACTTAAAAGCTTACAAAGTAAAAGCTCTACTCATTCAAGGATCCGAATTACTCAAAAACCAACATTGAAATCTAATGTAATGATGACGCAAATAAACGTCATTCTCCTAACCATGTATCTCAAATAAAGTCTAACAGTTATGTTGAGGTTAAAAGAATAATCCGAAAAGTAATAATGCATTCATCACCCTACAGGAGCATTAAACATTCCAACTTTTAAGATTTCATTCAAATTGATCTATAAACATTCATACACTAAATGTCATAGACATGATCACTTAAAATGATATGATAGGCTGCACAATAATTAATCTCTAGCAGCAAAATAAGGTGGACGAGAGTAAACCTGTTGTCGCGAGTCTCAATGTAACTAAAGAAGAATATACCAATAAAACCTGCATGGTTAGTAGCTAGGCAAGCATCAGAGCATAATACTCCCAATCATGCACTCAAGCCAAAGAATACTCATCTATTATATCGCATCTAATCAAAATATATATCAATACATTATGATCAAATCCATGGAGTGTCCACAAGAACACTTCCTCTTTTTTTTTTTTTTTTTTCAAAACATTCAAAACAAAACAAAATGAAAACTACCAAAACTAGTTTTCGCTCCCAACTAAAATCATGCAATGCCCTCAATGCATAAAACAAAGGGAACAACCAAAGAAACTCGGGAAAGAAGGAAGAAAGACCGAGTAAGACAACACCCCCCCTCCCCAACCAAACTTGGGAGAAACTCTAAAAAATAAAATGAAAACCCAAAAATTAATAAAAACATAAAACTAACTAACCTAATTAAAATACACTACCAAGGATTACTGGTCTTCAATTAGGAGGTGGTTCAAAATAAGGGGGCCACTCCCAGGCATTGTCCTACCTTTACCCCTTCACTCACTTTTTGGGTACACTTGAACTTGTCACATTCTAACTGGTCACAAGGCTCTTTCCTCACCAACGCTTGCTCTAAAGGATCTTTGATGCACTCTATCTCAAAAGGGTCTTGCACTAAGGTGTTAATAAAGCTTATTTCCATTAGAGCTTCACACTCACCCATTTGCTTGCTCACATTAAAAATGTTCAGTTCAGTAGTCAAATTACCGAAGGAAAGTTTCAGGATCCCATTCCTACAATCGATTAGGGTAATAGTTGTAACTAGGAAGGGTCTTACTAAGATGACTGGAATAAGAGCTTGAGCACTAAGGTGCACCATTAGTTGAGTATCAATCACAATAAAATCCACATGAAAATAAAACTTATTAATCTGGATGAATACATCCTCCACCATACCTCTAAGTACCCAAATAGACCTATCAGCGAGCTTGAGGTGATCCGAGTGGGACACAACTCTCCCAAACCCAGCTACTAATATAGAGAATGTCGCGCCCCGATTTTTGGGTATCTAAGGTCCTTTTGGCTCGGAGACCAAAAGCACGAAACTCTGTCACTAGAACTCATCCTCCTAGAAGGACAAATGCGACTAGGTTTGAAAATTGGTTTGACTAAGGACTTTTCAGTAAAATAGGAGTCGCCACCTAACTTGATTAAGGTGAGTTAGAGCACCTAAAACTAAGTGTTAATCTGAAGATTAAACTTATGATTTTTGGAAAAGGTTTTGAAAACTCCCTCAAGAGAGGGTTTTTAAGAAAATAGGTTGTTTGGCAACCTCTAGAAATATTTAAGCCCTTTTGAAAAATAACTCCATTTCGGTCTTTTAAAAAAAGAAATCTATGGGCCGGGGGTTGGTTACGTGTAGGGAAGATATCCTAAGATCATCACCCTACTCTGCCCTTTCGGTACCTACATGTCTAATCACCCTTTGTTCACTCAGTAAAATAACCGGTTACCATTTTCCACTTAATATCCACTTTAGAGTTTTGAAAATGGGGTTTAGTCATCACCTTTCAGATGAATGATACATGATGCAAGTTTTGGGAAGAAGTTTGAAAATGTGGGAGTTTTGAAGGAGTTTGAAACGAGAACTTTGAATTGATTGAAAGTTTTTGAAAAGAGGATTAGAGTTGAAATAGGAGTTATGACCGCACCATTTTAGGTTGCCTATGTATCTCATTTGGCGAGAATCATGTCATTCGTAGTTCGGGCAAAAGCCTGATTGAAAATAGTTGCATTAGGGCCTTTGGAAGGTTTGAAGACACTTTGGGGTCTTTGAAAAAAGTTTAAGATGCTTTAAGGTCTTTGGAAGTTGAAAACACTTTGTAGTCTTGGAGGTTTTGACTTGGAATTGGATGGTGGAGCGTTTGAAAATGTTTTTGGATCACATCAAGGGAGTTTTGGAAAAATGCTTTGGCATGACTTAAGAAAACTTGAAAGTATTCTTGAAGTCTTATTTTGAAAACCTTGGAGGTATGATTTTGGAACATTTGATGAATTAGTTTTGAAAATGGTTTTTTGAAAATGGCTAAAGGTTTGGAATCCTAACATGGACAAACTTGGAGGTTTGTTCTTGATTTATCACTTTTCCTTGGAATCCCTAATCATGAGAGGGCTAGGGACACCTTAGGTTTGTAACCTTTTGAAGACATTTTTGGAAATACCTTGAAGATGGAGTGTAAGAACGTTTGAAGAGTTTATAGAGTTGGTTTTTTGAAATCAAGAGAATAGGAGGTTTTGGAAAAATGGGTTATGAGAATAGTTTAAAATTGAGTGATCATTTAGAAAAGGGTTCAAGAGTTGGAACCTTGAAGTATACTAACCTAGGTTGGGTTGGCCTAGGGTTAGGGGTGACCTAGGGTTAACTAATTTGGCTTACGTCAACCTAGGGTTAAGATGACTTATGGTTAACTAACTAAGGTTAAGGTGACCTAGGGTTAACTAACAAGGGTATGGTTAACTTCAGGTTAGGATGACTTAGGGTTAGGTTAACCTAAGGTGAGTGAACTAGGATCAAGTTAACCTAGGGTTGGTTAACTAGGGTTAAGTTAACCTAGGGTTGGACAACTAGGGTCAAGTTAACCTAGGATGAAGTAACTAAGGTCAAGTTAACCATGGGTTAGGTGGTAAGATGGTTTTGAAATGTGGTTTCACGCACTTTTAGAAAGGTTTTTGGAAAACAACTTATGTCATGCAAAGGACATTGGTTGACAACCCTTTTGAAGATCATTTCCATGAAAATTTGGTTCTAACCAAGAGTATGGTTTGTATGGGTGGTGCTTGGAGACCATTCCAAGGAAGGCTCCCTTATGGCAATTATAACCATTATCTTGACAAGAGTGGATATTTCAAAAATCACCATAATAACAACTTTTTGAAGCATTATTTTTAAGGCAAAGATGGAGAGAGTGAATTTTCAAAAATATCTTTGAAAAAAGATTTTGAAAGCCATTTTTCAAGGGAACCATTTCGTCAAGAGAGGGTTTCTATGGCCAAATAAAAGGGAGACCACTCAAGATAGGGTTCCATGGGGCCATTCCAACCACTACACTTAAAAGAATGGAAATCTTGAAAATTAGAGAATTTAGAAATCAATCCTTATGCAAGTCAAAATGTCATAATGCCAAAGTGAAAGTTAGGGGGTTAGGAGGGAATTTTCTAAGGCATGATTTCTAAAGTCCCATCCCAAGTTTCAAGGAGCTAACTCTTAGAATAATTTTGAAAGAAATATAGAGCTAATAGTAATGTAAGCATTGTAGAACATGGCAATAAGCATAAAAATGAAGCCAAGCACACAAGACATGATCAAAATAGTAATACGTAAGGGGTCATGATCACATACAAGGCTTTTTAGGCTTCACCATACAAACAAGGAGCTCCTAGGCTATACCATTTTAAAGTAGGCTAGTTCGAGGTCCCCCTACCCGGTGGCTCTCACTTGCTTTCCTCTAGGCATGATCGAAGAGCCCTCTTGTCTCAAGCATGTAAGAATAGGGGGTTGTAGATGGGGATTAAAATAGAGAATAGCCTAAGTAGGCTAGGAGGGAGAAGAGAAGAGTGGGGGAAGACACAAATGTAAAAGGAATACCACCTTTTGGCTTCAACACACTTGTAGTTTTCAAAAGATGCCTTGATTGGAGCTTGAATGACTTCAAGAAGGCTTAGAGGGCTAGTAGGGAGTGTTTAGTGGTGTATAAGGATAAGTAAGTGAAGTGTATGGCCTTTAGGGTGGTGGAATCTAGCCTAAGTGCTGGAGGGAGAGAATATATATGGAGATTCGAGGTTTTGGAGTGATTTTAGCAGGGCTTTGCATCAATTTTGGACCTGAAATATGCAAAGGAGGGGTTTGATATTTATAAGCAATCTAGAACAAGCCTGGCACATGTGCTACATATGCCTGGCCAAAATTTGCCCTGGCGCATGTAGCACATGCGCAAGTACTGTTCCATTACCAGAATGACACGTGGCACCCTATGTATTGGTTAAATCTCGACCGTTCATCGAAAGTTGGTTGATCTAATCAAAATTTGAGCGCATGTAGCATATGCTCCATCACCGAGAAGGTTCGTCCAAACTTTGTCTTAATAATTGAGCCAACTGGAAAGGTTTCGGGGGAATCGATTGCACCTACAATATTCTCTTAGGGTTTCTCGTGAACTTTCATTTTTTTGAAAAGTTTGAATTGTGTTTGGAAACGCAGGATATCATCTCGGGAAGCGTGCATGGAAGGACATTTTTGTAGAGCGTCTGTGATACACTTCGACGGTGTTCGAAAGTGGCTGTATTCGTGTCGTGTGATCGAGGCCTTTGGGAAGCGATCTATCCGATTGAGCCGTACTGATGGAAAGTATTTTAAAAATACTTTCAGAAATTCCCAGAATTATACGTTTCTCAAGTCGTTTGGTGGTGCATTTCAATCAGGGAATCGGAGAAAAAGTCAACCTTGACGGAGCGTCTGCGAGACGCTCTAGGGGTTGCTAAAAGTTATAGTTTTTGCGTCGTACGATGGAGGGTTTCGGGAATCGATCTATACAATTGAGCCGTATCGATGGAAAGATTTGTGAACGAGCTTTCGGGAATTTCCTAGTTTACGTATTTCTCAAGTCATTTGACGGTGCATTATAGCCAAGGAATCAAGGAGAAGGGACAATTTAGGCGAAACGTTTGCGAAACGCTCTAGGGAACTTTTATCGAGCCGTGAGCATTTAATGTCGTAAGGTCCTCCTTAGGTTAAACAAGGGTGTGTGGCGAGACCCTCTGCTCCAAATCTTAGGAAAAGTGCTGTTTTAGGATGCATTCGGGTTGTCAGGGGCAAAATGGTCATTTTGACCGGGTTTGGCTGAAAATGGTCAAGAATGGTTCGGAGTGTTGTGTTAAACGTGTCGGGTCATTCAGGGATGGTTTTGGAAGAGTTTTTCACCATTTGGTAGGGCTTGTGCAGTGTTAGGACGTTCAGGGGCAAAACGGTCATTTTGACTGGAGTTGGCTAGAACGGGACCGGAATTAGACCGAATGGTGTGTGGAGTATGCCTAACTGCTTAGCAACACTTTGGAAAGGCAAACTTACCATTTTGAGGGATTTTGAACTTTCTCAAGACGTACTTGGAGGCCTAAAGGGCAGGTTTGGTTATCAGGCCTCTAGTGGGCCCTGCGGGCCCAAAAAGCAGTTGACTGATTGGATCGGGGTTTGAAAGTTAATTTGGGCTTGAAGGTGCTTATGGAGTTTTGAAAAGGAGTTCGGTCGGGCCGGAGACTGCCGAGCGGGTAAAAATGGGGTGCTTCATAGAATAAGGAAACAAGTTGACACTAGCTCCCATATCAAGTAAATCATGGTCTATTTTGTGGTTTCCAATCACACAGGAGATGGTTGGATGACCAGGATCCTTATACTTGGTGGTGGTGACCTTGGACTGCAATGTAACACTGGCTTGCTTAGTTAACAAAACATCTTCTTTAACATGCAACCTCCTTTTGATAGTACACAAGTCTTTTACAAACTTGGCATAGGAGGAAATCTATTTTATAGCATCAAGGAGAGGGATGTTTTATCTTGGCATGTTTGAACAACTAATAGATTTTAGAATTTATTAATTCATGCTTAGGTCTGGTTAACCTCTGAGGACATGGTGTATAAGATAACATCTCTTTCTCACTTTCCTCAAGCTTTTTAACTTTAACAACTTTCTATTTCTCTCTCTCGGGTCTGCGAAACTTTTCTCTTAGGTTATCCACCATATTACCCGTTGAGTCACTAACTATAGAAGTGGTGTTTAATTTTTCAATGATTTTTTCACTTCATAGAGTAGTGATTGCGTGAACTTGCTCATGGGATGTGGTAGGGTTAAGAACACCCTCACCCATGTGTGCTTGCCTATTAGGGTTAAGAACACCCTCACTTATGTGTGCTCGCTGGGAAACGTCCCTTTTTAGGAACAATCAAAGTCTGGGTCAGTAGAGTCAAATGACTTTTTATGTCATATAATGTGTGACTTTGTTGTTCTAAAGTCTTGTCAACCCTTGCATTCATTACACCTTGTGTTTGCGTGAACTACTGCAAGGTGTCCTCTAAGGACCTATTATGAGGTGCTTGATATGGTGTGGACACTTGCATGGGTGTTGTATAGGGCTGTGGTGAAGTTTGGTATGGTGGGGGTAACGCTTGATATTATTGCGGGGCGGTGTTGCCACTGCCCTCCCAACTTAAGTTAGGGTGATTGCGCCACCTAGGATTATACATTCTAGGAAATGGATTCCCTTGCCCCCCTTGGTTTGAGTATGGTTGCCTGATTTGGTTAACTACATTAGCTTGACCATGCAGAATGTCCCTAAAAGCAGGGATAGTAGGGCACTCACTCGTCATGTGAGAAGTATTATCACACACTGTAAGCAGCCCATTTTGCTCGCTCGGCAATCTCTGGCCTAACCAGACTCACATTCAAATACCATAACATATCAAACCTAAACCAACCTTCCAAACTCCAGTCTAGTCAACCTATCATTTCTTGAGCCTGTTTGACCCACTTGAAGATAAATGACCAAAATGCTCGTGAGGCATCATTCCAATCCAATTCAATCCAGCATGCTCTTTGAGAGGATACATAAGTCCTCAAAACAATAAGTCCAATCCTTCCAAGATTGTCCCAAATAATTCGGCATGCTCAAATGCCATTCGAACCAATTTCAAACCCATTCTAGTGGTTCCTGGTTAAAATGACCATCTTACCCCTATGTGCCCCGATTGCCCTCGTTAACCACACTGGCTTTGGTTATCAAACCAGTAAACCTCCAGGGGCACTCCCACGAGTATCCCCACCCTTCAAATACCCTTCTAGTAAATTATAGATCTGTTTTAATGTTTTCTGGTCCAAATAACCGTTTTGTCCCTGATGGGCCGGTCATCTTTTTCAGCCATTCTGGCTCTGGGTATCAAATCGGCAACCCCTAGGGTGTCCCTTATTAGCACCCCATTTTGGCCACTTGGCTATCTCTGGTTTGATTGAACACAACACTCAAACCAGCACAAGCACACTCAAGCCCAAACTGGCTTTCTAGATCCAGTCCAATCAAACAACCCATTCGCGGGCCCGTTAGGCCAAATAGAGGCAAAATGATCAAAATGCCCATATTGTATTAGTCAGCCCAATCTAGACCGACACGTCTTCCATGAGGCTATAAGTCCATTCTAATCCAAAGTTAAATTCATTTGTCCCGTCATTCGAGAAAGTTAATCCCTTATTGACAGTAAAACCATCCAATCCAGCACAACATGATCACCGAAAAGGTTTATTCCTCAGATCGATAAATCCCCTTTCACCCTTATCTCAAAAAAATACCTAAATACCCGAGATGGAAGAGCGGTTCACTTCTGGTGCTTGCTAGCCTGTCAATGTAGAATGTAAGCTAATCTAGTATGTTCTTTGAGAAAGCACAAATCCCTCAAGAATGAAAGACTGTCCAAGTCCGGCACGTTCTTTGAGAAAGCATAAACCCTTCAAGAACTAAAGACCGTCCCAGTCTGGCACGACCTTCAAGAAAGTTTATCCCTCAAGGCAGTAAGACCCTTTCAAGCCTATCCACCAAAAAAGTATCAATTCCTTGGATAGAAGTCTAGACTAGATCCAAATCGGTCAACACCAACGCATGCTTGCTTGTCCTTGTGAAGTCCTCAGAACGGTAAGACCACCTTCCAAAAACGTCCCTAGACGGTCCGATATGTCCAGTGCCATCCAGTCAACCCCGGTCCTTTCTCGGAGGTTCCTCGATCAAAATAACCACTTTGCCCCTCGGCATCCAAATGCCCTAGAAAACCACACTGGCTCTAAGTATCAAACTGGTAACACCCTAGTCAACTCTGGTCAACCCTAGTCAATCTTGGTCAACCCTAGAACTCTCAGGATGAGGTGACCACCATCCGATCACTCTCTTTAACCATATCGGCTCTAGGAATCAAACCGGAAACCTCTAGGATACTTTCCAAAGTATTTCCTTCTATTTCTAGCTAGGCCCCACCGTCCGGCACCTTCCCTTTTCAAACCAGAACCTCCTTGCTCCATTTCGAGTGAGGCATGACCTTTCTTTAACCGTGCGCTATTAATAGTGGTACATAAGCCCCTAGAATCAGTTATGAATCAACCAACCCCGTATCCAACCTTTTTCAAGCCAAAATGATCCTGCGCCACTCATAGCGGCACATGGCTAAACTCAAAGCATGCGCCATTATGAGTGGCGAACAACCTCCCTTTTATTTGCATTATAAATACAGACCTCCCCCCTCTCTGTTTTAGGTCAAAAAAATCTTCCAAAAACTGTCTCCCTCTATTCTAGACAACCCCTGGAGCCCTCTCTCTCTCTTTCTCTCTCTCTCACACACACACAAAGTCCTGCCGACAAATTCTAAGTTCGAGTCCGAACTCCTGAAGCTCTAGCTTCCAAGCTCCACCGAAGGTCCGCCTCGCTGCTCGGAAGCTTTTGAAACCTTCCCAAGTCAAAGGCCTGAGCCTCCACCAAAGAAAGAAGCAACTAGACAAGGTAATCCTCATTTTACTTTTCCATACTCTCCCACTTTCTCTTCTCCCTCTGAAGTCACTTGGGTTTTTCTCTTTTTTAATCCCCTATTTCTAAACCCCCCTTTTCTTGCATGCTTGAAAACAAGAGGACGTTAAGTCCATGTTGAGAGTGAACAAGAGGAGATTACTGATCGGGACTCTCTTCTTGGCCCTCACTTGCTTCACGGCATGGCCTTAGGGCTTTCTTGCAATATGGTGATACCTAAACCTTGTATGTTTCATGTCGTTACTATCATCAAATTGCATTTTCATTCTCATTATGTCTTTACCCCTTAAAACCATTTTTCAAAGTTGTTTTCTCAAAACCACAATTCTAGGTGGATCCTAACCCTCTCATGGTTAGGGTTTTCCCAGAAAAGTGTGACATTTTAAATGGCTCATGTTAGCCTATATTTCCTTCTTTTTAAAAACACGATTTCGGAATTATCCTAGTGTTTTCATGATTAGGGTTGTTTCAAGAAAAGTGTGACAGTCAAAACAACTCGAACAAGTCTACATTTTTAGCGTCGTGCCTTTATTGTTTTTCAAAGCCACAAGCCTAAAGTGATTCTAGCCTTTCAATGGCTAGAATAGCTTTAGGCAAAGTGCGATATTCTTTTGGATGTCTAAAATCCAAGTTAGGATTTCAGACCCTCAAACATGTTTTTAAAAGACTCGATTTTTTAACTATTTTCAAAACTCATATTTGTTAAACCCTATAAGTCCAATCCTAGGAAAATCCCATTTTTCCAACTTGGAAACCTTCCATTTTTTAGCCAAAATCCTACACTTTTCAAACCCTCAAAATCCTCAGTTTCCAAATCAATCGAAACTTCCCTTTTCCAAACTTCCCTTTTCAATCAAATCAAAACCTTCCATTTTAAACCCCTCAAATCACTCCTTTTTCAAACCTTCCAAATTTTAAAATCTAATTTAACTCCTTCCATGTTGGAAACAATCCAAATTTGGTTTTTTCAAAATAAAATCAATTCTTTCTGCAAAGGAAACATTTTTAAAACCCAATCTTTTCAAATTAACTCAAATATTTTCAAATCAAATCAAATCTTTTCAAATCTCAATCTTCTTGAAAAGAAAATATTTCAAAATCAAATTAAATCTTCCTTAAAAGGAAACATTTCAAAAATCAAATCTTCCTAAAAAGGGAACATTTCCAAAATCCAATCTTTTCAAATCAGCCCAAATCTTTTCAAATCTTAATCTTCCTGAAAAAGAAACATTTCAAAATCAAATCAAATCAAATCTTCCTGAAAGGAAATATTTTCAAGTCAAATCTTCCTAAATAGGAAACATTTTAAAAGTCCAATCTTCCTGAAAAGGAAACACTTTTAAACTCAAACTTTCCTGAAAAGGAAACTTTCTAAAAATGAAAACTTTCTAGAAATAGGAACCCATTTCAAAATTTCAACTCTTTCGGATTCTTATCCAAACTACGATTGACCTGATCCTCTTTAAGGAGGTACGTAGGCAACCTTTTGTAAGGTGCGATCACAACATTTTTCAAATTCCCAATCCCATCTCTTTTTCAAACTTTGTTTTCAATAATTTTCTAAATGGATAGCATTAAACATAAGTAACCAGTGATTCATAATTAGGTGAGTAAAAGGTGATTAGACATATAGTTACCACAAGGGCGAGGTAGGGTGATAGTCTTAAGATATCTTTCCTACACGTAGCCAACCTCCGAACTTAAGAATTTCTATTTCAAAGACCAAAATCGGAGTCAATTTTGAAAAGGGATTTCCAATGTTTTTAAGGTTATCAAACAACCCTACCTTCTAAAACTCTCTTATAAGGACGTTTTTCAAAAACCTTTTCCAAAACCTAAGTTTAACCCTCGGGTTTTACTTGGTGCAGATGATCTAACACATCTTTAAATATTTTAGGTTGCGACTCCAAAAACCTTTTCAAAAAGCCCTAATCAATTCATTTCAAAAATTCAAACCCCATCGCGTTCATCCTTTTAAGAGGACGAGTTCTAACGAGAGAGCATCGTATCAAATTCCCATCCCCAGGCCAAGAAAGAGAGAGAGAAGGGCCCGGCGTCCAGAAATGGGGCGCCACACCCCTGGGTGCACTTATCTCTTTTCTAGCTGGGCCCCACAGCTCGACAACTTTTTATATCAAAGCGGAGCCACTTAGAGTGGAGCCAGGCCAAAAAAATAGTTTGGAGACACTAGAAGTAGTGCCCAGATCTTTGCTTTGTGGCCCAAACCGAAATCAAAT
Source organism: Euryodendron excelsum (assembly GCA_033060915.1). NCBI lineage: Eukaryota > Viridiplantae > Streptophyta > Magnoliopsida > Ericales > Pentaphylacaceae > Euryodendron > Euryodendron excelsum. Next base: position 17,956,557 of record CM065386.1, read on the forward strand.
TTTCAAAATCCTTGCCTTGCAGCCTAAGTCGAATCAAATCTTCACAATCATTGTCTGGCTAAAAATTGGCCTTGCGCTAGTAGAAGTGGCGCCACCTCCTCCAAATTTTTGCCCATAAATATAGACCACCCCCCCCCCCCCCCCAAAAACAGCATATTCCAAGCTCGAAAAATTGTAAAGAAACATTACTTCTCTCAAAACAACCCCCGAAATCTTTCAAAAACCCTAATTCTCTCAAGCCCTAGCCCCGTCTAGCCCTAAACATTAAAACCTTAGCTTCTTGTCTCCATTGAAGATCAAGTTCAGCCCTTGGAAGCTCTTAAAGGTCATCTCAAAGTTCAAGAAAGTCCTCCATTGACGAATTCAAGCTAATAAGAAGACAAGGTAGAGTTCTATTTACTTTTCTGTAATTCCCCTCTCTATTTTCTCCCTCCTAGTCTACTTAGACTATTCTTCTATTTTAATCCCCATCTTCAACCCTCCTCTTCTTGCATACTTGAAACAAGAGGACCTTAGGTCCATGCCTAGGGAACGATTTGGGAAGATCACTGTGTCGGGGTCTTCCTTTAGCCTAACTAATCATGGTATGGTCTTAAGGCCCCTTGCAATGTGGTGAAGCCTTCAACCTTGTATGTTCACAACCTTTGCATTGTTATTGTTGTCATGTTCATGCATCATTTCTAATTTTCTTGTTTTTAAGTTCACAACCTTAGGGTGATTTTAACTTCCTCATGGTTAGGGTTTCCCTAGGAAACTGACATATTCAAAGTGGCCACCAAGGTCCACACTAGGGTTTTAAGCCCTAACTTGTTTTCAAAACCATAACCTTAGAGTGATTCTAGCCTTTTCATGATTAGGATGAGTTTAGGAAAGTGGGATATTCAAAGAGGCCTCCAAAGGCCACATTAGGGTAACCCTAGAACACCTCTTCCAAAATCTAGATTTCAAACCTCTGTAAACTCCATGTTCGAATGCTTTTCTAAACTTGGTCTAAGAGTCATTTTCTTGAAGCCCTAGGAATCCATGTCTTAGGAAGTCCCGTCTTGTCCCCTAAACCTCATTTTGCATCCTTGCATTTCAAAACTCTTGTTGCATTGTGTTTTCAAAAATGCATAACTCTCTTGAGTTGTTTTCAAGAAATGCCACATAAAATCATATAATGTTTCACATGAAATCATAAGATTTTCACATGAAATCTTTTCACTTTGGAAAGAAATCAAATCCGTCCCATTTTGGATGAAAAATCAAATCTTTCATTTTTCAACTCAAAATCAAAATTTTCCATTTTGAAAACAAAATCCAATCTTTCCGTTTTAGAAACCAAATACAATCTTCTATTTTTGAAAACAAAATCATATCTTCTATTTTTGAAAACCAAATCAATTTTTTTACTTTTGGAAACAGAAGTCAATCCTCTATTTTTGGAAACAAAGTTAGATCTTTCTTTTTTCAAGTCCAATCAAAACTTTCCTTTTTCAAGAATTTCCTAAAACAAAACATTCCTAAACTAAAACTTTTATTTTTCAACTAAAAATCATACCTTTCCATATTCCATCAAATCAAATCTTTTTACTTCAAGATCCTTCCTAAACCCTAGGTTACTTCCATCCCAAGTTACTTCCAACCTTAATTTGTTTAACCTTAGGTTAACCAAGCCCTAGAAGGCTTAACCCTAGGTCCATTAGACCCTAAGTTGACCTTACCCTGAGTCAAACTAAGCTTAGGTTTCTCTAACCCTAGTTTGCCTAGCCAAGGTTAGGTGGCTTTAAGATTCTAACTCTAGGACCCACCCTTTTTCAAACCCAAACTCAAACCCAAAAAGGTTTTCAAAAGCTTTTTCAAACTTGTCTCAGTCCATACCGGCTAAACACTTACCATCTTTCTAAAAACTACTTCAAAAAATATTTTCAAAATCTTTTTTAAGTGGACGTAGCTGGATAATTACGCATTGGATATTTAAGTGAGTGAATATAGGGGATAGAACATGTAGGTACCATATGGGCCGGGTAGGGTGATAGTCTTTGGTCATCTTCCCTGTACGTAACCAACCTTTGAACCTAGAATCATTGTTTTCAAAAAGCAAAACGGAGTCATTTTTCAAAAGGGTTTAAAACATTTTCAAGGGTTGCCAAATAACCCATTTTTCCAAAACACCACTCGAGAGGATGTTTTCAAACCATTTTCAAAAGCCCAAGTTTGATCTTCGGATTACACTTAGTTTTAGGTAACCTAGCACATCTTTAACTATGTTAGGTGACGATTCCAAACCTTTTTCAAAAGTCCTTAATCAAATCAATTCCAAGTTCAAACGCCATCGCACTCATCATTTTAGGAGGGTAAGTTCTAACAGTATCAGGTTTCACTCGAGTCAAGACCTAGACTCAGGGCTAAAAAACTAGGGCACGACAAACACACTACAGGGTTGTGGAGCTGGTAGGTTCATAGAGACACTCTGCACTTGCTTGAGTGTCAGTGCCTCTATTTGTTTTATGAGAGTGTTGGCAAATGCACTTAGTTTAGCACTAACATAATCTAACAGATTCCAAGTGAACTTACCACTCACTTTTTCAGTAGGTTGGGACTCAATGTTCTTGGTCCTGTAGTGGCCTAATCCCTCACAATGTCGACTAAATAATCAAAATAGCCAAATGTATCCTCAAGAGATTTATCATAGAAATCTCTAGCACACATGGTCTCTACAAATCGCTTAAGTTGCGGTGTCAATGATAAATAAAAAGTGTTGATGATACGGTAGGACTCAAACCCATGATGGGGGTAAGAATTCAATAGTGTTTTGTAACGCTCTCAATAGTGAAAGAATGTCTCACCCTCTTGAGGAGCAAACTGATAAATGTTGTGATGAATTGCTTAAGTATGGTGTTCTGGAAAGAGTTTCACAAAAATTCGGCTTGTGACTGATTCCAAGTCATAATAGGCTGAGGCTTTAAGGAATTTAGCCACATCTTGGCATTATTCTTCAGAGAGAGAGGAAAAAGTTTGAGGCAGAACACCTCGATAGGACAACTATTGTCATGGTACATGAGGCAAACTTCCTCGAAGTCTTGAATGTGGCGGTAGGGGTTTTCAAACTCTAACCCATGAAAATGCTGAATCAGTTAAAACATGCCCGATTTCAAGTTCATAGTTTGTTGGTGAGCTGGTAAGACAATACACGATGGTGGACTCTGTCTGAAAGGGTTCATGAATTCTCAGAGAGACCGAGTAGGAGGTGCCAGAGCAGGTCTGACAATCTAAGCGTTAACATTTCCATTGCTAACATTAACAGCTGGGACAATTGGTGGGTCAACCATGGTATATACTTGGTTGGGGTCTATAGAAATGAATCTACCTGTTATATCTTGGACCTAATAATGCATACAATGCACAAATAAAGTAGGCAATACACACCTCAACAAGCAAACCACAATCCTCAACCACCAATTTTCAACCTACCTCCAATCACCACAGATATAAACCACTGATTCAATTCAATGTCCAGCCAACCTCTAATCTCCGCAAGACATATACCACTAATTTGCAAGTAGCACCAATCCTCGGTCTCCACTGAACATCTACCCAATTTAAGAAATTAAATCAAAACATAAAATCTAAAAACAAACAATCCTAACAAAAAGACCTAATATGCTTGCATATAAAAAGGATGGAACAAAGTTACCACGTGAAGCGTGAGATCCTTTTGTGGTTGTAGAGGTATGGAAAAGTTGTTTGTTGTTCTATGTTTGCTTTTGTTTTTGCTTTTGCAGTTTTGTGTGTTTTTTTTTAACGTGTGATTTTGCAAGTTTACGCACCCACGGTTCATTTCCTGTATGCCAAAGTTGATGTTGTCCCAGGCAAAGGCGCCAAAAATTGGTCGCCTCCAAGATATGCGATAAAAGAACCGCAATCGCACGGTTGTGATGTAGTAATACTCAGAAAGTTTGAGATCGATCCACAGGGAACACCGTTGGTTTCCAAGAAGAAAATTCTCTTATGATCTAGCAAGAACTCAGAGAAACAAGAATAACTCCAAAAAGGGAAAAGAAAATTATAGTTTGGTTGGAAATTTTGTTTGATTTTAGACTAACGAAGAAAATAGATATTGAAACTAGTTAAAGGAAATTTTGGCTTAGAACAATCCAGTTATTCGGGTGTTTAATAAACCCACAAGGTATTAGATTAACTCTGGTCATCAGTATCAACTTACACCTTTGAACCGAAATATTTTGCGGTTAAAATAACTAGGTATTCTTTAGACTTTATCTAATGTTTAAAATACTATTTTCACAATATTCGTATCAAGGATCTAAACAAAGCCCATGCAAACCTAATGTTGTGCATAAACCCTCCAGGATATTATCCTGAAAGTTTGATTTCAAGAGAAAAGGATGAAGAAGAAGAAACCCTTGATGTAGATAAATAAAGCAATAAGATTTGAGTTGAATACCTTGTGTGAATATTAAAAATCCAAACAATCTTCGTGTTCTTCACTAAGAGATGGATTAGTTACTCATGACGATTGAAAACATAACTTAAAGTTGAAGAAAACTTAGCAATTGGAATTTAAACTTGTAATTGAATCCAAGAATGACTCACTTCCAAATGTGCACAATATATAACCGCAAGATTCGGTTGGCGATGAAGTATAAACCCAGTGAGTACTGAATGTCGATTCTTTTAAAGACCGAGCCCAATATAGGTTATGGACACTCAATGTAAGCTTTATGCAACTTTGGATGGAATTACAATTGTGTGAATTAAAACTAAGTAACAAAAGGACCGAAAATCTTTTGGGGTTTTGAAAAATTGGTTTGACTATACTAAATTGAAGCAATTAATAAGTAATTACACCAAATTTGATTGATAAAATGGAAAGGGACTTGAATGCAAATGTTCCAATGGAGGCATACATATAACTCAAATCAAAGGTCTCTCCGTTGACCTTCGATTTGGAAGATTTTGACTATGAAAATTAAAGGTCATTAGCAATAGAGTCTAAATTTGCAAATAATTAAAGTTTTAGAGATTCAATTCATTGACTTGTGCAATCCCTCTACTAACCCTAACATTGTGCATAGAAATTACCGAACAAAGCCTTAAATTTAAGTTTTCTAACCAATCTAGGTTTCTATTGTAATGAATACATGTAATATAGAACAAAATCAATGAAAAGTATTATACCTCCATGAAAACTTGAAAACCGTAGGACAATCTTTACATTTGCATCCAAGATGGAGTTTAGCTACTACAATTTATGAAAAAGTGTATGAAAATGGAAGAAACTTGCATTGCAGTGTAAATCTAAAGGTTTGATTACAAGAAAAACAAAGAAAAATATAATGAATCTACTCTCTAGTCCTACGCAAAGCTTGCTAAAACCCTAAATACGAGCTATCTAAACCCTTGAAAATGTTGGAACCCCCTTTAAGTAGGGTAAAGTTGCCTTAAATAGCTAAAGAAAACAAGGGATCGTTAACCATTCGAACGCCCTAGTCGACCATTCAAATGGCTATTTGCATGCCAACAAACTGCTATTGAACATGTTTTGCACCTCTCTGAATCTCCTATTTTCTATCGCACACTATTGAACCTGATTCGAATAGTAAAATAAATTCTTTGAATCTCCAACGACCGTTCGAATGCTTGGTTCGTTTGAACGGATTGGTTGGGCGTTCAGATGCCCGTTCGCATGGTGGAATCCTCCATTCGAATGTTCCACATGAATTTTTCTCATTTTGGATATTTTTAACTCCTTTTCTTGCACAAGATTCGTTAAAGCAATTTAGAGGCAATTATAACTAACAAAGCAATAAAACATCTGAACTATAGCGAACAATCCACCAATTAGGGGATTGATATTACACTTTTGGAGTGTAATCACACTCTCCAACTTGGCTTTTTGCTAGTCCTTAGCAAAATCTATAAACTAAAACAAATTATATACAAAGGATAATCTCCACTCTCGTAGGAGTCACAGATACATTTAACTTATGCATCAAGTCTTTAAACCCTTAAATTATCCCTAGTGGACGTGTGATGTCTCGTGAGGGTTTCTAGTAATGATACCCACAAACATCTCTTTGTGAATTGCAATTAAAGATAAGAATACGGAGGATAAGTATATAACTCGACTCAAGATAACATTAGATGCCACTGTCAACTCCTAACACATGCAAGAATATACAACAATATAAGCACAAGATAGGTTCAAGCGAGTGGGTGAAAGATCATTCTATACAACTTCAAATGAAGCACACTCCCGCAAATTCAAACCTTTAAGCCTTGATTCAATGCCTCACCGGTCATACACTCTCAAAGAAACATCCATATGGATCTCACAATAGCATGCTCGAAATAAGAGTAAATGTAAATGCAAGCAAAAGAGCATGCTAATTACAAACAAACAAACAAAAAATCGTAAAGATATAAGTGTATTGACCCCTAGTTAGTAAATATGGGTACTATTCATGTATAATACCCGTATGTACGTGTAAATGAAAAAAACTTTTGTTTTTCGTCCAAATATGAAACCTAATTAAAAATACTAATTTTTTTTAGTTGAACCGTATAGTACACATATTAAACGTTTTACGTATTATACTTTTGAAAAAAAAATTTTGATTAAAAATTAGATATAATTTAATATAATTGTGGCATATTATTAATTATATACTTAATATATAATTATAATAGTACTTGAAATATGTAGTATTTTTCTAATACTTGGAATATTTAAACTATTAAACTTATTTTTCTATAACTTCTTATTAATGCTCCAAATATTAAATTAAAAATAAAATTAATAAATTAACACATTCTTATATCAAGTATTGAAATAATAAATTAAAATTTATTATCTACCACTTAATTTAGCTGTTTGTTAATAATATGATTTAAAAAATTAGTGTATGTGAGACAAAAATGCAACCTATTGACATATATAAAAAGAAATTGCTTATAAATGTTACCGTATTTTTGTTATGACTTTTTAACTAATGTTCGAATAATACCCGGATAATAATATATTCATATTTTTTACATTCTCATATTTTTATGCCAAATTTTATTATTGTATTTTTTAAGAAAAATCATATTAAACCCGAACATATTACGTACCATTATTTTGTCATATCTCTATTTACTAGCTATGTATCAACCTAACATAACTTCATGAAGGAAATGCCATAGTTAAGCATTAATCCTAAGGAGTTGACAAATGATAGCTTCTACCTTAATAAAACTTCAAATCAAGCACAATTTGGATCAACTAGGACTTTCTAGAATGAGAATGTGGCAAGAAGATATAAAAGACAAGGGGAAAAGAATGATGGAAATTAATCAAGTCATGTGTGTTCAAGGTGTGAAATGATGAATAGCTAAACAATTTCAACTCTCTCTTTCTTGGTTTCAAAGCATATTTCTCAACATTTTGCTCTTTTTTACTTTTCTCAACTTTGCAATTCTTTATTATTATTTTTTTTCTCTTGCTTTCATCGTTTGATTGCCCCTTTTCTTTCGATATCCCCCCCAATCAATCTCTCAATTTATTTAGTGAATTAAATAGATGTATCTCCTCTCCTTTTGGATATGGCTTGTGGAGGAGTTGAATATGTATTTTTTGTTCTCGTGTTATTATTTTAGGATTTGTGAGGAATAAAGACTAGTTTAGTTGAAAGATAATGAACTGAATAAGTTCGAAGAAAATGGGAAAATAATGTGAGTTTAGGAATTGAGAAAATAACAATTTTTTTTAAATTGTTTCATTGGGTAAGCGATGGCATGTTTGCTAACTTTTCATTGAGGTTTTTACATGATTTTTTTTTCCAATAACATCATTTTCTTTTCTTTTCTGTTGCTGCTTGATGCAAGTTAAAAGGGTTGGAAATAGGAGATTCATAACACCACTTGTATTTTGAAAAGATTTATAAGAGAAAAAATAACAAATAAAGAACAAAGAATTTACAAACAGGCTCACGGGTGCCATTGTCAATTCAAGAAGAAGATTGGTTTGACTTCAGAGAAGACAAGTAGCCAATTTAGCATTCTTCTATTACTAGTCTATATATTCTACCATTTGGCATATCTGTTATGTGTGAGATGGGGTGGAATCTATTAATCCAACATGAGAATTGAAAGAAGGTTTGGAGCTCATAGTTAACCCACAACTAGTCTATATACTTCATAATATACTGTTGGGCATATCTTGTCTATAAAAATTTTGCGGAGATATGGGTATCATAAATAATCTACGCTTCATGATTTCTCTTTGTTTCCTATGCATTTCTTTCAACAAACATCTCTTCTTTGGAGATGACACCATCACCGCAAACCGCTCACTGTCTAGGACCAGACCGTTGTCTCTGAAGGTGGAAACTTTGAACTGGGTTTCTTCAAACCAGGTAGGTCTTCCAACTACTATATAGGCTTGCGGCACAAGAAACCATCTAAAACGATTGACTAGGTGGTAAATAGAGATACACCCATCTCTGACAAGTATTCCTCAGAACTGAAAATCTTAGATGGTAACTTAGTACTTCTCAATGAGTCCCAAACCCCAGTTTGGTCCACAAATCGGATTTCTACCACTTCAAATTCTATTGTAGCAATTCTTTTTTATGATGGCAATTTGGTTTTGAGAGATGGGTTTAATTCAACAAAACCAGTTTGGCAAAGTTTTGATAACCCTGTCCATACATGGTTGCCTGGTAGCAAATTTGCGTATAATAAGCGTACTAATACACGCCACCGTCTGACTTCATGAAAGAATTCCCTGCATCAGGACTGTTTTCTCTGAGTTTAGATGCAAATAATAGTCGAACTTGTTTGTTGTGGAATGGGTCTGAACAGTATTGGACAAGTGGACCTTGGCATGGTTGCATTTTCAGCTTAGTACTTGAAATGAGGACCAATTATATCTTCAATTTCAACTATGTAGACAATGAGAATGAGACTTACATTACATATTCTGTGTGTAATCCTTTACTTATATCTAGACTTATTGTGGATGTTTCGGGCCATCTAAAGCTATTCACTTTGTTGGATGGCACCAAGGAGTGGAGTCCCTTTTGGGTTCAGCCGAGACTACAATATGAGGTTTATGCTTTTTGTGGGGCATTTGGCTCCTGCGACCAGATTATTCAACCCTTTAGTAATTGTTTGACTGGTTTTAGTCCTAAATTGGTTAGTAATTGGAATTTAGATGATTACTCTGGCGGGTGTGTGAGGAGAACTGAGTTACAGAGTGGGAATTATACTACTGTTTCTAATAAAGAGAGAGATAGGTTTCGGGTATATTCCAACATGAGATTGCCTGAACATCCTCAGCCTGTGGCTGTTGGGAGTGCTGTGGAATGTGAATCTGCTTGCTTGAGTAACTGCTCTTGCACTGCTTATGCTTATGAAAGCAAGGGTTGTTCAATTTGGATCGGGGACCTCTTGAATCTGCAACTACTCTCAGAAAATGATGGAAGTGGAAGAACTCTTTACCTCAGACTTGCCCCTTCTGAGTTCTCAAGTGCTATAAATAACGAGAAAATTATTATTGGTGTTGTTATGGGTTCGGTTGCAACTGTAACATTCTTGGGCCTTGTTCATGTATCTGGAAACAGCAAATTAGACTGGTGGGAACTTGTTTCTGGCTTTGGTCGAGATTTCCACAGGAAAAGGGAATAGAAATAGTTGAGGGTTCATTAGTTGCATTTAGATTCAAAGATTTGCAAAATGCAATGTAAGATTTCTCGAAGAAATTGCGTGGAGGAGGTTTTGGTTGTGTTTTAAAAGGGACACAGCCTCATTTAATTTACATAGCCGTGAAAAAGCTTGAAATCATCAGCCAAGGAGAGAAGCAATTCCAAGCAAAAGTCAGCACATTTGGAATCATCCAACATGTTAATCTTGTCCAGCTTCGTGGGTTCTGCTCTGAAGGTAATGACAAGTTTTTGATGTACGATTTCCTGCATAATGGCTCATTGAATTCCCATCTTTTCCATTTAAAGGAGTCAAAGGTTTTGGAATGGAAAACAAGGTACCAAATTGCTCTGGGGATAGCCCAAGGGGCTGGCTTATCTCCATGAAAAGTGCACGGACTGCATCATACACTTGGATAGAAACTCGGAAAACATTCTTTTGGATGCTGATTTCTGCCCAAAAATAGCCAATTTTGGTCGGGAGAGAATTCAGCAGAGTCCTGACAACCATGTGAGGGACAATAGGCTATCTTGCACCAGAGCTAATATTAGGGGTAGCCATCACAGCCAAAGTTGATGTTTACAGCGATGATATTGTTAATGAATAATTGTCAGCATAAGTTAGGCTTGTTAGGTGTAGTGTAGTCCATTGTCAAAGGTTAAGTTTGTTAGGTGATTTGTTAGGCATGTTGCCATCTCTTCATCTCCTATATATAGGTCTTACTCTTCATTATAAATCATCTCATCTTGTACAAGCATTGTATCAATAAGATTTCTCTTCAAGATCTCTCTTCACTTACTACTTCTCTCTTGTAATCCTTCTTTACTTTATAATGCATTGTGATTACACATGAGTCTTGTCTTTTCTAATATGGTATTAGAGCATCTCATGCTCTCTTTCTTTTGTCTTTTCTAACATGGTATCAAAGCTAAGGGAAAGTATACTCTGTGGTTGCCCTTCAAAGGATCTTCCACATAAAAACTCCTAAGGTTTTCTTCCTCCTCTGTGGCCACCTCCGGTCTTTTTCTTTTACTTTTACTTATTCTTTATCTCCACCATCATCGTCCTCCTCTTGGACGCCGCCGGCCACTATCCTCTTGGACCACCACCGTATCTACACCGCCACCGTTCTCTTCTTGGATCACTGTCGGCATCTCAACCGCCACCATCCTCTTCTTGAACCTCCGTTGGCATCTCCACTACCATTATCCTCTTCTTGGACTTCTCCCGACATCTCCACTGCTACCGTCCTCTTCTTGGACCTCTGCCGGCATCTCCACTACCATTATCCTCTTCTTGGATTGCTCCCGGCATCTCCACTGCCACTGTCCTCCTCTTTCACCACCGCCGGCATCTACACTGCCACTATCTTCTTCTTGGACCGCTCCCAGCATCTCCACCACCATCGTCCTCCTCTTGGATCGCAGTTGGCATCTCAGCTGCCACCGTCCTCCTCTTAGGCCACTACTAGCATTTCAACTGCCACTGTCCACCTCTTGGACTGTTCAGCTCGCGCTCTCACTGTAAGTGAAATCCTTCGTCGCCAGCATCTTCATCTCAACATCCTTTTTTTTTCTATTAGCGTCTTCTCTACCGGCCTCTCCTATAATTCAACAGCCACAACCACACATAATGGTTGGGGTCGAGCCATCTCTGACCGGTTCAACCTAGTTTCCTGCCATTCTTGGATCTTCTGAGCTGACATTTCCTGACTATCTCGAATGCTGACATTTTCTGACTGTCTCGGACCTTCTAAGCTGACACTTCCCGATTGTCTCGGACCTTCTAAGCCGATATTTCTTGACTATACCAAGCCTTCTGAACTAGACCTACCACTCTGGCCATACCTCTTTGGCGTTTCTCTAGTCATTCTCTGGCCTCTGTTTTCGTCTATCCTGAGGAGTCCCCGTCTGCTGATCTCACTCCTCCTACTGGCTCTTTCTTGTCTAATCTTCTTTGCCATCTTCTTCTAATGCAACCACTAGTTGTGATTCTGATCCTACTCCTCCTGCTGAGTCTGGTTTTGGCCTTTGTTTCCACTGGTTTTGCTTTGTTTTTGCTGATTATGCTCCTCTTGCTGAGTCTAATTTTGGCCTATGTTTTCCCTAAATCTGCTCTGTTATCTTCTCCAAACTCAAGTACCTCTATGTTTTCCCTACTTGAGTTTGAGAGGGAGGGGGGGGGGGGGGGTAATAACTAAACTCCTTCCATTCTATAAATAATTTGGCCTCCCTCTGGCGACCTAACTAACCTGATCTGGCATCCCTCTGGCCATCCTCTGGTGTCCCTCTAACTGAGCCGACCGACCTGATCTGGCACATCCTCTAGCGTCCCTCTAGCCGACTTGATCTGGCTTGGCGTCCATCTGGCCATCCTCCGGCTGACTTGATCTATCGTTCCTCTAGCCATCTTTCGGCCGACTTGATTTGGCGTCCTTCTGGCCATCTTTCGGCTGACCTCCAACGTCCCTCTGATTATCCTTCGACTGACCTCTAGAGTCCATCTGGCCATCCTTCACCCAACCTGATTTCTTTCACTCATTTTTCTGCTACTACTGCTGCCTATCTTCTCCTTTTACTGTGACTGCTACCCCTCCGACCATCTTGCGGCTGACCTCCGGCGTTTCTCCGATCAACCTGATCTGGCGTCCCTCCAGCCATCCTGCGGCCTACCTCCGGCATCTCTGTGGCCATTCTCTGGCTTCCCTCTAACATTTTTATCATATCTTCTCCAAACTCAAGTAGCTTTCTATTTTCCCTACTTGAGTTTGAGGGGGGCTGTTAATGAATAATTGTCAACATAAGTTAGGCTTGTTAGGTGTAGTGTAGTCCATTGTCAAATGTTAGGTTTGTTAGGTGATTTGTTAGGCATGTTACCATCTCTTCTTCTCCTATATATAGGCCTTACTCTTCATTGTAAATCAGCTCATCTTGTACAAGCATTGTATCAATAAGATTTCTCTTCAAGATCTCTCTTCACTTACTACTTCTCTCTTGTAATCCTTCTTTACTTTATAATGCATTGTGATTACACATGAGTCTTGTCTTTTCTAATATGGTATTAGAGCATCTCATGCTCTCTTTCTTTTGTCTTTTCTAACATGGTATCAAAGCTAAGGGAAAGTATACTCTGTGGTTGCCCTTCAAAGGATCTTCCACATAAAAACTCCTAAGGTTTTCTTCCTCCTCTGTGGCCACCTCCGGTCTTTTTCTTTTACTTTTACTTATTCTTTATCTCCACCATCATCGTCCTCCTCTTGGACGCCGCCGGCCACTATCCTCTTGGACCACCACCGGTATCTACACCGCCACCGTTCTCTTCTTGGATCACTGTCGGCATCTCAACCGCCACCATCCTCTTCTTGAACCTCCGTTGGCATCTCCACTACCATTATCCTCTTCTTGGACTTCTCCCGACATCTCCACTGCTACCGTCCTCTTCTTGGACCTCTGCCGGCATCTCCACTACCATTATCCTCTTCTTGGATTGCTCCCGGCATCTCCACTGCCACTGTCCTCCTCTTTCACCACCGCCGGCATCTACACTGCCACTATCTTCTTCTTGGACCGCTCCCAGCATCTCCACCACCATCGTCCTCCTCTTGGATCGCAGTTGGCATCTCAGCTGCCACCGTCCTCCTCTTAGGCCACTACTAGCATTTCAACTGCCACTGTCCACCTCTTGGACTGTTCAGCTCGCGCTCTCACTGTAAGTGAAATCCTTCGTCGCCAGCATCTTCATCTCAACATCCTTTTTTTTTCTATTAGCGTCTTCTCTACCGGCCTCTCCTATAATTCAACAGCCACAACCACACATAATGGTTGGGGTCGAGCCATCTCTGACCGGTTCAACCTAGTTCCTGCCATTCTTGGATCTTCTGAGCTGACATTTCCTGACTATCTCGAATGCTGACATTTTCTGACTGTCTCGGACCTTCTAAGCTGACACTTCCCGATTGTCTCGGACCTTCTAAGCCGATATTTCTTGACTATACCAAGCCTTCTGAACTAGACCTACCACTCTGGCCATACCTCTTTGGCGTTTCTCTAGTCATTCTCTGGCCTCTGTTTTCGTCTATCCTGAGGAGTCCCCGTCTGCTGATCTCACTCCTCCTACTGGCTCTTTCTTGTCTAATCTTCTTTGCCATCTTCTTCTAATGCAACCACTAGTTGTGATTCTGATCCTACTCCTCCTGCTGAGTCTGGTTTTGGCCTTTGTTTCCACTGGTTTTGCTTTGTTTTTTGCTGATTATGCTCCTCTTGCTGAGTCTAATTTTGGCCTATGTTTTCCCTAAATCTGCTCTGTTATCTTCTCCAAACTCAAGTACCTCTATGTTTTCCCTACTTGAGTTTGAGAGGGAGGGGGGGGGGGGGGGGGGGGGGGGGGTAATAACTAAACTCCTTCCATTCTATAAATAATTTGGCCTCCCTCTGGCGACCTAACTAACCTGATCTGGCATCCCTCTGGCCATCCTCTGGTGTCCCTCTAACTGAGCCGACCGACCTGATCTGGCACATCCTCTAGCGTCCCTCTAGCCGACTTGATCTGGCTTGGCGTCCATCTGGCCATCCTCCGGCTGACTTGATCTATCGTTCCTCTAGCCATCTTTCGGCCGACTTGATTTGGCGTCCTTCTGGCCATCTTTCGGCTGACCTCCAACGTCCCTCTGATTATCCTTCGACTGACCTCTAGAGTCCATCTGGCCATCCTTCACCCAACCTGATTTCTTTCACTCATTTTTCTGCTACTACTGCTGCCTATCTTCTCCTTTTACTGTGACTGCTACCCCTCCGACCATCTTGCGGCTGACCTCCGGCGTTTCTCCGATCAACCTGATCTGGCGTCCCTCCAGCCATCCTGCGGCCTACCTCCGGCATCTCTGTGGCCATTCTCTGGCTTCCCTCTAACATTTTTATCATATGTTCTCCAAACTCAAGTAGCTTTCTATTTTCCCTACTTGAGTTTGAGGGGGGCTGTTAATGAATAATTGTCAACATAAGTTAGGCTTGTTAGGTGTAGTGTAGTCCATTGTCAAATGTTAGGTTTGTTAGGTGATTTGTTAGGCATGTTACCATCTCTTCTTCTCCTATATATAGGCCTTACTCTTCATTGTAAATCAGCTCATCTTGTACAAGCATTGTATCAATAAGATTTCTCTTCAAGATCTCTCTTCACTTACTACTTCTCTCTTGTAATCCTTCTTTACTTTATAATGCATTGTGATTACACATGAGTCTTGTCTTTTCTAATATGGTATTAGAGCATCTCATGCTCTCTTTCTTTTGTCTTTTCTAACATGGTATCAAAGCTAAGGGAAAGTATACTCTGTGGTTGCCCTTCAAAGGATCTTCCACATAAAAACTCCTAAGGTTTTCTTCCTCCTCTGTGGCCACCTCCGGTCTTTTTCTTTTACTTTTACTTATTCTTTATCTCCACCATCATCGTCCTCCTCTTGGACGCCGCCGGCCACTATCCTCTTGGACCACCACCGGTATCTACACCGCCACCGTTCTCTTCTTGGATCACTGTCGGCATCTCAACCGCCACCATCCTCTTCTTGAACCTCCGTTGGCATCTCCACTACCATTATCCTCTTCTTGGACTTCTCCCGACATCTCCACTGCTACCGTCCTCTTCTTGGACCTCTGCCGGCATCTCCACTACCATTATCCTCTTCTTGGATTGCTCCCGGCATCTCCACTGCCACTGTCCTCCTCTTTCACCACCGCCGGCATCTACACTGCCACTATCTTCTTCTTGGACCGCTCCCAGCATCTCCACCACCATCGTCCTCCTCTTGGATCGCAGTTGGCATCTCAGCTGCCACCGTCCTCCTCTTAGGCCACTACTAGCATTTCAACTGCCACTGTCCACCTCTTGGACTGTTCAGCTCGCGCTCTCACTGTAAGTGAAATCCTTCGTCGCCAGCATCTTCATCTCAACATCCTTTTTTTTTCTATTAGCGTCTTCTCTACCGGCCTCTCCTATAATTCAACAGCCACAACCACACATAATGGTTGGGGTCGAGCCATCTCTGACCGGTTCAACCTAGTTCCTGCCATTCTTGGATCTTCTGAGCTGACATTTCCTGACTATCTCGAATGCTGACATTTTCTGACTGTCTCGGACCTTCTAAGCTGACACTTCCCGATTGTCTCGGACCTTCTAAGCCGATATTTCTTGACTATACCAAGCCTTCTGAACTAGACCTACCACTCTGGCCATACCTCTTTGGCGTTTCTCTAGTCATTCTCTGGCCTCTGTTTTCGTCTATCCTGAGGAGTCCCCGTCTGCTGATCTCACTCCTCCTACTGGCTCTTTCTTGTCTAATCTTCTTTGCCATCTTCTTCTAATGCAACCACTAGTTGTGATTCTGATCCTACTCCTCCTGCTGAGTCTGGTTTTGGCCTTTGTTTCCACTGGTTTTGCTTTGTTTTTGCTGATTATGCTCCTCTTGCTGAGTCTAATTTTGGCCTATGTTTTCCCTAAATCTGCTCTGTTATCTTCTCCAAACTCAAGTACCTCTATGTTTTCCCTACTTGAGAGTTTTGAGAGGGGGGGGGGGGGGGGGGTAATAACTAAACTCCTTCCATTCTATAAATAATTTGGCCTCCCTCTGGCGACCTAACTAACCTGATCTGGCATCCCTCTGGCCATCCTCTGGTGTCCCTCTAACTGAGCCGACCGACCTGATCTGGCACATCCTCTAGCGTCCCTCTAGCCGACTTGATCTGGCTTGGCGTCCATCTGGCCATCCTCCGGCTGACTTGATCTATCGTTCCTCTAGCCATCTTTCGGCCGACTTGATTTGGCGTCCTTCTGGCCATCTTTCGGCTGACCTCCAACGTCCCTCTGATTATCCTTCGACTGACCTCTAGAGTCCATCTGGCCATCCTTCACCCAACCTGATTTCTTTCACTCATTTTTCTGCTACTACTGCTGCCTATCTTCTCCTTTTACTGTGACTGCTACCCCTCCGACCATCTTGCGGCTGACCTCCGGCGTTTTCTCCGATCAACCTGATCTGGCGTCCCTCCAGCCATCCTGCGGCCTACCTCCGGCATCTCTGTGGCCATTCTCTGGCTTCCCTCTAACATTTTTATCATATCTTCTCCAAACTCAAGTAGCTTTCTATTTTCCCTACTTGAGTTTGAGGGGGGCTGTTAATGAATAATTGTCAACATAAGTTAGGCTTGTTAGGTGTAGTGTAGTCCATTGTCAAATGTTAGGTTTGTTAGGTGATTTGTTAGGCATGTTACCATCTCTTCTTCTCCTATATATAGGCCTTACTCTTCATTGTAAATCAGCTCATCTTGTACAAGCATTGTATCAATAAGATTTCTCTTCAAGATCTCTCTTCACTTACTACTTCTCTCTTGTAATTCTTCCTTACTTTATAATGCATTGTGATTACACATGAATCTTGTCTTTTCTAATATGGTATTAGAGCATCTCATACTCTCTTTCTCTTGTCTTTTCTAACAGATATGATGCTTTTTGAATTTGTATTAGGAAGAAGACATACTGAGCGATCTGGAGAGGGGAAAGTAAACTTCTTCCCAACCTGGGCAGCAAGTGTAGTCATAGAAGGAGGCGATGTTCATAGCCTATTAGACCGTAGGTTGGAGAGGAATAATGTAGATGCTGAAGAGCTGGGGAGAATATGTAGAGTTGCTTGTTGGTGCATCCAATATGATGAAAATCATAGGCCATCAATGGGTCAGGTAGTTCAGATCCTCGAAGGAGTTTTGGAATTGAACCCGTCTCTAAGTCTTCCTCGATTCCTTCAAGCCCTTGTTGACGACGAGGACACGAGCATGTAAATTTCTGCACTGTGGTTGTCGTCCAGTCAGAGTTCACAACCATGGAGCAATATCCTTCATTCAATTGTTTCCACTCTGGCCTAATGCACTATATTGTTACTCTTGTTCCAAGTCCAAGTACAAATAAAACAAATATGTGCTTGAGCACACCTCCATCCATGTTGAAAGTCATCCATTTATTTTATATTTAATTATTGCAGATCTGTGAATTATTGTAAAACTTACACAAAGATTTCGACTTGTACAAAGGAAGAGAGGGTTTGTCTAGCAGTAGGAAGACTTCGACGGCTTGTGTTTGAAGGCGTCAACGAGGAGGGGCCATCAATCATGGCCGAACTTGGCTGTGTAGCATTTTTTTTTTGATGTAAAGAATTTAAGCAGAGGCGTGGGTAGGCGCGGGTAGGCGTGGGTACACACAAAACTAAGACAAAACCAAGGCAAAGCGTATGTGGTATGCCTCCCAAGACAATGCTGTGCACTTTGTATGTACGTGAGTATGTTCATGTTGAGGAGACTTTCGAAGTCATTGCTTTTTGTGATCACTTTTTTTCAACTGGTAGAACCTAGTTCTGGAAAATTAATTAACACTTGGGAGAATATGTATACATATACATATATATGTATGTATATATACACTATTTTTGTTGGATCACTTATTGGTATTAATTTATTTTTATTTCAACCAGTTAAATAGCTTAAAATGATTCGTCAAACAGTTCCACATTAAAAAAATTAAAATTAGCTGCATGGTGACATGAATGAAAATTTATAAGGGGAAATTGGTCTATAAATTTCTCGACCTGTATGCTCACGTGATTTGGTTTTTATACTGAACATGTGAAAGAATTCATTTACTTACAATGTATTGAAAGAAGTAAACTTATAGCATTGTCAGTTTCTTGAATAATTATGTCTGTAAAGAACCCAGGAGTCAGAAAACCTGTTACGGGATAACAGGAGTTGATGAATTGTTCATCCAAACTTTTCCCCTAGTGAATTGGGCCACCCAAAAGAAACTTAATAAAAAAAAAAGGGACAGATGGTGAACCCCAGTCTTCTTTCATGGAATAAATTAAATATTCTTTCGGTTTTGAGTAGATGGGCTCAGGGCCGGTTTCGACTAGAGGCGCCTAGTTTCCATCTTTTGCAGTCCTTTCTTTGCTGAGCTTGAATCCCACCTTGGACAAGAGAGTTTTACTATTCTGTGGGCCTGAAGCACATATGAAAAAAAAAAAAAAGAAACACTTTCTGTGCTGAATTCTGTCCTAAAAAGCTGCTCAATCAGCAGTAGGAGATCGACGCGTTCGAGTTGCGTCCGCCGTTTCTACTGAATTTTTAAAATTTTTTTTTTTAAAACTTTGACCTAATTAAAAATAAATTTTGTCTAACTAAATTCAATACTCATTTCAATTTGGTTTTTAACCAACTCAAAATCATACTTATCTAAAATAAACTCACATGACACAAGTCCTAAAAAAATTTGCTTTGCTCAAAATTTAGTTGAGGCAAAGAAGAATATTATCTACTCTTTAATATATTTACTTGTAAAGTTAATACTGATATTATCGGTTAAAACTGTGTCGATTGAGATAGTTTTATCTACAGTAAATATTATTAAGACTTCACTACATAATTGCATAAGAGATGAGTAAAGTAGATGAATGATTGTTCAGTGATATCTACTAAAAAAAACATATTCAACACCATAAACAATGAAGCTATTTTACAAAGATTTCAAAATATGAAACAATGAATGAGATTATTGTAGCTTGTCACTTCAATTTAAACATTGTTTTCTATAAGAAATATTTGTTATTGATATATAGAGTTTGAATGTTATCGTATTTTTTGAATTTTTTAAAATTTATTGTCTTACTTATAAATAATTATTTAAGAGTATTTTTCGACTCTATTAAAAAAAAATTCTAATTCTGCCACTGGCCCATTGCATAATACTTTTGTCGCTGCAAGTTTGAATAGGATAAAATCTATCCAGTTTCACTCCTTTACCCCGTCCTCCAGAATGTGGAGAGGCTGTTTCTATAGTCTAAACCCGTAACACTCCGGTTGTTTCATATTGTAATGCAGCAATCGTATCAGTATGCTAAGGTCTACCATCTGTATATAAAATCTCCAATTCAAATTGAAGCAAGTTTAGGCATCTTGTACATCATACATCAGTCAAAATGACTGTATTTATCTAGTTTAGCTGGCACCATGATACGGGTTCAATCCTTTTTCTTTTCTTTTCTTTTTTTTTATTTCATCCGAAATATGGGTTCAATCTGGGGTATTATAATTTAACCATTTGCGGGTTGCAGAAATTATATAATTTTAAATTCTCTAAGTGCAAAATATATGATTTTTAAGGTCACATGTTAAGCATGTTTTGTTTGATTGTATTGTGAAATGAGTATGAACCTCACACTTTACATTTTATACAATTAAACAAAGTATACTTAACGTGAACACATGTTCAGAAAGACCTACACATAAAAAATAAATAAAAGAAAGAAAGAGAAATTATTTTCTCAATTTCTATAGCACTTTAAAGGCAATTTGGTCAACCCTAGAGGTAGCCCAAAATAGATAAAGACGAGCTATTAGACTGTCTTAAATTTAAAACTTAACAATTCTTTTTGGACGAGGTTGTCAGAGATTTATTTTCCGTGCACCCTTTAATTTTGGCGAAAATGGCTTACCTTTACTCAAACTTAAGAGAGGATTACCTTTACCAAATCAAAAAGTAAATTAATTGAGATGGGCAAAAACTTGTCAAAACACCTTGATTGGATAATCAAAAAAAAAAAAAAAAAAAAAACAAAAAAAAAAGGCAATTTGGTCATTACAGGGATTGGGGGTATGCAGGCATAGATCTGGTTAGCATCCACTAGGGAAAGTCAAAGAAAGCCTTCCACGGCAAATTCGGAAACATCGTTTCTCGGACGTTTTATATGTACTTATGGAGTAAAAAGAATTTTTTTATTGTTTTTATGCCATTATTCAAATGAATATCTTTATTTTATTAATTAATGAATTAAATGAATTCAAATCAGATTATTTTTAAAATTATGTTTTTTTATGTTAAAATTTATTTATATAAATATATATACATATAACAAACTCATTTATTTTTAAAGAAGTCTTAACTCCCGTCTCATCCAATTCTTTGTTAGATAAATAGTTGGATAAATAATTCCTATTTAATCACTATGTGTATAATTAGTGATCACAAACAATAAAATAACACGAATTATCTAATTATCAACTAGAAGCAATTTTAACTAGAAGACAATTAGAATCTGAATAAGAACAAACTAAATCGTAACGACTTACCCGGTTGTCGTTCACAAAAATAGAAAATGTAGAAATCGAAAGATAGATCGAGTCGAGTGTTTCACACTCTCTCCTTAAAGACAGATTCACCCTCCACAGTTGGTGCTCACGGGATGATGGGCGTCTGACTCCTAGGATAAAACGATCTCAGCAGTCTTTAGGCAGCACTTCGATAAAAACTGCTCGGCAGCTTCACCAGATGATCTGAACTCTCTCAGGAAGAAAATACGGGAGGAAGAAGGAATTCGTTGTATGCAACAATCGGAATTTTTCTTATGTTATGAATGCTAGAATGCTGCTCTATTTATAGAGCCCAGGTGCTTGTTCGAAACACTGGTTCGAACAGATACCAGCAGCCAAACAGTCCCTTACCGGAGGGACACACCTGTTCGGTCAACGGTCACATCTGTTCGGTCAAACCGTCAGAAATTAATTAATTAATTAATATAAAATTAATTAATAAAATAATTAATTAATTTAATTCCGACCCTAGCCCAAAAAGGAAAGACTTGAACCGAACCCACGACCCACACCCACGTCCCGAACCGGACCGGACGGGCGGCGGCGGCGCGCGTGTGGAGTATTGGGTCAACCCATGGGTTCCATAGGTCCTCCCCCTTTCACAAAAGTGGGGTGCCCCTTGGGGCCCAAACCTTACTCCAAACTTGGGTTATATATGGACAACTTATTTCCCATAAGAAATCAATGTTGGATAACCCACTTTCAACTACATAACCCATATTTAAGGGGGTGACTTTGGAAGCCAATAACTCATTCAATCCTACACGGATTTGAGCAAGTAAATAGTCTAGATTCATCTCCTCTCGGAGGTGAATCCAACGCACCAATGACCCGACACAAAGGATGCATGGATCCCACATTTATATTGGCTCAAAGATCAACAAAATAATGGGTTTACACCCATTTATTCTAACATTCTTTTCTTTTTATTTTAAATCAGGAGTCAACTGGCGACCGACGAGGCTGACGCGGCAAAGAAATTAGACAGTTCTAAAACGAACTTTGAAAAGAGGCCTCCTTACGCTGCTATGTTAGATTGATCCATTCAGAAAATTTTGGTGAAAAACATTAATGCAGTTGCTAACAGTATCACTATCAAGCATTTGGTATCCAAGGCTACCTACATCGAAGAAAAATCCAGAATGAAATCTGCGTTTCAGTACTATTGCTGTTGAAAACAATGGTAAAAAAATTGAACATCTAAGGCTCTTGAGTTTATTTATCTTTGCACTTCCTCATACATAAGATTTGCTGTTGAATTAGGATCAATAAAATAATTGAAAATATTTGGAAATAAAAATGACCGTAACCAAGTACTAGCGTCGCAGTTTAAACAAATTTTGTCTAGTTGTATTTTTTTGTTGGATATTGAATATGTATTGTTTTTCATGTTATTCTTTTTAGTACCTGTGAGGGATAAAGACTAGCTTAGCTGAAAACAAGATTAGATGATTTTATCAGAAAATGATTTTTATCATGTGCAATGAAAGGGAATGAATTAAAGAAGAAGTTTGAAGAAAATAGGAAAGTAATGTGAGTTGGGAATTAAGAACAAATTACATTGTTCAGTTGTAATGTGGTTGAGCAAGTAAGTTCTTATATATTTGCTTTCGGATTATTTCATAATCTTGAATCCCTACTGCTCGATGCGCCACTGAGAATGAATGCTTTATGTCATGTTACGATATTCTTGAATTGTTTTTAGGAATAATTTTGGAATTGTTTCATTGAGTAGGATGACATGTTTGCTAACTTTCATTAAAATTTATTCAAGAATTTTTCTTTACAAAAATAGCAATTTTAATTTTATATTATTTTTTATGCGAATCAAG
This sequence comes from Euryodendron excelsum, assembly GCA_033060915.1. Classification (NCBI taxonomy): domain Eukaryota; kingdom Viridiplantae; phylum Streptophyta; class Magnoliopsida; order Ericales; family Pentaphylacaceae; genus Euryodendron; species Euryodendron excelsum. Next base: position 17,979,253 of record CM065386.1, read on the forward strand.
TTTAACCGGTTGGAGGTCGCAGATCCTTCACTCCTATTTCGAAAAGATATATAAGAGAGAAAAAAACCAACAAAAAAAAAAAAAATTATTCAAAATGGCTCACGGATGCCATGGTCAATTCAAGAAAAATGGTGGACTTAAGAGAAGACAATCAGCCAATTTAGCTTTCTTTTCCTGAAAACTTATCCGATTGGTTGCTTTTGTATCGAATAGTGTTATACAAGAACCCATTTCTCATTTCTAGACACGAGCAGTAGGATTCACGTACCATAATAACGTGTGAGATGGGGTAGCATCTAATGGGTACCAGTTCTATGAACCAAAATAGACTTGGACAATATTTCGACCAGACTTCACACTGATCAGGCATCCTAGTGGGACAGACTAACAAGACGGTCCAAGCATGGCATCAAGCACCTTACCAACACATCCCGAGATCCTCACCTACAAATCAACCATTACTCCTTGACTGGAGGCACGATTGCTCTTATGAAGCATGTAGTCGTTACCCAAGAATCACTCCCAACTACTGCCACCTATATATAAAGGTGCCTTCACATCTCTCAAAGATATGAATCATCTAATCCAAACTCTGCTAATATACCTCCAGATTAAAGGTGCCTTCATATCTCTTAGAGTCTTTTTGGTAGGAACCACACCAATGTTCATATTCTAGAGACTCTTCACCTTCCACTGGATCACATGTGCTTGGCCTGGAGTAGACCGTACAAATTTACTGCACCACTAGTTGATGTCGTTTATGGGGACGACTTTCTTGTTATTCTCATGGTCTTAACCAGGTCTAACACAACTACGTAAAGACAAACAGCCATGGAGGATCAAAACACAGTCAGAATGACAGCTTTGGAGCAGCAGGTTGCTAAGTTGATGGTCAGCTTGCAACAAATCAAGAGATAATCCAGAGGGTACCTGCTGCTCCACCCACTGCCGTCAAAGAAAATCAACAGCCTAGAAATCAATAAATAGATGGAGACAGGATCAGGACAGTCAACCAAGGAGATAACGGCCTCGTCAGAATCGTAGGTAGGATCAGGGCAGTCAACAAAGGAGATAACGGCCTCGTCAGAACCACAGGCGATGCCCGACAAGAAATGGAGAGGGGCGCGGCTAGGACGAGCAGATTAGAGCCATGGAAGCACAGATGGCAGGAGTCCTGAAGGAAGTTACAATAAAAACTTCCAACACCGTCAAAGAGTTGGTGAACCGAACTAACTCGTTGTTCACCCAAGTGGTTATGGAGCAGCCCTTACTACAAAAGTTCAAAATGGCGACCTTGGAGACATTCGATGGGTCCATGGACCACTTGGAGACGTACAAGGTCCTAATGTATTTGCAAGCAGTGCCCAACGAAATCATGTGCTAAGCTTTCCCGATCACACTCAAATGGTCAGCCAAAGTGTGGTTCGACAAGGTCAACCCAAGGATGATTGGCATGTCTGTCCAACTTAGCAAGCTGTTTGTCAGACATTACATAGGTGGAGAGAGATAGAGGTGACCCGCCGCTTATTTGCTAAATGTGAAATAGGGAAGAAAAGAGTCCCTTGAAGAGTTCGTGAACAGGTTCAACCAAGAGACCCTCAATATCGACGACGCAGACAACAAGGTGGCAGTTACCGCCTTCATGAGCAGCCTCAAAACCCACAAACTCCTTTACTCCTTGTCAAAGGAGCCACTGAAGGACATGAAGAGACTCATGCTCAAAGCTCAGAAGCACATGAACGCTGAAGACGCCATCGACACCGGACAGGACCGCAATGCGGAGGCCAACTCACGTTCAGACAAGAAGAAGAGGTCATCAAGAGACGGGAAGGACAACTGAGAAGCGAAAATCCTAAAGTACTTTGGGTTAGGATCTTGGAAAAAAAGGGGCAAGGGGCAGTCTATCAACCCTAACTATAATTTCACCCCTCTCACTGCCCCTCTAGAGCAAGTCATGTATGAGATTCCACAACGACCCAACTCTGAAGTGGCTCGAAAAGTTGAGGACGCCCCTCGAGAAGAGGTCCCAGAAGAAGTACTGTTGGTTCCACTAAAACCATGGCCATGACACTGAAGATTGTTCTACCTCAAACAACAGATCAAGAACTTGATCAAAGAAGGGAAACTTGAAAGATACGTTGCCGAGCAGAGACAAGAGCAACAGCCACGACAAGCAAAACAAAGGAGCCTTGAATGGGCTTTGCAGAATCAACAACCCCTCGGAGAAAATTGGGTAATTGCCAGAGGTTTCATGGCAGGAGGGGAATCATCGGCAGCCATAAAGAAACATTTTCGGGAGGCAAGGCAACCGAGGGAAGTGCTGGTGGCCAAACGTTCGACCAAGAAGCATCAAAGGGAATCATCCACTATTACTTTCACCAAAGAAGAGGCAGCAGAACTATGCCAGCCATACGATGATCCCTTAGTGATCACCACTATCATCTCCAATTTCAAAACCAGGAGGGTTCTGATCGATAGTAGCAACTCGGCGGACATTCTATTCTGGAAGGCATTCAAGCAGATTAAGATCAAGAATGAGGAGATGCAACCTATCACATCCCTTTTGGTTGGGTTTACAGGGGACCAAATCACACCCCTTGGTTCCATAACCCTTTCGGTGACCTCAGGGACCACTCCACAGCATTCAACTAAGTTGGTCAACTTCCTGGTGGTCGACTGCCCTTATGACTACAATGCAATTATTGAACGAAAGGCCCTAAAGCAATTCAAGGCTGCGACATCCACATACCACCTCAAGGTTAAATTCCTAATGGAACAAGGAGTCAGAGATGTAAAAGAAGATCAACTAATGGTAAGGGAATGCTATATGGCATCCTTAAAAGGAGAAGTAGACAAAGAGACCTTGATAGCGGAAGAGCTGGAGGTTAGAAAAGGAAAGCCCGACCAGAACAGAGTGGTCAAAATAAGGACAACAGCTCCCGACTAGATGAAAGAAGGGCTAAAGGAATTCCTTAGAAAGAATGCAGACGTCTTTACTATTGAGTCAATTCTTTGATTTTAATGATAACAAAACATGGTTTAATGATCTAATAATTCTACTTAGTGTGCAGAGTAGTTATTAAATAGATTTTGACTTGAAGCTTATCAAAATGGAGGATTCATGATGCATAGATTAGAATGAAGAACGAAAAGCACGATGAGATGACACATTCAATAATGGAGATCTTATAAGAGAATAAAGAAAATGAATGTCAAGGAAGAAGAGTGAAAATTCTCAAAGTCTTGATTAAAAAGATTGGAGACTTTAAAGACTTGAAGATATCTTGCAAGAATAGAAGAAGAAGAAGAGACCGACTCAAAGACATGGAAGCTTTCTTGTAAGATTCGAAGATGTCTTCAAGGTATGGAAGAAATCACAAGACTTGAAAAGTTCTCTTGGAAGAGTTGTTGAAGTCTATGAAGAAGCTATATTGATTGAAGAAATCTAGAAATGAAGATGTTCAGAGAAAAATAGAAACTCAGTTGAAGAAATGAAGATCTTAAGTCTTGGAAGCTCTCTTAAAGATAATGAAGAAAACTTGGATCAATAGATGAAGCAATGATGATGGACGAACTCTACAAGTAATTAAAATGGAGTTAAATCATCTAGAATGGATTGAAGATGTTCTTGGAGTCATCTAACCTTGAAGAAGTATTTGCAAGCTTTAAAAAGCTTATTTGGATGATTCTTGAAAAGATTGAAAGCTATGAAGAAGAATGAAGAAAAACTGCAAAAACATATATTCTGGTCAAAAGAGTCCACCCTTGCTGTAAAAGGAGTCGACTCATTCAAACAAAGTGTTGGAATTCTGCAGACTGCTCAAAAGAGTCGACTCCTGCTGTAAAAAGAGTCGACTCATTTTAACAGAGAACAAAAAATTCTGAAGACTGCTCAAAGGAGTCAACTCCTGCTATAAAAAGAGTCGACTCATTGTAAAAAGAGTCGACCCCCAGACAGTAACGGCTATATTTCTGACAGACGGTATAGGCAAACATGCGACCAAAACTTCTCTCATACTTCTCCAGCGGCTAGAATCGATCCATATCCTTAAATACAAGATACTTACAGCTTCTAGATTGATGATTAGAGCAATTACATCATTAATATCAAGAGCTTGAAGCTGAAAATCTCTTGTGCCTCACTGCCACATATTTTTGCTGAGTGTTTAAGATTATTCATTGAGTTGTATACTCATTAGGACAGTTACCCATTGTATAACCTTTATTCATTTCACTTGGGTGGGTTTGTAAACCTGTAAATTTGAGTGTTCTTAGGTAAAACACTTGTAAATTTGAGTGAAGATTGGACAAAATCACTTGTAAGTTTGAGAGAAGCTTAGACAAAATCTCTTGTAAAAGCTTAGGAATAAGCTTTTTTAAGAGTGAGCTGAGCACTTGTGGCAAAACCAGCAACTGTGTAAGGAGTATTACATGGTGGAATACCTTCAAAAGGATCGAAGAAGAAAGGACGTAGGCAAGGTTGGCCGAACATCTATAAATCTAGTGCACTTCTTTTCTTGCTCTGTTTTGCTTATCTACTCACTATACTTGCTTGCATAAATATATACATTGATATATACTTCACCTACTTGATATATATACTTTGTTTAATTGTTGTTGAAATACATAAACTGTTTTTAGTTGCAATACTTTATATAAATTCCATAAAACTCAATTCACCCCCCCTCTTCGGTTGCCTTCTTGGGCCAACAATTGGTATCATAGCTAGTACTCTAGTTTAAAGGCTTAACATCCTTAGAGTTGATCCATGGCAATCATGTTTGGAAGCTCCCTAGGTGAGGGTCAATCCACCAACATACCTCCTATGTTTAATGGTACAAACTACAATTATTGGAAGAATAAAATAAGAATTTATATTCAATCTGTTGACTATGAGTTATGGATGATTATTGTTGATGGTCCTAAAACTCCCAGCAAGTTCATTGAAAGGGAAGTTATCCCTAAACCTGAAAATGAGTGGGATGAGAATGACATGAAGCTTATGCAATCTAATGCTAAAGCTATGAACATTTTATATTGTGCATTGGACCCAAATGAGTTCAATAGAATTTCTACCTGTGAATCTGCCAAAGAAATTTGGGACAGACTTGAAGTGACTCATGAAGGGACCAATCAGGTTAAGAAGTTAAAAATTAACATTTCTTGTGCATAATTATGAATTATTTAGAATGAAATCTGATGAGTCTATAACTGAGATGTTCACTAGATTCATTGACATTGTTAATGGTTTAAAGTCTCTTGGAAAAGTGTATCCTAACAGTGAACAAGTGAGAAAAATCTTAAGATCACTGCCAAAGACATGGGAAGCAAAGGTGACAACCATACAAGAAGCTAAAGACCTAAACACCCTACCTCTTGAAGAACTTCTTGGCTCTCTCATGACCTATGAGCTGACCCGAAAACAGAATGCTCAAGAAGAAGAGGACAAGAGAAAGAAGTCTGTTGCATTCAAGTCCACCACTTCAGAAAATGAATTTGAAAGTGAAGAAGAAGATGAGGAAGATCTTGCTCTCATCACAAGAAAATTCAAGAGATTCATCAAAAGAAGGTGGAAAGGAGGAAAGAAAAATGAAGCAAAGGGTGAATCCAATAACAAGGATTCTACCATTATATGTTACGAATGCAAAAAGCCTAGACACATGAGAAATGAGTGTTCCCAGCTGAAAAAGAAAGGAAAGAAAGAAAGAGGAAAGAGGGCACTAACTACAACATGGAGTGATAGTGAAGATTCAAGCTCAGATGAATCTGAAACTCATGAAGTAGCTAACTTATGTCTTATGGCACATGAAGAAGAAACAGAGGTAACTAATTCTGATTTTTCTTTTAATGAATTGCAAGATACTTTTGATGATTTGATTGTTGAATTTAAAAAATTGGGCATCAAAAACAATCTTCTCAAGAATATGGTATCCACTCTCACAGAAGAAAGTGAAGAGTTACAAAATGAAAATGATATTTTGAAAAAGAAAAACTCTGTTTTGAAAGAAAAAGTCACTGATTTAGAAAAATCTCTCTCTAAATGTGTCGATGGTAGAGATAAACTTGCTGCTATGCTTGGAAAACGAAATTGCTCTCTTGACAAGGCTGAAATAGGTTACAATGTTTTTAAACATAGAAAACTTTCAAAAGCTACAATCACATGCTTTTATTGTCATAAGAGAGGTCACTTTGCAAACCAATGTTTCCTTATAGAAAAATCTCATGCTGTCAAGAAAGCTTGGGTTCCAAAAGGAACATTGAAGACTAACCCCACTGGACCCAAGATGATTTGGGTGACAAAGGTCAAAGGTTGAGTTGCTTGTTTTGTAAGTATGTCTTCAAGCTAACTCCAAAAAAGATCAATGGTACTTGAACAATGGCTGTTCGAGATATATGACTGGAGATGAAACTCAATTCACTTCTCTCACACCGAAGGATGGAGGATTGGTTACTTTTGGAGATAATAGCAAAGGTAAAATCATCGGTATAAGTAGTATTGGTAAAAATTCTTCAACCTTTATCGAGAATGTTTTACTTGTTAAAGGTATTAAGCACAACATGTTGAGCATTAGCCAATTGTGTGACAAAGGTTGTAAAGTAGTGTTTGAATCATCTAAATGTAATGTAGTAAACATAAATGATAAAAAGATCATATTGATTGGTCATAGACAAGGCAATATTTACACTTTTAACTTAAATGAATTATCTTCTTGTAAAATCAAATGCCTTGCTGCTGTGAACAAAAAGGATAGTTAGTTGTGGCATAGAAGGCTTGGTCATATTAGTATGAGCATTCTTTCAAAAATTTCAAAAAATGAGTTAGTAAATGGTCTTCCCAAACTCAATTTTGAAAAAGACAAAACTTGTGATGCATGTCAAATGGGAAAGCAAACTAGAGTTTCTTTTAAATCTACAAACATGCTATTTACTTCTAGACCACTTCAACTATTGCATATGGATTTGTTTGGACCAACTAGAACTCTAAGTTTAGCTAGTAAACAATATGCTCTTGTCATTGTTGATGATTACTCAAGATTTACATGGACATTCTTTCTAGCTCACAAAGATGAAACAATTGTTTTCTTCACCAAGTTTTGTAAAAAGGTTCAAAATGAAAAAAGATTTACAATCACAATAATTAGGATTGACCATGGTGGTGAGTTTGATTGCAAACCTTTTGAAATATACTGTGATAAAAATGGCTTTGAACATAATTCTTCAACACCTACAACTCCTCAACAAAATGGAATTGTTGAGAGGAAAAATAGAACTTTAGAAGAAATAAAAAGAGCAATATTTTGTGAAAACAATTTGCCAAAATATTTTTGGGCTGAAACTGTTAACACAGCTTATTATGTTTTAAACAGGGTTTTGATAAGAAAATTTTTGAATAAAACCCCATATGAGCTTTGGAAAAACAAGAAACCAAATGTTTCATATTTTAAAGCTTTTGGATGCAAATGCTTTGTGTTGAATAACAATAAGGACAACCTTGGTAAATTCGATGCAAAATCTGATAAAGCTGTCCTTCTAGGATATTCCTCACTTAGCAAGGCCTATAGAGTTTACAATAAGAAAACTTTAGTTGTTAAATAATCAATTCATGTTACCTTCGATGAACTAAACTCTTTGTCTAGAAAGGCTGTGAATGATGATGTAGATGATGTGGAGAAGAACTTGGATACATCGAATATCAACCCAACTCAAAGTGAAGCTCCTCCACATGAAAATGAAAACCAAGATGACTCTTCAAGCCAACAAGATGAGAATGAAGGATTGCCAAAGGAATGAAAATTTGTCCACAACCATCCAACAGAGCAAATACTAGGTGATTCATCACAAGGGGTAAGAACAAGGTCATCTCTTAGAAATGTATGTAATCATCTTGCTTTTCTTTCACAAATAGAACCAAAATATTTTCAAGATGCTGAAAATGATGAGTCATGGATTATGGCCATGCAAGAAGAGTTAAACCAATTTGAAAGGAATGAGGTTTGGAATCTTGTTCCTAGACCTAAAGATCATTCTGTAATTGGAACCAAATGGATGTTTAGAAACAAGATGGATGAATCTGGAACTGTTGTTAGAAAGAAGATAAGACTTGTAGCTCAAGGCTACAGTCAAGATGAAGGAATTGATTTTGATGAAACATATGCACCTGTAGCTAGATTAGAAGCTATTAGAATGTTGCTTGCATTTTCAACTTTCAAAAATTTTAAACTTTATCAAATGGATGTGAAAAGTGCATTTTTGAATGGTTTTATATCTGCAGAGGTGTATGTTGAACAACCTCCTGGTTCGAAAATCCTTCATTTCCAAATCATGTTTTCAAACTTACTAAAGCCTTATATTGTTTAAAGCAAGCCCCAAGGGCCTGGTATTAAAGGCCAAGTAAATTCTTGATTGAAAATGATTTTACAAGAGGAAAAGTTTATACAACTCTTTTTATAAAGGTTAAAAATCATGACATGTTATTAGTGCAAATTTATGTTGACGACATTATATTTGGCTCTACTAATGAAAAGCTTTACAAAGAATTTGCTAAGTGTATGCAGGGTGAGTTTGAGATGAGCATGATGGGTGAGCTCAATTACTTCCTTAGACTTCAAATCAAACAATCAAAGGAAGAAATTTTCATTAACCAAGCTAAATACATCAAAGATCTAATCAAGAAGTTTGGGTTGGAAGATGCAAAACCATTAAGCACCCCTATGAATACTTCAACAAAGCTTGATAGTGATGAGAAAGGTATTTCGGTAGATACCAAGCTATATAGAAGTATGATAGGCTCACTGCTTTACTTAATTGTCAGTAGGCCTGATATTATGTTTAGTGTATGCTTGTGTGCTCATTTTCAATCTAATCCTAAGGAATTACATGTTGTTACTGTTAAACGAATATTTAGATACCTTAAGCACACACCTAATCTTGAATTATGGTATCCTAGAGACACATCTTTGAATTTAATTGGTTATTCAGATGCAGATTATACTGGTAGCAAGGTTGATAGAAAGAGCACTAGTGGCTTTTGTCAATTTCTTGGAAATATGCTTGTTTCATGGTTTAGTAAGAAACAAAACTCAGTTGCCCTTTCTACAACTGAGGCTGAGTATATTGCAGTCGGAAGTTGTTGTGCACAAGTGCTTTGGATAAAACATCAACTGGAGGATTTTGGTTTAACATTTGAACATGTTCCAATTAGATGTGATAACATAAGTGCCATCAATCTAACTAAAAATCCTATCCAACACTCTTGCACAAAGCACATTGAGATTAGACATTATTTTATACATGATCATGTGCAAAAAGGTGATATCTTGCTTGATTTTGTGAGTACTGAACATCAACTTGCTGATATATTCACAAAACCTTTGAATGAAGAAAGATTTTGTATGATTAGAAGAGAATTGGGAATGAGCAATCATTTATCTTGAATGCTTAGATGTCTATGTATGTTTGATGAATGCATATGTACCTTTAAAATTGATTACAAACTTGTTTGATGCATTTCATAGCTTTTAAAAACACATCATTGCATTTTTGGAGGAAAAGAGTCGACTCATGCCTCAAAAGAATCGACCCTTGGACTCTGGAATCAGCCCCAGTAGTCCTCTGTTGAAAAGAGTCGACCCCTCTTGTCAAAAGAGTCGACTCATTTGAACAAAGAGCTTAGAAAGCCTTCTTTGCTCAAAAGAGTCGACCCTTTTAAGCCATGAGTCGACTCATTTAAGCCAAAATTGCCTTAAAACTGTAAAACCCTTGTTTTATTCGAATCATTTCAAAACTTTTGTTTTCTCTCTTCTCTCTCATGATCAACCGTCACCTCCACTTTCAACCACCGAAGAACTCTCTCTCAATCCTTACCTAACCTATATTTAATCATCCTAGAGCTTTCCTAACTTCCTTCAACCGCTATTTTCAACCATCCATGGCTCCAAAATCTGCTCCATCAAAGAAGGGTAAGAAAACCCTAAAAGAGCCAACTCCCACATCCAAAAGAGGAACGAAGAGGATGACAAAAGGAGACTCTTCCAGGCTTTCAAAAAGAAGAAAAGCGAAGCAAATTGAGGAGAAGGAAGATGAATTTCTTGACAACACCATCTACTTTGAGAAGAAATCCAACCGAGATAAGTATGAGAAAATCTTCTCTTCTAGAGTTATTTTAAATGGAAGATAAATAGATTATGCATTCTTTGCCAAAGAAAAGTTTGCATTTAAATCTAAATTTGAAGCCCTTGATTGGAAATCCGTAACCCTATTAAAGGATGATGTATATCCTGAAATTGTGGGACAATTCTATGCCCATGTTGAGAAGAAAACTGGGGATGTCAATGTGACCAGTTATGTGAAGGGTGAAACCATTACACTCACTAAAGGAGTGATTTGTCAGATTTTGAGAATTGGTAGTGGTGGGCAATGGACATGAAAGATGTTAGTAGAAAAACTGCATTGTCTGCCTTATTGGGAAGGGAGATTACTAATGATTCATTCCAACCCATGGCCAATGAGTTACCTTTGGAATTGAGATGGGTGCATCATTTTATCTGTCACATTCTCATTCCTAAAGGTGGCAAGTATGACTACATCATAGAAAGGGAATTATTTTTCTTTTGGGCTTATTTGACAGACAACAAAATTGATTTGCTTGAGTTCATCCTAGAGCACATTGTCAAGGCCTCAAGAACCAAAGTTAGCCTACCCTATAGGATTCTTTTGACCAAAGCTTTCAAGCACTTTAACATAGATTTAAGTGGTGAGAAGCAGAGAACCCCTGATCCAAACTCTGATGAGTATAATCAGAAAATCTTGTCAAGAATGGGCTATCACTTCAACCCACAGAGCAAGTCTTGGACCCCTAGAAAGGAGAAACACATTGACTGTGAGACTCCAAGAATTGAATCTACTGAAAGAGGTGAACCCTCCAGTGCCATACCAGAGAGTGGTGAACCCTCTAGACCTGCCCCTTCTCCTACTCCAAGGGAACTTTTTCCAATGAGCATTGTTCCAAGTGGACAATCTATGAATATGTCTATTCTGATGAGCATGGTAAGAGATTTGAAGAGGCATCAAGAAGAGATGTTCACCAAGTTAGACAAGAAAATTGATAATGGGGCTATCAGGTTACTCTTTGTTGAGAAGAAGGTGAGGGAATTAAGCAAGGCCTTTGTATCTGAAGGAAACAAAATAAGGGAGAAAGTTGGCAATGACATTGCTGTTTCCACCAAGCATATTGGCAAATATATGAAGATGCTGGTTGGAGACCAATACCAGCCTTTCTTCCCTTCAGCAGCAAAATTTGCAGCAGAGGATACAAGTACAGATGAGTTGGAAGGATCTAGTGGAAAGGAGCATACCTCTTCTCAGCCATCACCTGCAGACCCCTCTGATCCCTCTGACCAAACTCCTTCTAAGCCCTTTGTTGCATCTCATAAATATGGCCTAAGACAAAGACCTTCAAGCAGCAAATTTTCAAACACTGCTGATGATCCAGTTGATCTTTCTCAAACCCCTTCTCCCAAAAGAAAATGAAGACCTTTGCCTCTGCTCTTTCTATTTTCTGTTTTTGAACAAATCATTCTCTAAGCAATATGTAATATTTTGTGGATGGTTCTCTTTTTGTTAAACTCTCTTAAATATTTCTTCATGCATAAATGATGTGTTTTGGATCTCATTGTCTTAACATTATTATTATTGTGAAGATTGAATGAGTGATTGCTTTAACTGTCTTAACATTGTTATTATTGTGAATGTTGAATGAGTGATTGCCTTAACTGCCTTAATCAATGTCCTTCTCATAAATATCACTTTATTCTATTATTTTTTTTTTACTATTGTACCTGTCCATTTTCTCCAATTATCACTCCTTTTTATGGTTAGACAACAAAAAGAGGGAGAAATTTTTCTCAAAAAGATCCAAAAGGAGAAAAGAATCCTCCTCAACACTCAGTCCTCAATGACTTACTGAGCATCATTGACATACCATATATGTTATTATGTTAGTTTTCATTATCTAGTATTAAATGAGTGCAAAGGCGTTATAATGTACTGGACCATCAACTGCAAAAGAAAGGGGGAGCCTTTATTTGTTGTGAAAAGAGAACATGAACCTGAAGCAGTGGAGCATAAACAATGAAGCATCCAAAGACATGAATGAAGCATACATGTTTTGAACTTCCATGTGCATACATGCCCTGATCATTTAAGTTCGAGTTTGCTTTGCCTGGAATCTGAAACTACTCTAAAGTACAAATTACAAAAGCAAGGGGGAGCAAATGCCTGGTATAAAACTCTCACTTTCTCCATATCTCTTATTTCTGCTATTGCACATCATTAATCTTCTTAGAATTTTAAGCATATTGTCTATACTCATAAAGGTTTCTTTGCATGACATATCAAAGAAAACTCCTTCATTAAGGGGGAGAAATTTATTTAGCTGGACTATGACTCCAATTTTTCATTCTAACTATGCATTCCTTTTTGAATGATTAACAAAAAGGGGGAGAAATACCTATGAAAAATATATGAAAAAGGGGAAGAAAACTTAAGAACTTGAAGCTTCATGCTTCTCATACATATTAATCCTTATGCTTTATATTGAGCTTAATTGCATATATTTTTAATGTTTTGTCATCATCTAAAAGGGAGAGATTGTTGAGTCAATTCCTTGATTTTGATGATAACAAAGCATGGTTTAACGATCTAATAATTCTACTTAGTGTGCAGAGTAGTTATTAAATAGATTTTGACTTGAAGCTTATCAAAATGGAGGATTCATGATGCAAAAATTAGAATGAAGAATGAAAAACATGATGAGATGACACATTCAACAATGGAGATCTTATAAGAGAATAAAGAAAATGAATGTCAAGGAAGAAGAGTGAAAATGCTCAAAGTCTTGATTGAAAAGATTTGAGACTTTAAAGACTTGAAGATATCTTGCAAGAATAGAAGAAGAAGAAGAGACCGACTCAAAGACATGGAAGCTTTCTTGTAAGATTCGAAGATGTCTTCAAGGTATGGAAGAAATCACAAGACTTGAAAAGTTCTCTTGGAAGAGTTGTTGAAGTCTATGAAGAAGCTATATTGATTGAAGAAATCTAGAAATGAAGATGTTCAAAGAAGAATAGAAACTCAGTTGAAGAAATGAAGATCTTAAGTCTTGGAAGCTCTCTTGAAGATAATGAAGAAAACTTGGATCAATAGATGAAGCAATGATGATGGACGAACTCTACAAGTAATTAAAATGGA